>KN042425.1:1768983-1779722 GCA_000739165.1 Podila verticillata NRRL 6337 | reverse complement strand
CACCGGTATCTCCAACAAGGCCATGTCCATCTTGAACTCGTTCGTCAACGATATCTTTGAGCGTATTGCCGGCGAGGCCTCCAAGCTCGCTGCCTACAACAAGCGCTCCACCATCTCCTCCCGCGAGATCCAGACCGCCGTCCGCCTCATCCTCCCCGGTGAGTTGGCCAAGCACGCCGTCTCTGAGGGCACCAAGGCCGTCACCAAGTAAGTCTACTTGTCTCTTTTTGGGCTGAAGTCACGTTACTTTTGAAATTATTCGGTCAATTATGAATCGTGTTTTTCTAATTGAACATGTTTTTTCTTCTGCTTTTTCCTCTCACTTCCAGGTACACTTCCTCCAAGTAAACTTGTCATGACGACTTTGAACAGGATTCTCGCTTCTTTTTTTTCTCTTCGCTTTTCGACCCTTTCTTTGTTTTATATTCCACTTGTAATAAGTAAGTCAAGCGATATCGGGAGTCAAAGGAGTCTTGTTCATACAACAATAACAACCCAAACAACACCCAACCTTGTATATCATAGCCTGTTTTTTTCTGTAGAACCGCATTAAACCCCCAACAAAAAACACCACTTTCTTTCCAGGGTTACTCGGGAGTTGACTTGATCGGGTGTCGGTGGTCAACGGAAGCTCAATTGCACTTGAACATCGAGGAAGGAGTCAATTTTTTACTTTGCTTGGTATCGGATACTGGATTTTTTTTTCTCATGGTTCTCGGAACTTGTTTGGACCTATTGACTTTGGTCAGAGGACAAACGGACTTGGACATCGATAAAAACCTTTCTGGATCCAATTTATCCTTTTTTCGGAATCAGGTTTGGGCTTGTTCGATCATGGGTTCTCAAAGACGCATTGGTCAGATGGCATCGGTTGAAGGACTTAGAATGCACTTGAACCATGAGGTACCCACTCAGATGCATTTACTTAACTATCTTATTTATGTGGGACATTTGGGTCTTGGAGTGCGAGATGTTTTTGATCCAAGTCATTGAGGTTATGCAGGGTCCGTTGTCTCTACGTCCTTTTTTTTTTTTTACGTTTCTTGATCGGTATTTACCTTATTTTGACAATCATTGGCCATGTGGAGCAAGCTGGACCCTGAAAAAGTCCTCCGACACTTTTGAATACTTGATCAATACCAGGGAGTGAGATCGATGTCCTTATCCTTAAGGCGATCCCATTATGTCATATGAATGGTGCAGGGACTTTGTTGTACAGTTATCCTCTGTCGTCATATGAAGTTGGCCCGTCCACTCCGCATAAGAGATCGCATCAAATAGATCTAATCATTTTATGTAAACGCAAAGAAATCGTCCACATGAGCACGCTCCAATTCTTATTACCCCACAGCCACCACAGCCACTGGCACGATATTTGTCCGACGGGTGCAAAAGATGCTTCGTGTTCGTATTGATCGCCATCTTTCCGTGTGTCCGGTGCTTTCAAGTCGAAAGCCTCTTTGCTGCATCTCAGCTTTTATCTGATTGTTGCGCTTTGGTGTGCTTTGTGTGCGCACGCACAATTCGCCCACGAAATGTCGCCATTTTTCGCCTTTTCGTGTAGATTCGCAGTCACGTTTCCGTGCTTCGCTCTGTCTCCTCCAATCAGAGATGGTAAATCCCCTTTCCCCCCTCTTCTTCGCTCTGCACTTTCCACCCGCACTAAGCACAACTGAAGAATCATATCACACCATCGCCATGGCTCGGCAGTGGTGTCAGTGACATTGCCCAGTGACGGTGTTGGCCTTGTTTGCCGCTGCGTTGACAGGCACTCAATTGTGCTTAGCTCGCCATCGGATATTCCATCGCATATCTCTTGCCAGTCTCCGAGATCATCTTTTTTTCTTGTGTTCGGTTTAATAAGCACGCACACTTTGCGCTTTTCCTTTTTTTTTTTTTACTTCTTCTTCACCTTCACCATCCTCACCCTTCTTCATTTCCACCACCGACCGCACTCTCCGTCCTTCCCTCCCTCCTCCTCCCACTTCGCTTCCCTATCCCCATCCCCGTCCCCATCTCCTTTCTTTTGTTGTTGTTTGTACTTGTACACGTATTTTCATTCGCATTTAATCATATACAATCATGTTGACCGTTCTTCACACGCTGGCCAACTCGGCCGGCCTCTTCAAGAGCCCCGAAGCGGCACCAGCGCCTTCCTCCTCAGCACAGTTCAAAAAGGCCGTCCAGAACTTGGCCCTGATCCGCAAGGTCATCTTAACCGAGAACTTGAAGGAATCCCAGGAGCAGGCAGCACTCAAGCACCTCGACCATCTGCTCGATCTCTTCACCGTCACCTCGCTCGCCTCTTTGGACACACCACAGTTGCAGGAGATTGCTTCCGCCTTGTACGCACCCACCTCGGCTTCGAAGGACTTGAAGGAGATCTTGTCTTCGATCCGCACCACCACTAGCACCACAAAGATCACAAAGACCACAAAGACCATTATCACTTCCGGCGAGATCAGGGACGACGATAACATCTCGGTCAGCTCGGATGAGGGTCCTTCCTCTGCCGCCACTGTTGTCGAGGATCAGGACCAGTTTTCGCTCTCCATTCGCTCCAACCTTTCTCTCGGCATCCAGGGTGAGCTCGATCTTTACCAACTCACCTCTGGTAATTTGGCTGTGGAGCACGTTGCTTATGCGCTTAGCGACCTCGTCTTTGTCTACCCTTCGTCTTCTTCGCACTCGTATCTCGGACACGCCTCGGAACAGTGGTCAAAGGCTGGATTGAGTAACGCCACTGGCTCCTCGCTCGCCCCTCAGGTTTTGAAGATGTCAACCCGCTCCAACGCTGCTTCTGCGATCCACGGCGCCATCACCTCCCCAGCCTCCAAGGGAAGCGCCATCTCGACTTTTGCCTCCTCGGGCGCCATTGTGAACATGGTTCCCAACCTGTACCAGATCGCCCAGTCCGGTACTCCTGCTGTCTTCCACGTCGCTGCCGAGTCTGTTGATGCCGATCTCAACATCCTCCGTGGTGACTACTCTGACGTTCTCGTTGCTCGCGAGACTGGCCTGGTCTATCTCACCTCCAACTCTGTCCAGGAGGCCTATGATGTCGCCATCTTGGCCCACGCCATTGCCGCTGGTACCCAGCAATCGGTCATCCACATCTTGGACGGTGTCCAGATCAGCCAGCAGGTCGAGACCATCAAGACCGTCCGCGACCAGGACGTTGCGGCCTTTATCAAGAGTGAGGCTCGTGCTCCTGCTGCTTCTCAGGATGAAGATGCTCTTGCCAACTCCATTGAAAAGATTTTTGAGCGCGCCTCTGCCCTTCTTGGACGCCAGTACAAGGCCTTTGAGTACTCTGGCCCCAAGGATGCCGAGACTGTCGCCGTTGTCTTTGGACCCGCTGCTTCCTCTGCCCAGCACCTTGGCGATAAGGTAAATATCTCAATGATGTCAGCGAGCATAAATGCAGAGATGGCAACCAAAACTAACCACTTCTCCACTTTTTGTTGTTGGGAACTTCCATGTAGGTCGGTGTTTTGAACGTCCGCCTCTACCGCCCATGGTCCTTCTCCCACTTCTTGAAAGCTGTTCCTTCCTCGGTCAAGAACGTTGTCGTGGTCGAGCCAGTTGCCCAGGCTGCTCCTGGCCCCATCTTCCTTGATGTCTCGGCCTCGTTCAACCTCTGGACCGGCGCTCATAGACCCATCGTCGTCGATGCCAAGTATGGACACCACGGCGCCTCTTTGACCCAGGGCTGGCTCAAGGCCTTGGTCCAGCAGGCTGCTTCTTCTAAAAAGGTCGATTTCGCAGCTGTTGTTGCTTCAGAGGAAGCCCAGGATGATGTTTCCCAGGTCATCTTCTGGGAGACCGCTGGCTCGGCTTCCGTCTCTGCTCACGTTGCCAAGCACTTGCAGTCGGCTCTTGGCCACCGTGTCCAACACAGCTCCAACGTCAACTCGTACCGCCACACAGCCGTTGTCGAGTCGCGCGTCCAGTTCTCCAAGAACGCTTCCTCTTCCTCTGCCTCTCTTGCCAGCTACGCTTCCGTTCAGGATATTGCTGTCTTGGCCGAGTATAATGTTGTCGACTCATTGAAGCACGGCGCCGTCCTCGTTCTCAACACCCCATGGAGTGTCGAGGAGCTCGAGGCCAAGACTTCGGCCGCTTTCCGCTTTGCCCTCGGCGCCAAGCAGATCCAGGTCCTCCTGATCGACATTAACAACGTTGCCAAGGAACTCGGATTAACTGGCGCTGGCAAGACTTTGTTGGGCCAGATCACCTTCCTCAAAACCCACTCGGCGAACCTTCGCGAGGCTGCTTTCGGAGCCATCCACAAGCAGTACGAGACTTCAAACAGCAAGCTTCTCAAGGAGATCATCTCTACTTTGATCGAGCGTGTCGATAAGGAGATTATCGAGGTACCCCAGAACCCCAACTGGTTGGCCATCGAGCTCGGCGAGGCCGATCAGGCTGCCTTGGCTCTTCCCAAGCACGTTTTGCCCACTGTCCGCGGCTCTGCCAACGCCTTTGATTCTGCCAACGCCACTGGTGACGAGGTCGAGGCTGTTGCTGAGGAGGGTGAGATTGTTTTGGGCAAGACCTCTAACTGGCACCAGGCTGCTTGGCAGCTGTTGTTCTCGGAGGCATACGAATCCAAGCAGGAGCTCGCTGATGATGGTCACGCCTACTTGGTCAAGATCACCGAGAACCGCCGCTTGACTCCCACCACCTACGACCGTAACGTCTTCCACATCGAGTTTGACACCACCAACACTGGACTCAAGTACGAGATCGGCGATGCTCTTGGAATCCACGGATGGAATGACACTCAGGAGGTTCTTGACTTTATCAAATTCTATGGCGAGAAGCCTGAGACCATTGTCGTTGTGCCCCGCGCCCTGCCCAAGAACGCACCCGAGGGTACCGTTCCCCGCCACCAGACCAACAGCTTGCTCCAGGTTCTTCAGCAGACATTGGATCTCTTTGGCCGCCCCTCCAAACGCTTCTATGCCGATCTGATCCCTTTCGCCAAGAATGAAGCCGAGCGTGAGCGTCTGTCGTACCTGATCTCTGCTGAGGGCGCCAATGAGTTCAAAGAGCGTGTCGAAGAGACCCTAACCCACGCTGACATCCTGCGCGAGTTCCCTTCGGCCCACCCTTCGATCCCCCAGTTGATCAACATGCTCCCCGCCATCAAGCCCCGTCACTACTCGATCGCCTCGTCCCAGAAGGCCCATCCCAACTCGGTCCACCTGTTGATTGTTGCTGTCGAGTGGATCGCTCCTTCGGGCAAGCAGCGCTATGGTCAGTGCACTCGCTACTTGACTTCCTTGGGTGTTGGCGACAATGTCACTGTCTCGATCAAGCCCTCCGTCATGACCCTTCCTCCTTCGCCTCACCAGCCCGTGATCATGGCCGGTCTGGGTACCGGTATGGCTCCATTCCGCGCGTTCATCCAAGAGCGTGCCTGGCAGAAGGCCCAGGGTATCGATGTCGGCCCCATGATTCTCTACTTTGGTTCCCGCAACCGTGCCAACGAGTACTTGTACGGTGAGGAGCTCGAGGCCTACCACGCCGATGGGCTGTTGACCCACTTGCGCCTGGCCTTCTCGCGCGACCAGAAGGAGAAAGTGTACATCCAGAACAAGATGAACGAGGACGGCAAGCTGCTGCACAACTATTTGCTCGACGCCAGCCTCAGTGGACACTTCTACCTGTGCGGCCCCACTTGGCCCGCTGGCGATGTCAAGGACGCGATCGTGCAGAGTTTCATGGATGGCGAGAACTGTGCTGCCATTGATGCCAACCGCATCGTCAACAAGCTCAAGGAGGAAGAGCGTTATGTGCTCGAAGTGTACTAGAGACAGATCACGAGATAAATAAACATTCTGTATTATATGTCATTGAAAGTGTGATCATGCAAAGCATATTCCCTGACACCCATTTTGCTGTCGTGGTATCGCTACACAAGGCCCGAACGAAGTCTTCCTACAAGTTGAGAGGATATTGAACAAAAGATATGAAACAGGCGAAATCGGAGAGTGAGAGTGACACGATCAACTGTTAGTGCTGTGGATACAACTCGTCACGCTTCTTCCAAGGTTTCTGCTATGTCGAGTTTGTGGCCAAGCTGAGCTTCCAGATGCCAAACAGTATCCTCTCCCGGAGCAACAGCGATCGAGTGATACCCATGTAACTTGCGCGGGGTTGTTGATCGTATTTTCAATCCCCCCTTATATTGTTCTTGGCTCTAGACAGACCACAGTTTGCGAAACATAACCATGAGAAGCGAGGTCATTCTGGGCGCAGTCGGGGTTTGAGACGGCTGTGGCGTTTGAGCAGTAAGATCTCATTTCAGGGATAGCGTGGACATCCTTTCCGCTGGTACCCTTCGAACTCAGCCTTGTTTTCGTTCGAGAAACAGCATAAAAAGCAAGTGCACATCGTGTGCTGGGTCATCGTCGCAGAACGCATTCACTTGTTTTTCCATTCATCTACTTCCTCATTGTATCCATCATAAACAATATTTCGATATGGAGTACGATGTAGATCTCGACCACTTTGACGAATACGACGCCTTTGTCGAGGGAAGAAAAGAGAAGCGCCAAATAACCCGCCCAACAACCTTCACCACCCATCCCTCTAATTTACAACTCAAAAAGCGACGCTCACCATGGCAACCCTTGCCGGAAGAGATCATAATCGCCATATTCCCGGTTACATCACAGAGGACACTCAAATGCGTCTCTCTGGTATGCAGGAACTGGTCCAGAATCAGTCGGTCCATGATCCACCGTGTTGGAGTGTGGAAACCCATGGATGAAAACGGCCATCAAGAGCTCTTGAACCAAATGCCCAAGATCAACACACTTGTCTGCTGGTTCCTGAAAGACCCTGAGCTACCACCCGCACACTGGGAATGGATCGATTTAAATAGCACCTTGAGTATGTGGAAGAGATTCATTCGCGCGTCCGCCAAACCGTCCGAAGAAGGACCGCTCTTGCACCACATCAAAGAGCTAGTGATTCATGGTGACTACATCTTTTACAAAGGCGTTATCGCGCCCTAGTTGCCACACCTGCCTGCAATGCCTCCAAGCCCTCCGCCTCGACTTTCAAAAGGATCACTCCACCATCGATCTATTCCCGATCCTGGACCGCTGTTCGAAGCTTGAAGACTTGACTATCAAGGGCGCCGTCAATATGCACCTGATCATCCGTATCGACAGCAATGATCACGACTTGACATGCGCCGAAGTACCTGAACCACTTCCCAGAGAAGAGCTCGCCTGGTTCTTTGACAATTAACCAACACCTACCTACCCACAGCGATACGGGGTATTGCGAATCGATTTCATGAGGTGGTCATCTTCCAGCGGATCCTAGAGCGAATCTTGGTCACTTGCCAACTCTTGGACACTCTCAAGGCCACCAAAATTACCAAGTACCGGACCGTGCCAAGTCAACCCGGCGTTCTTTTACCTGTCTACCTGGACCGCGGACGAATCCCTCGTCTGGCGCGTGAATTCTGCCCGCGTATGAGGTGGCTTGCACTTTTGCAGAAATTCGAGCCCAATCAAGTGTGGAACATGATCGACAGACTTGCTAAACAAGGCTACGATCCATGGCCTCTATCGCGGCTGTATGAATGGTTTGTAGGCAAGAGACGATACCTTTCTGCCAGCGTAGAGGCACTCGATCGCCAGTTGATCAGGAACTACAGAGCGCAATCGATACTCAAGTTTCTCACGACCTTAGAGACCACAGATACGTTCGCTCGCCAAGAAGTGCATCTGGGCCTACTCCTGAGCTATACACATTGTCTGGAACATTTTCGAGCGTCTCGGGCACACTTCAGCATGATGACTCGGAGAGATTCCTACATGACTGCAAGCGGAGAACGTGTTTACGGGACCTATATTTCTCCCAAGGTGTGGGCCAGTGAGTACAAAACGAATCGAGAGCGACGAATAAAAGCCAGGGAGAGAGGTGTGCTAGACTTGGGACCACCTCACCAAGCCTCATCCTATGCTATCATGAGACATATCCAGAAGGCCAGAGAGGGAAGTAGGAATAACGAACCTATAACATCAACGAATAAAGCGCCATCGTCCATTTCATTGTCTCATGTATGTAGCAAACTAGCAATATGGCGCCTAAGGCGAGATTTGTTTTTGTCTGGTCCAACAAAGTGTCGTACTGCCTTAGGATCGCATCTTCCCAAGATCACCACAAAGTTTTTCAGTCGCGTTTAATTCATAGCCCTTGAGGTCCTTTATATTTGCCCTGTTCTCTTCCAAATTATATATTCGTCCATCTTTCTTTTGCGAGATTGGCCCATGGGTGTGTCCTCATTGAGCATGCAAACACGCTCTCTCTCTTTTGGTTATTTCGACCTCATTGGCTCACCTCCACCTATGGATAGACCAATCTCGGAACACGCTTTCAAAGAGCTCAATTTGTCCACCATATCCAATCACTATGGCGTCAAAAAACACGTTGTCATGAGATTGGGTTGGGATCGAGGCACGCGCGCGCTCGTGCACATTGGGCTTATGTAAAGAAACAAAAAGCAAAACAGATCATGGCAAGAGCGACTGAGCAAATGCACGCATGCGTTTTGGGTGTACTGTCGGAAAGGATTCTCTTTATTTTTTTTTTTTTTTTTTTTTTTTTTTTTGTAGGCATAAAAAATCAACAACAAAATACGCCATATGTGCCCAGCGAATAGATGGAAAACGAGCATAGACAGCGTGTTCCTGTTTGGCCGATCTTGAAATGTCGTGTCTTTTTCATTCTTTTTCGATTTTTATTTTATAGCTATATGCGAAATACAAGTACAACAAGAAGAAAGAGGTTGTCTTCCCGAGGTTTATGATCGAGATCACGTCCTCCATTTTTTTGTCCTTCTCCAGAGCAAAGATGTAGAGAAGTATCGATCCATCCATGGCCAATTGTTTTCTTTGTGCCCCCCAAGATTCGACCCTGAAGGGCCGAAGAAATGGGATCCAGTTTGTCCTGTTCAGGTCGAGTTCTTCATCCGCATGCTCAGGTACTCGCTCTCAAGTTTGCGCCATTGTTTCCTGTTGACGAGATTTGGTACCACCACCAAGGAAGCGAAAGCGGAGACACGAAAAGATAGATCACGCGCGATCAAGCAAAGATGAGCACAGAAATATAAATGAATGAAAGGAAAATAGGAAGGTTTGCAAGGTTAGCACACACAAATAAACAAAGAAAAGACAGCACATGGAAAACGAACTTCGATAGAAAACAGGACAGAGGAGACGATAAGGAAAAGCAATAATAGATGGGTCTGGTGTGTGCCAAATAAACAGATCGATTGTGGGGGATCAACAACTCGACACAACTTACATGGGCATCACTCGAACATTGTTGTTCCGGGAAAGGATCCTGTTCGACATCTGGGAGCTCAACTCCTTGGTCGCAAACTCGACGTAGCAGAACCCTTGGAAGAAGCGGGTGGGCTTGTAGCCAAAGGGCCGGATCACCGTTTGCTGGTTCATCGTGTCGTGATCAGAGGCTTCTTGATCTTGGTTGGGATCCTCAGTGCTGCTGAGGCTGCTGCTGCTGTCGTTCCTGCTCCTGTAGACCAGATCTTGAGAGTGATCGCCGTGGAGTTCTCCTGGGTAAGGGTAGAGCAGCTGCTCAAAGATCATGGTGGGGTCCTCCTCGTGCCCACTGATGTCGATGTCGTCCACAAACAGCATCCGCTCCACGGCTTCGTCTTCTGAGAATGGGCGGGTCCTCCTGACCATGTCTGATTCTGGGTGAAGCTATATCGTCATACAGTAGAGGGAACAGAATGAGATCGACGAGGAGAGGGGAGTGATGACACCATCGAGGAATGTGTGATAGATAGGACGATCAATAAAGAGAAAGAGAGAGAGAGGGCGTGGGCTTTTCCCTTTCTTTTCTTTTGTTGCCGTGTTGTTACCTCGAGCGTGTCCTTGGCATCGTACTTGATGGCTCTTCGCAACTGTGCAGTGGTGTATTCGGTCAAGGCAGGAACAGCCTCCTGGATGGTGCTCAGCTCGATATCTAAACAGATGCGCATGGGTGAGTAGTTCGTCGATGGTTGGAGTTGAAATCGTATTTTGGGCACACATGTCCCTGTCCATGGGGTGTGCCTGTGGACAAACAATGTGTGGACACACACCTTCACACACGCACACACACACACATACACACACACACGAACATCGTTAATATTGCCGCCCCCTGTCGTTCCTCAAAAAAAAAGTGGGTGTGGATGATATGTTTTTCCCTATTTCAGACACGCACATTCACATTCACCCACACCCACGCCCACACATTCATTGTTCACACACTGAACGGGCCGTCGCCCCATCCCCTGCAAAAAATAAGCGTTTGAATTGAAACGACAATTACATTGTGTTCCCTCGTCGCCGAGGATGCTGAGCAGGTCCTTGTTGAAGATCAGATTGAGGTCCGAGAGATGGCGCTCGATGAGGCGGACTGACAACTTGAGTCTCTGCCGTGCCGACGATACATCAGGCATGGTCATTAGAAGTGGTATGGAATGTAGGAGTGGGTGAGCGAGTGAGCGAGAGGGTGAGGGGTGGACGGGCGGTTGGAGTCAACGTGCGGTTCTCGGCTTGAGGTTAGTGTGAGAGTGTGTGCTTGTTGTGCTTGTGTGCAAAGGACCAATGAGAGGCGAAGAAGAGAGTGAGGTGGAGTGTGGGGTTTGAATGGGATTAGGAGAATGAATGAAGAAGAGAAGAAGAGGAAGGAGGAAA
>KN042425.1:1718283-1768883 GCA_000739165.1 Podila verticillata NRRL 6337 | reverse complement strand
CCAAGCTAAGGCTTCATAGCGGAGGGTGATGCGATGTGCAGTGAGGCACAAATGAAACCAACAAGGTTGGACGAGAGTGGTGAGGTCAGATTTGGTGTCCATTGGGATCGCACCCTCACGCTCTGCGCGGCCAGGGCTATTGCACGGAGAGGATGGAAGGGTGGATGCAAGATATATCCACGCCCATCCACCGCTCGCATGGCGTGTCCCATGGTGAACACTCGAACGAGGACACACGGCCGCCTGTTCTCTTGGGACTCATGAGTCGCCTCCACTTTGCACGCACAGCAGCATGGATATGAACACACGGGATGGGGTCTCTGTCCATCATCGCCATGTCAACAACAGGGAAACAAACAGAGGCAGAGACAAAGCGCCGTCTGGCCTCGATCCTCTCTCATCCTTCGATTCATGACTATTCGGCAAGGCAAGTTTGTGAGGGAACAGAGGAGATCGCGAAATGGGTTAAATGAAGTACGGCCCAAAGGCAGCTGGACAAACACACATTCACACATTCACACTCACACTCACACTCACACTCACACACTCACACACACACAAACACACTCAACACGAGAACAAGAGCGTGTACCCAACAGTCTAGGCTTCTCTCTCATCCATCGCTGCTCATTGAACTGTAATCGAACATAACCCACTCCATCCCACACTCTCACTCTTGGATGCACCTGTCACCAGCGCACGCACACACACCCTCACGCTCGCTGATGCTCACTTGCACTCTCCAGCTGCCCACTTGTTTAGTTCAGTGTCCATGTCACCGATGCACATCCAACACAATTGCGCACATGCACCCACCCAACTTGGAAACAACAACAACCAAGCTTGTTTTGGGTCCTTCCGAGGACAAATAGACAACAACACAAAGGCACTAACTTCAATCCGCCTTGTCCTTGTCCTTGTTTTATTGGCACTATCCTTGTCAACAAAATAAAAAAAGAAAAAAGAAAAGAAAGGCTCTCTCTGTCCCTCTGTTCTCTCTTCTTTGTTTAATGATCCAAAGGGTGCACGCTGTATACCCGGTAAAGAGCAAACGAGAGCTTGCTTCTTTGTTATTGTTGTTATCGCCTTGCCTTCTCTCTCGCCTTCTCTTTCTTGGTGGGAACATCCGAGAGCATTGAAAGAATCGAGAACGAATGGGAGTGCGATAGAGAGAGGGAGAGCGAGAGAGAGAGAGACCATACCGAATCGAGTACATATGCATGCATTAGTCAAAGGACATGGAGGACTAGGGCATTGGGGAAGACACGCGACACGATACATGGATACACCTTACATCACAGCACAATCCCATCCCATTCCTCGCATCCACTCGCTCTCATCCTCTTATCCTCGGCACATTACGACAGCGTGTTTTGTCCTTTTATCCATTTTCTACCCTATCTCCACCAAAACGAAAAAAAACCCCTACCACCCGCAGGAAACAAAATACATACGCGATTGCTGCGTACGTCTTCCCAACAGCCAAGTGGAAACCTGTTTGTCTTTAGCTCTGCGCTATAGATCGCTCCTTTTCTTCGACTTCTTATATGAAAATGACGTGTGCCCAATGGTCGTGGGAAGACTGATCATCGCCCTCTCTTCGATCGAGCACCTTCAATTGCTTCGACCCACTCACATCACTGGACTCGGCTCTTTCTTGGAATATAGCTTCTTTGTCGCTCGACTTGTATCCCTCCGTCCTCATTCCGCGAGGCATATCGTATTGTCAGTCACGTTTGGGATAGCGCTTTTCTCTCTACGCCTCTCTATATCCTCACCACTTCCCACTTCCCACTTGCACTCAATATCGATGTCGATGTCGTTATTGCTCTTGTGCAGGAATGAACTGGAATCGGAATCAGGGCACAAATGTACCCGAAACGGACAAAAAAACCACCCTCGATTGCATATTCTACTCGCTCCTCCCTTTTTGTCTTTTCATTATTGTTCTTCCAGCCCATTGCATTTTTCGCTGTGTGCAGCATCTCACTCTTCCCATTTTTTTCCTTGCTTAAGCAGACACATACATGCCTTGGACATACATGGTCCCATCGCCGCTTCATTTCCTATTCTCTTAGCCACGAGTCTAGTCTTATACCCTTCACCCCTTCAGCAATTGACATCACTGCCTGATTTGCCCTTGCCCACTCTCTACTCTCCACTCTTCCTCATACAGGTTTTCAAGTCAACAACGAAGCCCTACTTGATCATACAACACATACCCATAAGCAATGTCAACACAGCACAGTCCAACACATCCAGGGTCCGGATACGCCAGCCCCGCTGGCAGTGTCCTCCTACCCCCCATCGAGATCGAAGTCAGCCCTGCACACTCGTATCGCTCCTCCTCTTCTTCCTTCCGTCGACACTACTCGGACGACTCGTCTTCGGATGAAAGCGACAACAAATCAAGAGACCCGCCGCAACGACGCCCTACCATGGCATCCTCTTCCTCCACAGCCACAGCAACGACTGTGCAAGCGAGCAACATGCGCACCTCCAACATCTTCACCAACACCTTTGCCGCCGAAGCATCTTCATCGGTCATGTCCTTCACGCGCAAGGGCAAGATGGAAGATTATGAGAACAACTCACATCTCTATGGACAAGGGATGCTGCAGAGAAGTGGGAGCAAACAAAGCATCACCCTCAAGGAATACGGATGCTGGGGCCGGCTAAGACGGTCGCCGAATTTTATCCTCTTTACAGTGTTCCTAGCTCTGTTTGTCGATATGGCCACGGTAAGAGAACTAGAGAAACGACTTTTTGTTCAAAGGCGCTTGAGGCATATTCAGAGAAAAAGAATAACTATTCTAACACTGGAAAGTACTCTTCATTGGGAACTATTTGCGACAATTCATATATCATGTGGAAACACTGAACCAGTACGGAATCATCGTCCCCATCATCCCATTCATTGTCTCGGACAGGATCAGCGGTGACGCCACCGACACGGGCTTACTCCTCGCCATGTACGCCATCGGTATCCTCTTATCCTCCCCACTCTTTGGAATCCTCGGCGACTCCTTTGTCTCCCGCCGGATACCCATGCTGATCGGCCTCGTCGGCATGCTCGCTTCCACCGTCCTTTTCATGGTCGCCAGCAACTTTTACGTCTTTCTCGCTGCGCGCTTGCTCCAGGGCGTCGCTGGTGGGTCGGTTTGGACATTGGGCTTGGCTCTCATCACGGACGTGTTCCCGGCAGAGGTCCTGGGCGTGCAGATGGGCAAAGCACTGATTGGGTACACACTTGGACTGATGATGGGGCCACCCTTAGGAGGGATCCTGTACGAGCATGGAGGGTACCAAGCGCCATTCGTTTTCATCTGCATCATCACTCTGATTGACTTTGGCTGTCGAGCTCTGATCATTGAAGAACGTGAAGAGATTGTCAAGGCACTAAGACAGCAAGGCAAACAAGACGAGGCGATTGAAGAAGAAGCCGAAGTTGTGGCAACACGTAAAAAGGAACGCATGGACGAGCGAACTAGTTTCTGGAAACTGCTAAAGAACAAGCGCCTGGTTGGATGTGTCATCGTCACGGCTTGCAACGCGTTCGTGTTCTCGGGTGCAGAGCCCACAGTGCCCCTGCATCTCGCCAGATCGTTTGACTTGACCTCAGAAAGGATTGGGTTAATATTTATGGCGTTTTCGCTGCCAACGCTGACAGCACCATTATCAGGTAGAACAAGCCTCATTTCGAGAGTTATTATATGTGGGGGGGATGTTTTAATGTCATCTAACACCATGAAAAAAAAAATTGAACTATTCAGGAGCACTCTCGGACAGATTCGGTGCAAAGGTGGTCTGCTTCGTGTCTTTACTCCTCTGTGGCGCCGGCGTTCTTGCCACGGGCGTCTTCCAGGACTCTCTCACAATGATTATCCTCCTGTTCACAATAGTCGGCATCACAGGCACCGCCATCCTGACCCCCATTCTCGGTGAACTCTCGGCTGTTGTCCGTACTACAGGATCGGGGGATGGATTTGCACGCGCCTATGCCATGTTCAACATGGCCTTCTCGATCGGTGTCTTGGTCGGTCCCGTCATTTGTGGTATTGTCTACGAACGGCTTGGCTTCCGTGCGATCACCTGTGTGATGGCCGGTTCACTCTTCATTGCCACACCTGTGGTACTCCTCTGGATCGGTGGCGCCGAGCAAAAGAAGCGGGATCTGATCAAGTACAAGGAAGACGAAGCCTTCCGCCGCTCACAGATCCCAAGGTCAAAGTATAGTCTCGAGTTCTCGGCATCAGGTGTTTCGGCGAGCACGGAGGAGCTTGGGCTGGTGGGTCTTGACGGTGAGAAGCAGACACAAGTCCTGAGTAGGCCTATCTCTAGAGACGACATTCTGAAATCTGCTCGCATGGACTGAGGCCATCCCATCTTATCAAAAACCAATTAAAACAAAAAATGCTTTCATACAAGGGGGAAAACTGCACAAGGTCGCTGATGAAATGTGTGTATTATGTGATATGTATGCTGATAACATCTTAGATCTGAGCCAGTCTCTTCTTGAGCTCAGCAATCATCTCGCTGCGCGAGTACTCGATGCCTCCCTTCTGGGTCTCGTCCTTGGTGCGCATGTCCTTGATCTTGATCAAACCCTTCTCAATCTCCTCGCCTCCAACAATCACAGCCAGGGGAATCATGTCGCGATCGCAGGCATCCCACTGGTTTTGTGTCCTTGGCTTGAGCTTGTATGTAAACTCAGCCTTGATGCCCGCATCCCACAGCTCAGTGCAGATCTTCATGCGCTCCTCGACCGAGACACCGCCCAGACCAACGACATAGACCTCAACCTCGTTCGACTTGATCTGCTCCTTCTTTTGCTTCTGCATCAGGATCGAGAACACACGCTCAACACCGATCGAGACACCAACACAGGGGATCACCAGGTTGGGCTGGCCCTTCTTGTTCGTGCCAGAGAACATGCCGACCAGGTTGTCGTAGCGTCCACCAGCAGCGACGGAGCCGACACCGACTGTGTTCTCGTCCAACTCATCAGTGCCCTTCTTGACAGTAGCGCGAGCCTTCTCACCGTTCGCCAGAGCTAAGAAAAGTTGAAGAAAGCACAATGTGAGTGTGAGCATCCATAAAAATCAATCATAGATACTTGGTTCGACCGAAAAAAAAAAAAAGGCATGAGAACGTACTGGGAGGTGCGGATCCCTCGAGGACAGCCTCGTAGATGAGTCCGGTATAGTAATCGAGACCGCGAGCAAGAGACAAGTCGAAAGAAGTGTGCTTGGTAACATTGAGGACGTTCATGTACTTGAACAACAAGGTCATATCATCCAGACCCTCCTTGGCACGAGCGTTATTGCCCAGCTTTTCATCCTTGTACAGGATCTCCAACAGCTCCTCACCACCTAAAGGAGAGAAGAACATATAAACATATCAATCAGTATCACCTTCTCATCTTTTTGGGAAAAAAGAAGAGTCAAAGCAAAAGTGGCGCGTTTCCTTACCCTTGAGCTGAACGTATTCACCGATGAGATCGGCAGTCTTGGGGTCCAGGCCCTTCTCCTCGGTCATCTCCTTGCGGACCTCGAGCCAGGGCAACTTGTCGAGCTTGTCCACTGCCGACGAGATGGTGCGGATCTTGTCCTCTGGCACACCACAGACCTCAAAAATGCCGTCCAGAATCTTGCGGTGGTTGATCTTGATCGTGAAGTCGCCCAGATCCAGTGCAGTCAAACACTCGGTCAACACACGCAGAATCTCACTGTCGGGGATCATGGCATCATAAGTACCAGCAACATCGAAATCGCACTGGTAAAACTCTCTCATGCGACCCTTGGTCATGGCGGGCTGGTCGCGGCGGTAGACCTTGGCGATGTGGTAGCGCTTGATGTTCTGGTACTCCTTGCCGTTCATGGCCAAGAAGCGAGCGAAAGGAACGGTAAGATCGTAGCGGAGCGAGCACTTCTCACCACCTTGGTCCTCCAAGTCGTAGATCAGCTTGCTGTCCTCGCCGTACTTGCCTGAGAGAATCTCCTTGAGCTCAAAAACAGGGGTGTCGATGGTGATGCCGCCGTGCTTCTTGAACACGCCAATGATGGTCGAGAAGATCTTTTCTCTCACAGCCATCTCCTGGGGGGTATAGTCTTTGGTGCCCTAGATAAATTCATATCAACACATCATAAAAAATATGATAAAAATAACCACAGGTGAGTTGGATGATGGCTATAAATTTTGGTGCCTGGCTCCTTTGGTGAGTCACAAATCAAAGGTAGTGAGTGCTTTCCAGTGTATATGGAAAACAAAATCCTTGCGACTCCAAATGTGTCGATGCCGATAAGCGCCCTAGTTTACCTTGGCATTCTTGAGAGTGAAGCCACCCTTGGCCTTCTTGTCATCCTCCTTCTTGGGCTTATCGGTCTTGGGGGAGGAGCCAGCAGAGTTCAACGCAGCGAGCTCGTCCTTGAGGGCCTTCAAGGTAGCCACCTCAGCCGAGATCTGGTCCTTGTCGACATTCTTGGACTTAAGTGAGCGGACAAGGTCGCCTTGCTCCTTGATGCGTTGTTCAATGGCCTCCATGATTTGTGCGAGAGTAATTGAGGAAGAGGGGAAGAGAATGGAGTTTGAAAAGTTTCTATGGAGGACGAAAGGGTCTCGATTTTTTATTGTTCAACACATTACGGTGGCTTAGCTCTTTCCCACCTTCTGCTGGATCGCCTTCAGATCAGAATAGTAGCCCAAGTTGCTGGTGCCCTCCTGCACTGCTTTTGTGCGCCCATAGGCAGCAAGTAGCTGAAAAAGGAAACGGAGGCGCATAGGAAATGGAGGCGCATAGGAGACGAGAAAAATAAGTGTCGAGTCAGTATGAGAATATCGGACATGAACGCTTTGCTGTGAATCATAAAAAAAAAAAAGGGCGTGCTCTCTGTCCAAACATTTACCGATAAGAAGTCCCGCCTAGACGATTCATAGTCCATCAGGTTTAAATACTTGTCCAGACGCGCCTCCAGGTCCTCAAAGTCGCCAGGGTACCGCACCACATACTGGGCCGTGTACGCAAGCTTCTCACGGTCAGAGCGCGCCTTCTTCAAGATCTTGTACAGATCGACCGGATCAGAGAGTTTGGACGGTGGTGCCAGCATCCCGTTCGTACTGCCTTTACTGCCCATGCTGTTTTCTCCTCCTCCTCCTCCTTCTTCTTCTTCCAGTGCTTTTGGGAACGGCGATGGCTCATCCAGGTGGTTCATGTCGAGTTTGGTCCATGTTGCTGAGTTGATGGAGGTCGGGTATATCCTTTCAGGCAGCGAAACAGTCCTGGCCATCATTTTGCCCTGTTTGTTTGAGTCCATGTCAATGGCTGAAAGGTGAGTGGCCTTATCCTAAGCTCAAAGTGTGATCAAGTACATAAAAATCGCAAAAGCTTTCTACCTTTCGCTTTCGAAGTCGAAGCCATCGTCGTCTGCGGGCAAAGGACCGCAAGATTTCATAGTTGCCATGCCACGGTGAGCCATGAAAGGTCATGGCGTATTCCCAGCCGTCCTCGTCCACATCGCCCGTCATGTCCACAAGCCAGCTCTTGTGTACCCACTCCCAGCTTGGGTCCGGGAGCTCGTAGTCCGTGATGTCCATTGCCGACGTTTCAAATCTGCTATCTGTCCACTCGTCCGGATCCACGGGCAGGAGCGATTTGGAACTGAACTTAGGGGTGCCCAGGAAGAAGGCTCCGCGCTGGTGCTGGTACAGGAACTCGTAGACAAAATCGCCCTCTGGTGGAGGGTCCGATGGAAGCTGAAAGAACCGTCGGTCTCCTCGGTCACATTGGGCATCAACCTGTCTTGGGAGTTCGATCTCGATGAGCTTACTCTCAGGTTGCTTAGGTGGTTTTTTGCTCTTGGTGTAGATTAACCGTGAGATACTGGCTTCCGAGGGTCGATGGGATGGATCAATAGGTGCACCACCACTGGTGCTTGCTGTTTCCTGGATAGGTGTTTCGGTGCCGTCGATGCTTGAGACGATTTCGGAAGGTGGAGAGTCATTGCTTTCTTTGTCCTTGCCCTTGTCCTTGTCCTTGTCCTTGTTGTCTTCATCCTCTTCGTGAAAAGTGTTGGCAATGCTCTGTCGCACTTCCTTGAGCTTTGAAAGCGGCTTGATCTTTCTGTTTATCTTCTCGGCCGCTCGCTCTGCTTCACGCTGGGCGTCGTCTCCCGAGAGATGTTGGATGTCTATGACAGGAGTGTCGCGGTTGGTCTCGTTTGAAGTGCGTGTGCTTTCTGTCCTCAAGGGCAAGCTTGTAGAGAGTGGCGCTTTCGGAGCATCGTTATAGAGGTGAGCAGTCGTGGTGGTTGTAGTTGCGTTCATGGAATTGTGGATGAAGAAGGAGGCATTACTTCAACCCCCATGGTCATGAGTTGTTCTTTAAATAGTGAGCTGTGACTGTGACGTTTTTCTGAAGGACATGAAATGCCATCTCTCTTTGCTTTTTCGCTCTCATCTCCACCTTTTTTATTTCATCAAACGCCATCAACCTCATCCATCCCTCTTTCTCTCAAACGCCATGGTGAACCTCACTCTCTACACAGTCAAGGCCGTCGTCATGCTCGACAGCGACGGTGGCCGCGTGCTCGCAAAGTACTTTGGCTCGGACTATGCCAACCCCAAGGACCAGAAGGCATTCGAGAAGGGTCTCTACGACAAGACCAAGCGCGCGCCCCATGGTAAATCATCCGCAAGCTGGCGACCATCAATCCATCAATGAAGTCGGGAGCGTCTCTCAGTTGAACACGTCATTTCAGATGGAATCAGGATAAACAACAACAAAGGGTTATGAAACCAAGGAGCACAGCATCTCATCTTGGAAGACGCGCTCTTTGGAGCCACGGTCATCATCATTCAGTAGGAACAAAATACCAGCAATCTGGAGCCAGACAACAACGCATGAGGATAGGAGCCGGATACCATACGTACTGCACTGGACTGAATACATAAGAATCAAAGGTATTTGGACCGATACTAACTTGTCGACTTCTCGTTCGGACGTAATATAGGCGAGATCATCCTCTTTGACAACCAGGTTGTTCTGTACAGATTCCACGAGGACGTCTTTTTCTACATTGTCGGCATGCCCGAGGAGAACGAGGCCATGCTCCTCGTCATCCTCAATGCCTTTTCAGATGCCGTCTCTATGTTGCTCAGGTACAGGATAGCACTATCGGACAGCGTACTCTTTACTTTTTTGATGTTCGAGCTTGTTTAAACTGACGGACCTTGTCCTTGTTTATAATCGTCGTTCATCAAAAATAGACACCAGATCTCGAAGCGTGTAATTCTCGAGAACTTGGATCTCGTTGTTTTGGCCTTGGATGAGACGATAGATGAGGGGTAAGTTGGCAGCCTCAAGTAACACATCGCATACGTGGCGGTTCCTCTTGAATTTTTGGATCCTCCTAACCAATCAATTTTTTCCTCCTTGTGATCCCCTCTGAATTAGTATTGTCCTGGAGACAGACCCTAGCGCGATTGTTGCTCGCGTCTCAAAACCTAGAGAGAACTTGTCGGATGTGCCACTCTCAGAGCAGACCTTGATCCAGGCCTACCAGACCGCCAAGGAGAAGTTTGGCACCGCTCTTTTGAAGTAGAAAAAACGGAACATCTCATTTTATTTTCTATCTTGCAGGAAGAAAGAAAAGAAACGTTGCGAGCACCAGACGAGAAGACAGGAGGAATAGAAAACATACAAATTACTAGGGATACCATGCGAGAAATGAATAAGCACACTTGTTTTAGTTGTCCATGAAAACGTGATGGCGTAGCACCAATTTTGCACTTTTTTTTTCCCGTCGTTCTTGTCGGCTCTTATTAAGGGGTATGCGCATCCCTGTCACGAACCCAACGAAATGCATTCAAAAATCGATTGAACTAAATTATTCTTCTCACCTACCCATCCATCCTCTACGCCTGGCTCATCAACCTCTCTCCACATCATTAACGACACAACTCACATATAAAAAGCAACAAACCATGGCCTACTCACGCGACGCTGCTGGGGGAGGCTACTCTGCCGTATCATTGTACCCTGTTGTTTCCATCGGTGGCCTGGGCCTCGTGGGCCTGTACATGCTCCTGACCGGCTCAGGCGAACAGTTCAACGTCGGCGACTTCTTGCTCAGTATCTCGCCCCACATGTGGTCACTCCTCGGTATTTCCCTCTGTGTCGGTCTCAGTGTTGGCGGTGCTGCCTGGTGAGTTGGATGCCTCGTAGCATTAATGGTCGATGTATTTTCTACCATATGTTGTGCTAACCCCCTATTGAATGAGGTCGACCGCGTGAACAACTCATTTCATGTACCTGAGTGCTGGACACTTTGCTACGTGACTTGAAAATATCACGTATACTAGTATGTAGGAGTACAAAAAGGAAAACTCTTGGCCGTAAAACTAACCAATAGTTGATACCTTTTTTTTCAATCCAGGGGAATCTTTATTACTGGCGCAAGTTTGGTTGGAGGTGGTGTCCACGCGCCAAGGATCATCACCAAGAACTTGATCAGGTACGGGAAGAAGCTTGGAAAAAAAATCAGCAACATGCGAAAGAACCAGTCCTCGGACACATGCGTGTTTGGTAGATTACCATGGAAAGAGAATACCTAGCTAACATGTACCATGTTATGAAATATCAATAGTATTATTTTCTGTGAAGTTGTGGCTATCTATGGCCTCATCATGGCTATCGTATTCACCGCAAAGCTCAAGGACGAGCAGAATTCCGATATCACCTCCCCACAGATGTACTACAAGGGTAAATGATACAGGAAACAAAATCAGCTACCAACTTTGGAGTAGCCGTCCCACGGAAAGGGAACACGTAACTGACGATTTTTTTGTGGGATGATCTTTTTTAGGCTTCGCCTTGTTCTGGGCTGGATTGACCACTGGACTGTGTAACTTGATCTGTGGTGTATCCGTGGGAATCACTGGATCCAGCGCTGCCCTTGCCGATGCTCAGGACGGACAGCTCTTTGTCAAGGTGCTCGTCATTGAGATTTTCGGCTCCATTATTGGTCTCTTTGGCCTGATTGTTGGCTTGTTGGTGGTACGTGAGGCGTAAAGCTACAGAAAAGAACTTGATGTGCTATTGAAGAGGAGGAAATGGATACTAACTCTATGCCGCTCTCGTTTCGTTACTCACACTGATTTATTTAGAGCGGAAGGGTCGTCTAAGAAACCTGTTGATGTCATGTATACAGATCCCACCTCCTTTCTTGTTCGTCTTTCCCATCGTCTACATCCTCGTCACAAAAACACTCGACATTAAAAAAGAACCATGCTTTGAATATGAACGCATCGACTTTTCGCATTTATATATTTTTCATCGTTTGCTTCTATTGGGATACCTTCCACCACCCAAAGATAGCCTCTTCGACCTGCTGCCACGAGGTCATCTCACCAATCTCGGGTACACAGCGGACCAAATGCATCCCGAGTCCCTCACTGGGCCAGAGCAGTACGTGCCACATGCACCTCTGGGCCAGTCTCTCCGAGTTGGTCCCACCAAACGAGGCTTGCCAGGATTCACGCAACAGTTCCACCATGTCGGTCAGATCCTTCCGACAGTTGAGGATGGTCACATACACAGACACGAAATCCACCAATGGATCGGACGAGAACTGGGCGTCGCCAAAGTCGATCACTGCAGTGGGCTCAAATGTTGGTGGAGGTGGAGCTGGAAGTACTCCTGGGTAAGGCATGGTCTCGTCAACGTGAGCTTGGTAGTGAAGATGACCCAGGACGTTGCTTGGATTGACATCGCCATGGACCAGAGGCGCGATGGCGTCGCCCCGGGACGGATCAAAGACTTGTCGAGCACTCTTTGGAAGGTAATCAGACAGCTGTTCCAGCAAATGGCGGGGGAACACTCGCCATTGAGCGTGGTTCTTGGTTACGTTGGATAGACATTCTTGGAAGTGGTCTAATGGGTCCTTGGTTGGATATTCACCCTGGTGGGTCAACGGCGATGAGTGATAGCCTATTTGAAATATTTCAAACGGTTCAGTCGAGTGAAGTTACATGCCAATATAACGAGGACAAGGTCTGTTGACCTACGATGGAGGGTCTTGAGGATAGGGCGGAGCAAGGTGCCATAGTCTTCCGAGTTATCTGGCATGTAGTCACCCGACTCGACCAAGGGGTTCAAGTCAAAGTCCATGTCGTTCTCATCAGGAAATATATGAAGAGCCTCCATGAGCACGTAGGGCCATCGCCACTTTGTAGATGTTTCTTCGTCGAGCAAAAACCCAGAAGCGACCATCTTTGGGCTGGAAAGGGTCGACTTTTGTAATTTCCTTGTCTTGGCTTTGGACTGGGCAAGAGATGCGTTCGCTTTGACCTCTGCGTGAAAGCAAGCCAGACCATCATTCAGCGGCGTGAAGAACTTGACGAACTTGTCCTTGGCCAGGAAGCACTTTTTTTTTTTTTTTTTTTTTTTTTTTGTAAATAGCAGATCAGAGGGTGTTGCGAGCTTGTAACTGAAAACAGAGGTTCCCAGCTGTTGCTACAGTGAAAAAGCTTACCACGTTCTGACCAGTCTTGATTGGTGTGATATCTTCCGGCTTGTGTTTGACGCCTGTCGCCCTGGCAACAACCTCAATCGCCCTGTTCTTCCATGTTGCGGTCGATTCCAAAGACGCCTCATCCAGCAAAGACTCTTCCGCGTCCAGTAGCATTGACAACTCGCTCTTGGGATCGAATGTGAGTGCTGGGACAAGATCTGGGCGAACTTTGGAGAGCTCTTCTACCAAGGCCGTCCAACGAGCATCCTGACGCTTGTCCTAATGGTCTCAAAAGCGAGTCAAGACAAGGTCAACCTATGCTCAAAACGAAGGTGATATGTCTCGTCACAAGTGTTACCTCTACTTCTGACAACATGGAGTCCTTTACTTGCAGAATATTGGTCTCATCAGCAAAGTTCTGGGTTACCGCAACGGTGTCGTCCATGTTGAGCACCATATGCCACCATCCGGTGGGAACGTAGATAGTTTGTCTGTAGGTCCGATAAAAAAATACATTCGTAAGTATAAATTGTGGAAATCAGAAAAATCTCCCATTTCGTGACTTACCCAGGGTTCTGGACAACTTCGATCGGGCGAGCTTCAGGGGCCAGAAATGGGTATACGTCAAGGTACCACTCGACTGAGGACAGCCACTTTGGTGACTCGGGATCATGGCCTGGCGGAACGATATGAGGAGGGTATCTAAAAAATAATATCGCACGGGTACCACGCGTTAACGTTATTGAACACACTATCTGATGCAGTACAGAGCGCATATTAAACTTACAATGCCCAGCGCTTGTGTCCAGATAAAAGAGTATTCCAGGCTAGTGATACAATTTGGAGGATGCTCCGTCAGTTTTTTTCAGGGTCCTTCACGTAATGTGAGGCGGATCAAAACAAAACTTCTTGCATACCTGACGTTCCCGAGGGGTCCGTGTGCCACGAAGCACCAGTTCGCTGTGGACCAATCAACATCCATCGGTAGGGTGGTCGATCCTTGCCCTCCAGTAGTGCAAAGAAATCTGTCTCAAAGTATTTTGGCACCTACAGAAAGTTCAACACAGGCGTAAGCAACCATTGAGCTAATAGCAATAAAATACTTTAGCTCTTGCAACGAGACTTACTTGATAGTCTGTAGAGAGTTCCTCATGTCGATCTGCAAACAGCGGATCAAATAAATAGAGTGGATCCTCGTCCTTGTTGTACTTGACGTACTGATAAAAGTCTCGAAAGTGGACTGGGAAGTAGGGTTCTTCTTCACTGTCGAGGTTCGAGACACGGAAAGGGGCGTCGCCGTACTATGGAAGCAAAGAATTAGCGACTATATAAGAGGGAAATATTAGCTCGGGAAGTCGCTGTGTGCCTACCCTCTCCAGAAGAGCCTCCAAGGTCCATTGTTTCCATGCTGGCCAGGCTTCGACGCCAGAGTTGTAGAGCATCACTGGTCGGTTTGGGAATCCATAGCGCCTGTAGAATGTCTCCTTGTCGAGCAACTGATAGTCTTCAAATGGGACGGTGGTGTTCACAGGACGATTGTTGCCTATGGCTGGTGTTGGTGGCATGGGTGGAGGCGGATAAAAATGGCCAAAGAACATGTTGCTCCTGGTCCACTGCATATGCAAGTAATCCGACGTGATGCCTAGAAAGTAAGACAAGGAAAGGGGGGGGCGAAAGAAATGTCTTACTCCGTTAGAAACTGGTACTCATAAACGCTCCAGGTCGTATATGGTGAGTTTCGTTTTTGTCGTGCCTTGGAGCTGGATTGGGTGAGCCAGCGGGTGCTTTGCACAAGCTTCGTGATCCTCTGGTCTTGGGAACAAATAGGTCAGCAGCCAAGTGCCGCGGAAAGGAAGACGCATTGAGCTGTGGTCTCTACAGTCGATGCAAATCAGTTTCCACAGGAATTCGTTGCGGGAGAACACATGTACATATCTAGAGACCATTGATAATGAGCGAAGATCCTATTGTCGACGTTCAACGAGTACTTTCCAGCTTTAGATTCCAAGCTTCTTGCCATGTAGTTTTCGACATATCGGAGTAAGAAGGATACGAAAGGAGGGATGGAAATACCTTTGGTCCAAGGAGAGAGAATATTGCTCGGACAATAAGGTCATCAGGGAACATGCGAAGACTCCCCAGACTGGCGCCTCTAATGTCGAGATGGGATGCCATGGCTTGGGACATTGGAGAATGGGAGGTGGGAAGGTGGGAAGTTGATGGAATGATGAAAGAAAGTAGACGAGTAAAAAGAACCATGAAGGAATGGAAGGGTAAGAAGAAAAAGCGGCTTCCTATTTTTGGGCTTTTGGACTTTGTGGCTGTGCGCCCTTCCACAGACCATGCAACTCGCCAAAATCCAATGAACTCCAGTTGTCGACATTTTTGTTTATGTACATGCCATATGGCTCTTTTGACTTTATTAATGCTGTGTTTTTATAAAAAGGACATGACAGACAGAAAGACAAAAAACGATAAAAAGCCGCGCTCATGACCCTGGACCCCAAGACTGGCTCGAGTAGTTGGCTGGTGATCCCATGCTGTGATTTGACATGGTTCGGTGCTCAAGCGAGAGGTGAGGGGGTCCAGATCCATCTGTGGGTGTTGACCGCGCAAAGTGCTCATCCCGTGGTCTGTCTGCTTCCTGCACCTTCAGAGACCAGTACTGCAACATTGGCTCAACATCGTCCGTCAGTAACTTGGACTGCTCAGAGGAGATCCTAATGGCGCGCGACTTTTCCTCAATGGTTGATCGCTCGTCCTGCAGGGCCAAATTCCTGAGCTCCGAGACTCTGTCTAACTCGGCCATTTTTTGCTCCAATGGCTGTGAAAACATGCACTGCTCCCGCCAAAACCGAATGGCCTCCTTGACTTCGCCCGCGAGAACAAGCAAACGGTTATTGTTGAGAGCGCCGTTCATGGGAGGATGTGCAAGTCCGGATGGGTCCATCAAGTTTGGATCGTGTGTCCCATTCATGGCTCCTCTGGGTGATGGATGTGTATCTGATCCAGGGGACGCCAAGGAGCCTCTGGCGAGGAGCAGGTCCACCTGTCCTAGAAGAGAGGTTCCAGATCGATCGACAGACTGAAAGGACTGTAATGCGTACTCTCTAGTGTACAGGATTAATCCCACGAGTTTGTCGACTTTTTCAAACTGGCGGAGAAAAGATGGGACCTCTTGCTCGTAGGTCCAGCTGCAAAGAACTACCGAGCGTCTGATGTACCGCAGGAGCAAGTTACGGAAGTGATTATGCTCGTTAATGAGTCGTGCCAGGTCCTGGTCGATGATTCCAGTAGATGGCATCCTTTCCGACATGGACAGGGTCGTCTACTTTGGGGCCTCGATTGGTGTTTGATCTTGACAAGAAGAGTAGATGTCGTATGGAGTCTCTCCAAAAGAAAAAATGGCTGCAGGGCAAATCAGAATACGTTGGTGTGATTTTTGGTTGGTCCTTGTCTAGCACTTGTCCGTGGCCCTTTTTGTGAATCGGATGATGTCCTGAAAAGTCGTGTGAGTTGGATGCATGTAAATGATCAGGTCCTTGCGACTAGAAGGGCGAAAAAAGAGCGAGGGCCCTTAAGATATAACGCACGTGATTTATCCAACACGGTGTTGGACACCATGTTCATTTTTTTTTTCACGACGTTCAAGGAAAAGTTGAAGGATATGATGTATAAGGAAACAAGGAGAGAGGCTAAGGAAAGGAAAACATGGTACATCATTAACATGTGCCTGGTTCCTGAAGGACGCGATTTTTTTATTACTTGTTGTCGTGGATTGAACAGCACAAACAAACAAGCAACAAAGCTACAAAGCAACAAAATAAGAAAGCAAGAAAGCAACGAAGCACAAGCAGCAAGCCAACAAACGGTAAATTGGTGAGAGAGAAAGAAAGAGTAAAGGCAATTATCGAGAGGCGATGTTTGTGCAACCAACGAATGAGAGAGAGGAGAGAGAGAAAGAGTGGAGGTTGAAGTTGGGTTGGGCAAGGTTGAAATACACAAATTGGAGGAGGTCCTTCATGAGAGCAATTGGGATGCAAAGCGAGTTGAGCGTGGTATGTATGGCCAAAGTGGGGGTGGGGAGGAAGAAGGAAAAGAAGAGTGACAAAGAAACAGAGGTGGGACAACGGGCATGAGTATGGGAGGTGGATGTGGAAATGGGCTTGTTGTGGGCAACCAAAAAAAAAAAAAAAAAAAAGTAAAAAAAGAAAAAAGAGACAAAGAAAAAAAGGCTCACACTCTCACACTCTCAGTCTCTCTCTCTCCACTCTTGCTCGCTCTCTCACTGTCTTTGTAGTCTTTGTCTCGTTCGTTTCTCTTTGCCTCTTCTCCACCCCGCCTCCCTCTCATCACTCTCAATTAAAGAAAGAAAGAGGCATCCACTATTTGGCGTGCAGCAAAGTTGGAGCTCACAACTAATTATCATCTAATCACACCCGCTTTTTTCGTCTTCTCATTCCATCATCAAGACACGGCACTGCATTCCACATCCATCTCTTCTCATTGCACCTGTTCTCCATCCATGCCCATGCTGGAAACACTCTCTCTCGCCAGTTAATCCCCAAACAGCCAAACAAACAACAAACCTCGACTCCTCGTTCCTCCTCCCCACCCCCTGGTCCTCGTTTCCTCAATGTACGTTCCAAACAAGTCATTTCTGACATGTCTGTCTATGAATGTGTGCGTGTGTTTGTGTGCCACCGTTTCATCATCTCACCCAACTCTTTCTGTTTCCTTTTTTCTCATCCTTTTTTTTTTTTTTTTTTTTTTTATTTGTTCCGTTTGCATCTCTCCCATCACCCCCAATCCCATCCTCTCATATCTCTCTCATCCTTCCTTCATCCCTCGTCATCATTGCAAACATCCGTTTTGGTCCACCTACAGCACTCTCACTCATCACCCCTCTCCTCCTCCTTTCCCTTCCCTCCATCCCTGGGACACAACTCTCTGTCACTTACTCACCTGCACTCTGGCTCACTCACTCACTCACTCATCACGACCCCCGTCTCACCATCTCGCTCTGATTGTTACGCCCTTCCTTGCACCTCTCGTTTTCCCTCTTCTTTTCTCTGTTGGACTTCATTAAGCCTAATAATATCGCCACCGCCAATTAAGTGAGAAACAGGCAAATATGGCATCTCCCTCCAACACCAACACCCGCAAGTCGGTCCTGCTTGCCTCCTATGGATACCCGTCGCAGCCTGGCATGGTCAGAGCTGTCGCTGCTGCCGCCGCTGCCTCATCGTCCGATGGCCCATCCTCCCCCGGTGGCCTCTCTGGCAGAAAAGGATCCATTTCCACCACCCGCAGCAGCCATCGCTACTCGCAGCTGTATTCCATGGCTGCCGAGCAGGATGTCGAAGTCGAGGATGACCTTGCTCGAGGTACATTGGTCGCTTCATCTACACCCCCTCATTGACATCAACACCCTCTCGATGCTTTTTAGCTTATTATTAACATCCTCTTGTCCACTCACCGACCCAACCGTCTCTTACCTCTTCCCCACACTTGCCTTTATTGCTTAATATCCAGCCCAGAAACGCCTCCGGGAACTCAAGACCAAGATTTCGTCCCAGTCCAAAAAGAACTTTGTACTCGAACGAGATGTGCGCTACCTCGACTCTCGTATTGCGCTCTTGATCCAGAACAGAATGGCCATTGCTGAGGTAACGATATCAACGACATTGATGGTTGACAGTTGGAGGTCTGGCGAGGCGCCAACAAAGCAATAGAATTTGTGTGTATCTCTCTCTGTGTACCTTATGCAGATGAAAGTGAACATGCCACTCACCTCCACGCTATCTTTCTATCTTTCAACTTTGTCTACATCTTCGACGTCGTTATCTTGACTCTGTCTCATCTCTCATGGCCATCCTACTGCAACCCTTGTACCTTGCTTTCCCGCCACCAAACATCTGCTCACCTTTGCTGCCTACCTTCCTGCAATACGACAATACGACAATACGACAATACGACAATACGACAATACGACAATACGACAATACGATAATGCGATAATACGACAATGACGACCGCCACCAACACAACTCCATGGACCTACTCGATACGAACAACAATGACAATAACTATAACAGCAACGTGAGGTTGCCGAGCATTTGGAAGAAGCAGACCAGTCGGATGGCTTGTTCCCTGATGACCGCAAGCTGCAGTCGTACGGCAACCTATTCTTCTTGCTCCAGACGGAGCCTCGCCACATTGCGACCCTGTGCCGCCTGGTCAGCTTGACCGAGATTGATACGCTGCTGCAGACCGTCATGTTCACCCTGTACGGTAACCAGTATGAATCCCGCGAAGAGCACTTGCTCCTGACCATGTTCCAGGTAACGTAGTTTTTTTGTATTCATTGTCCATTCTGCATCCATCCATCCTTGTCCACTCTTCCACTCGCCCCTCTTCCACTCTCCCCTCTTCCACTCTTCCACTCTTCCACTCCCCACTTTTTCTTTTTCAAAGCCAAATTCGACGGTTGATTCGGATTAATTTATTTTCTTTCTTTGTCCCCTTCTTTGAGGGTGTATTGTGTGTGTGGAGTGGAGACTAAAAAAAAGAGAGAAAGAGGAGTGAGTGGGTGCGGGTGTGGGCGGCAAAAGGGATTCGAAACTGAAAATATATTAAACACTCCGAGGGACAGAGAAAAACAAGTGCACCAATGAGAGAAGGAGAGACGCAAAGGACTGCTGTAGCCATTCTATGCACTGTGTATGTATGTATGTGTGTGTGTGTGCATGGTATGGTGCACCATGCGAGCAAATGGGGAATGGAAAGAGGGAAGGAAAGAAACAAGCAAGGAAAGAAAAGAAAGAAAGACGACCTTCGAGCCCGTTGGCCGTTCAGTCCAGATTCTCCATGGACCATGCTCCCGCCTCGATTGCATGCCCCCAATGCACACACCCCCTCTTGCCCTTTCCTCTCATCCAAGGCGAGCAATTATGCACGCAATGCACGCGACGGACAAAAACAATCAACAACACATCCATGCCCATTATATCATCCAACCATGCTGTCCTTGCCATCCACCATCCAATTTTGCTCACATACATACTACAGGAGATATACCACCATGCAACCCATGCAACCCATGCCACCATGTAACCATGTAACCATGCAACTGTGTACATCCACTCACGCTCCTCTCTTTACTTCCCTCTCGCTCTCTCTCTCTCTCTCATGCATCCCACTTATCCACTTATCTATCTGCCTACTCAGTCGGTGCTCTCAGCTCAGTTCGAAACCGCAACAGAGTTTGGCTCTTTGCTCCGTGCCAACACCCCCGTCTCGCGCATGATGACCACTTACACCCGCCGTGGCCCCGGTCAGAGCTATCTCAAGACCGTCCTGTCCGAGCGCATCAACAGTCTGATCGAGCACAAGGAGCTCAACCTCGAGGTCAACCCCCTCAAGGTCTACGAGCAAATGATCAACCAGATCGAGGAAAACACGGGATCCTTGCCTCCACACCTGCCCCGCGGTGTGCCCCCAGAGACTGCCGCTGCCAACCCAGATGTCCAGGCCATCATCGCGCCTCGTCTGAGCATGGTCATGGAGATTGCCAACTCATTCCTCGACACCATTCTCGAGTCCATTGAGCAGGTCCCTTACGGTATCCGCTGGATTTGCAAACAGATTCGGTCCTTGACCAAGGTAAACAAAACACCCAGGACACAGGACATGGACAACTGAAGAAAAGTTTGGCAACAAAGACAATATGTCGATCTAACAACCTTTTTTTTTCACCTTGAATAGAGAAAATACCCTGATGCCACCGACTTTTCTATTTGCTCGTTGATTGGAGGCTTCTTCTTCTTGCGCTTCATCAACCCAGCGATCGTCACCCCACAGGCATACATGCTCGTCGATGGACTGCCCAGCAAGCACCCCAGAAGAACACTCACACTGATCGCCAAGTTGCTTCAGAACCTGGCCAACAAGCCTTCTTACGCTAAGGAGGCCTACATGATGACCCTCAACCCCTTTGTCGAGAACAACAAGGCCAGGATAAATAAGTTCCTCAACGACCTGTGCGAAGTTGGCGACTTTTACGAGAGCTTGGAGGTAAAAGAGGGCAGTTTTTATTTTATGCCACTCAACAAAGCCTCATTCTGTGCGCTAACAATATCGAATTTCTTTTCATGGGCACACATAGATGGATCAATACATGGCATTGTCAAAGAAGGAAATCAACTTGCACATCACCCTCAACGAGTTGTTCAACACTCACCAGCTGTTGGCGCAGCACAGAGACACACTGGCACCCGCAGAGAAGCACCACTTGCGCATGTGCTTGAACGAGCTTGGACCAGCACCTGTACAAGTGCCTCGCAAGGAGAACAAGACCATCGTATTACCGCTCTTCAGTCGCTGGGAGACACCTATCCAGGACCTGACCTCGTCCTTCTTGCAGGAGACCAACATCACACAGGCAGATATTATGTACATGGAGACCAAGTCTATATTGGTGCAGCTCATCCGTTCGATCCCTGGCATTGCAGACAAACGGCCTTTGGACCTGATGAAGATTGCAGAGACAGCAGCCACAACCAAGGATGCCATTCTGGTGCGCAAGGGTATCAAGGTCAAGGAGATGTTGATCGAGTTGGTGGCCATGAATGTGGTGGACGACCAGTTCACGTTCATGACAGAAGAAGTGACTGAGGAGTTGAGGCATTTGGGCAACCTGCGCGAGAAGGTGAACGAAGAAGCAGCCAGTCTTGAGAGTGTATACAAGACCATTGGAGACCACAACAACTATCTGCGGAGCCAGCTGGACTCATACAAGGCATACCTGCAGAACGTGCGCATGCAGAGTGGAGGTGGCAGCAGTCCCGGCCAGGGCTCAGGAGTCGGAGTGGTTACAGTGGGCGGCAAGGAGGCCAAGAAGGGCAAGCAGCAAGTGTTGGGACCATTCAAGTTTACACATCACCAGCTCGAGAAGGACGGCGTCATTGCTGAGAGCAATGTTCCCGAGAACAGGTACTTTTATTAATTTGCTCATTTGCCTATGTGATATGTGATGCAAAAGGTCCAAATAGCTAATTTCTCTACCTTATCGGTTCTCTATTACTACTAGACGAAGCAACATCTTTTTCAATATCACCTCACCCATCCCTGGAACATTCATCATTGCACTGCACTACAAGGGTCGCGACAAGGCCATTCTGGAGATGGACCTGAAGCTGGACGATCTTTTGGAGAAGGTATAGATAGCATCTTTCACCTCGCTATTTGTTCGCTTTGAGTATCCCAAGGATAACCCACTCACCATGACTACTTTGTTCTTTTTTTAATCACCAATAGCAGCAAGACCAGGTCCAGCTGCTCGATCTCGAATACGTGCACTTCAATGTCAACAAGGTGCTTGCCTTGTTGACCAAGACTTTTATCAAGCGTTAATATCTCTTTTATATCTTCATTACCACCACTGCTTTTTCTTTCTCATCCATCACCTCTGTCTTGTATCCATGCCCACCTATCCTTCTTGACTTGGACCTCGAGAAGACCACACCGCCTCGGCTCTCTTCTATTCTGCTCTGCGAGCTTGAATAATAAAAACGCACAACAATCAAATCCCTCAAAGAAAAAGACTTGAGCTCTGTTCCGTCCTTGCGACACATCCTAGACCCGATGTAGCAGGTAGACTAGTGCCACTTTGCATACCAACCTGCCAACCAAAACGAAGAACAAGCACCTTAGGCGGAGGATGACATTCATTCCTCCTCTTTTCCTCCGTCAAGGGAGCATGTTCTTTTCTGGCCTACTTATTTCTCCAAAATGCTCTGCACCTCCTATTTTTTTTGCGAAAAACATGCCCCTCATCTCACGCTAGCACACACACACACTCACACTTCTCTCCACCTTTTGCTTCTTTTTTTTTCTTTCTTGTCCACCACTACTTTCTTTTGTTTCTTGACTTCATATAACCGACCTTCCCAAAAAGAAACACCTAGGGGCCCTGATAAGACACATCCATCCATCCTCATAGCTTCATGAAACCACAATTGATCCTCCTGCTGAGCTTGGCTCTAGCAAGCATAGCGCTCGGCAACAAGCCGTCTGACAATGGCCAGAATGTCCTTGCCCTCAATGTCGACACACCTTCTTCAGACACACCCTCCACAGCAGTGAATGACGAAGACGAAGATCCCAGCCTCGTCTACGTCTACGATCCCTCCAAGGCCTCGACACTTGGGTACGACATCGATGGGCGCCAGGAAGTCGTCAACATTGGGCCCGGTTTACGCACCACAGCTGACGGGCAGACACGATTGCGGACTGGCCCACGTGGCCGCCAACGTGGTGCTGTGTTGCCCAACAAGTATATCGTGCGTCTGAAGAATGGAGCCGACTTTGAGACTTGTAAGGAAAAGGAAACTCGCGGTGATAAGCATGAAGTAAGAGACGAAGGCATGGAGTATGAAATGCGCGTTTCTGACACTTTGGGGGCACCTCATTTTGCCACCCCTTTTTCTTTTCTCATCCGCTCCATCCATCCATGAACACTTTTTCTTCTTTTTCCCAATCGCCATCATGAATATGAAGTCAACATGCAATCCAGGCTCGAGAAGCACAACCGTCTCATCAACGCCCCCGGCCCGGACGGCCACCAGAAACGCGAGACCGTCACGAACCAGGTTGACCACGAGTATGACTTTGGCACTTGGAAGGGCTATGCGGGCCAGTTCTCGTCCGACTTTCTCAAGGAGCTTGAAGCCCACGAGCAGGTCGAGTATATCGAGGAAGACACGCTCATGTGGGCTTGGGGAATGGAGCCCACGTTTCGTGAGGGGGGGGACCAGGATGATGATGATTTGGGTCGCAACCAGGGCGACGTAGATCGACAACAAAAGAAGCAGGCACTTTTTGAGGAGGCGTTGAATGCCGTCAAACCCGATAGTGCATTCTCTGCAAAAATCGGCATCAAGAAAGACCACAACCGATTTGGCCAGAAAGCTGTGATTAATGGGCATGATGTGCACCTGGACTACTACTCGCTCAAGGCCCCCAGCTGGGGATTGACTCGCATTGCAGAGCGCGAACGCGATCTGGACGAGGACTACACCTACGTCTCTAGTGCTGGGTAAAAGCAAACTGCAAGCTCTATCGCAAAAGCATCAAATATGGTTTTTTTTTTTTTCATGAATTTTATTCATCATGATTTGCTCTTGCGTGATCTAGAGCGGGTGTTGAGGTGTACATTGTGGACTCGGGCGTCTATGCTGAGCACGATGATTTCGGAGGTCGCGCCTACAACGTGGCCAACTTTGTGACCCAGGAGGCGGCTACCGACACTTGTGGACACGGTAAGAAGAAAAGCGCACGAGCAACTTCCACATCAATGGTTTTTTTTTTGTTTCTTATAACCCTTATTCCTAAAACAATCGCTTCTATTTTTTTATGTTGATCATTTCTCAGGAACACATGTCGCCGGTATCGTCGGCGGACAGCGCTACGGCGTCGCCAAAGGCGTGCACATCAACGCCGTCAAGGTCCTCGATGCCCAGGGCCAAGGCTCCACCTCCCAAGTCCTGGCTGGCATCAATTTCGTGATCAAACACGCCTTCAACAATCCAAACTCCAAGAAAATCATCAACATGTCCTTGGGAGGCCAGTTCTCTCGCCCGGTCAACGACGCTGTCCGTGAGGCTGTCAACCGCTACAAACTGCCTTTCTTTGTCGCCGCCGGTAACTCGGGCGACGACGCCTGCCAGTACTCCCCTGCAGGCGCCGACGAGGCCTTTGCGGTTGGAGGCTCCGATAGGAACGACAAGGCCGGCTGGTATAGCTGCACAGGCAGCTGTGTCAACGTGTTTGCGCCCGGGTCCGGGATTGAGTCGAACTGGATCCGGTCCCATGCCGCAACCCATACGATGGACGGGACCAGCATGGCGGCGCCACATGTCACGGGTGTGGCGGCTTTGTTTCTGGGGTCAGGGATGAACTACAGTAGTGTAAGAGAGTTGTACAGCGATATTATTGCGCATTCGACCAAGGGGATTATCGAAGGGTTGAAGTCGTACGATACCAAGACGACCAGGAACTTGTTGTTCAACAAGTTGGAGGACCTGGGCGAGTCGTATTATATCCGGGCGATGGATGGAGTGCTCTTGACGCCGGATGGGGACGACGGTGCAAAGAAGAATGGAGGAGATGTGGACAAGGAAGAGGATGTCAAGAAGAAGGCGAGGAAGTCTAAGGAGAGGGAGAAGAGGAAGAAACATAACTAGTTCAGCAAGAAAAAAAAGCGAATGATGATATTTTTTTTTGGATTTGCGTTGGGGGTTTCGTGTTCTGTTTTTACATGGCGAATAAAAAAGATATTCGAACGAATTTATGTGATAATAATGTCGTTTTTTTTAGAGAGAGGTATTGTACAGAAGGAAGGAGTGGCACAAGAGCGATCTAGGCATCAGTCTTCTTCATGTCGTGGTGATCACGGTTGTTCTCTGCCTGGTCGTTGTCAAAGTGGTCCTTGATGCGCATGGACAAGAAGAGCGCGCCGGGGATCGAGACCACCAGGAGAGCAAAGCAGATAATCAGCTCGGTCATGAAGGGAGTGCCGACAGCGTTGATTCTCCAAGCAATGGCAGCGCCGCAGGACTGAATGCACTTGTAGAAACCGGCATAGCGGGAAAAAACATTGACATCATTGGACTGAGCGCCCATCAACCAGTAGCAGTAAGTCTGCCAAGCAGCATCGTTCAAACCGTAGAACATGTACAATAACAAAGGGCCAATGTACGAGACGCCCGGTGTAGTCGTGGTTGCCTTTGGCGTCGGTGATCTTGTAGCCCTTCTGGAAGAAAACGCCGCTGACCCAGGTAGCGACGAAGCAAGCAGTGATGATGACGAGACCCCAGAGCGAGCGGGTCTTGCGGTTGACGCCCTGGTAGTCGAGGATGCGAGCGACAGACCAGGAGCCTCCAATCTGCGAGAACCAGTAAAAGATGTTGTTCAAGGATTGGGCTCGGGTCGAGAGTAGTGGCCGTTGACGGACGAGAACTGGTAAGAGTAGAACCAGTTGGAGGACTGGAACATGGGGATCAAGACAATCATGCGCCAGTCGAGAAAAAGTTTCATGACAGCAATCAACTCGTCGGTCCAGGTGGGGAATTTTTGGATCTGAATGCGATCACCGTCGGAGCGGGTAAGGGAGGAAGGAGGGGCCAAAGAAAGAGCGATCAAGGTACCGATGGCCATGATGGAAAATGAAGGCGATGTAGGTGGGGTTATCCAAGTTCTTGGCAATGACGGAACCCAAGACGGCACCGGCGTTGAAGATGGCCCAGAAATAACCGATGAACTTGCCCTTGTCGTTCTCACGAGGGTATGCCATCAAGATAGCGCCCTGGGCGGTCCAGAGCATACCGGCGCTACAGCCGAGGATACCACCGGTGGCAATGGTGAATGCACTGTTCTTGGTGTGGTTGTAGCAGAGGAGGGAACCGGCGTAGAGGATGTAGGTGGCACAGCCGATCAGAATGGTCCACTTGGGCCCGGGTTTGTTGTGAATGACACCGGCCAGAAGACCAAAGATAGCGAAACAGGTGTACAAGGCGACGTTGGCGTTCTGGCCGACCTTGGAGTCGACCTGACCACCACCGCCCATCGAGTTGAGGGCGTTGAACATGCCGGGGCAGCAGAAGCAGATGACGCCGACAAGGACTTGCGCCAAAGGAGAGTTCCAGCGGAAACACATGATAATAGGAGTAGGAAAGAAGACAAGTGGGAAAAGAGGAGTAGGAGGAAGAGAAGGGTGGGATGAAGAGAGGATATTTGGACGTGGTGCGATGAGAGACAAGAAATGAAGGTTGGTAGGGTATGGGCGAGTTTATGTGCACGGTGATGTTCTCAGGAACCGAACTCGAAGAACGATGACTCCAAAAAGTGAGACGGTCGTTCAGGCACAGGCGCCTGACATTGAGAAACAAAAAAGTAGGGTCGGGTCCTTAGACCCAACGCAAGAAAGGTGGATGAAACATACGCCACGGCAATAAAGTAAGGCACAAGGGGTCTTCTGGGTGGTGAAAAAGACAACAGGATGGAGTAAACACTCTGTGCCTGTGAGTTTGATTAAAACAGAAGAGACATCGCCACTCGCAAGCTATTTGTCCCTTACAACCACGGAATATCGTTACTAGTAATTGCTGGGGATCAGTTAGTGAATGACTGAAGTAGAGAAGACAGGCGAGGAGGGACAAGGGTGAGTTTCAGAAGGGAGTGGCAACAGCAAAGCATCGCACCGCACCGCATCGCATAGCATAGCATAACTGTGCATGGTTGTGCAGAATGCGGACATGAAAGTATGAAAAAAGATGAAGGAAGATCTACACATAGTTTGATCATGGTTGCACAAAGCACAAACAAGATATCATATCTGCACCCCTCCGTCTCACATGTTTGTTCTCTGTCCGGTTTTTTTTTTTTTTTTTGTGTTTTGGGCAAGTGGATCCAAGGGCTCAGTAACCTTGAGTAGAGGCGATACTAGGCTGGAGTACGCCCAATTGGTCTTTTAGGCTCTTTGTGACGTCACTGTTGCCTTATTCAAGGTCGCTCTTCTTCTTGGTGCTGCTCTTTTTTATTTCTTGACCAAGGCAACAGGACACGACCGTTGATACACCTTCCAATCAAACTTTGGTTGGCAAGCCTTTGATGTTTCATTCCCAGGGTTGGCTGTCTTGAGACGTATTCATAGAGTTTTGTGGCCTCTTTCTTGCACCCCACACTCATTACCCGCGTAGATGAGTTGCGGGCACTCTTGGTCCCGGCCTAAGCTGACTAATCCTTTGTCCACGCTGTGTGTGTCCTGTGTGGGTGGAGTGCGGGGTGAGGAGGAGCCTTGCTGTCAAGTGATGTCGTCTCTTGTTCTAGCGTTGGAAGGAGAATCTTTTTGAGTAATTGAGTTCCAGTTATTTTGGGTGGCACACTGGGTCTCCATGACCCCATGGACAACGAACCAAGCGGCGGTATTCGAATAGCGAGACCCTTGTGTCCGTCGTAGTTTCTTTCGAGGTTTCGATGGATCCATCTATACCTTTTCTCGAGGAAAGAGGATACTCTTTTCATTCTGAACGGACGCCTACAGTCCGAAATGGAGAAGCATTTTCTTTATAGAGATCTATACGCGATCTCATTCTCGAACAAGTTCGCAAAGTGCAGAGACATATACCTACCTACATAGTGGCTAGTGCACCATTCCTCAGATATGGCCCGCATTGGGCACGTGACAATCGAGTCACGGGAACAAAAACCTTTTATTTCTTCGCTGCGCTTTTGAAGTGACAAAGAACAAGGGCAACGACCCCACACATTACACTATTTGCCTCTTTGCATTTTTTACAATTTTTTTTCTTCATTTCACGACATCAGTGCCAACCAACCACACACCCCATCCATCCATCCCATCCTAGTGCCATTCATCTCTGTCCATCTTCATCGTCTTCTCCTTGTTGCTTGGCAATCACTCTTCCAACTTTCTCCCCTACACACCCTCTCTTCTGCCTATCTCGTCTATCTCCGTTCTCCGGCTTACCCTCCCTTTCACTCAAATTGACCTAACGCATCACGAATGGATCCCGCTCCTCACCCCTCGTCCAGCGGGCCTGTCCACTGCTTCTGGGCGCTGATGACCTACGGCGACCTGCGATTCATCTACCTGTCTTCATCTGTGCAGCGGGCAGTCAGTGCAAAGTACAAGCAGCTGCTCGGACAATCCTTCTTTGATTATATCCACCCAGACGAAGCCAAACTAGCTCGCAAGGACCTCAATGCCTTCATGGACGTACACAACTTGTACGGAAGCGTCACTCGGTACGCTTCTTTTTTGTCCCTATCTCCATGTACTCACCAAGTTCAAGGAAAGCGTTTTACTTTGCACAGTGTACACCCAATTATTAACGAGCCGCCTATCTGTTTACACATGACATTGTTAACAGTTGCCGGTTCAAGAACGTTTGTCCAGAGTGGCAACAGAGGAGACTGACCCGGCGAAAGTCTTTCGATGACCCCTCGCCAACAGACTCCGCGGCCCTCCTGCAGGCTGCAGCTGCAGAGGGCGGGCTTTCCTCGAGGGGTCTGGGCCAAGGAGGACTCCACAATGAACCTACGACCGAGAGCAACAACACCAACAACAGCAATAACGACGCCAATAACAACACCACTGATAACGACAAGAACCCTCCACCACAAGGCGACGACATTATGAGCGAGTGCAAGGACTATGACGACTTGTTTCCAAACGGGGATACCGATGACTTTATGATTCTGGACGTGGTCATGAACGTTGTCAGCGACGAGGTTGTCCTCGGCTTTTTCCATATCGATGGTCGTAAGTATTGTGTCTCACTGTCTGTGTATTCGTGTGAGATACCCCTTCTTGGTTATCAGTCATAATTATTCGCACTCCCCCACAGCCACGTTCGCTCTTTTTTGAGTTGGAGATTGTTGGGTTAGCTTTGTTTGTGTGTGGATGACAGAGTGAGGGAACCATGATCGGCAGCAACATTCGGTGTTGTTGCGCATGGACGCACAAAGAGAGACGCTAACGGAAGCCTTTGCCATTGGACAAACAAGTACCAAAGGACGCATCGGCAGAAGAAGAAGCAAGCAGAAGTGGAGAAACACACAAACAAGACGACGAATGTTCTACAAGGGGACACGCACTTGCATAGGCAACCAGCACAACGACAATGCCGTGCCAACACCATATACAAACAAACCAACAAACAAACACAAAACCAACCGAAGGAAGCAACCTCGCCCTATTTCCCGTTCATTTCATTTCATGCCATGTCCTGCTGTTTTGTCTGTTTGCTTTGCTAATATTTATTTTTGCTCATTTTCACACACTCTCTCTCTGTTCAACAAATAATGCACTGGCACTAACTAACTGATGTGGTTCCGTTTTTTTTTCTTACCTGTCATAATCCACTCACTCCTCACTCCCTCCCTCCCTCCCTCTCTCTGTCCCATTGATTTCCCATTGCATGGCCTTGCCTTACCATATCCTGGTCGTCGTCTTCGCCTCACCTTGCATATGCAGAGGGATTATATAAGGGATTCTGGTCCAACGGCATCTGTGGCGAGTCCATGGAGTCCTTGCCGGTACGTGATTCGTCTCTTTTTTGCGAGTGTGCCAATGTCATATGTCATTGCCACCCCCTTGTTTTTTCATGTCTTTATATGTATATATATATTCTTGCTTTTGCTCCCCCTGCCCAATCCTCATCCATCTTTCAATCTTTCAAATACGCCTAGACCCTGGCCCCAGAGATACTGCGCCATCTGCAGGATTCAGCACAGTCAAAAACAAACACCCAAGACAACAACAGGACAGAAGGATCACCACCGACCAGCCCTCGAAGACACTCGGACAACAAGACAAAACGCATCTTTCAGCTCTACGACTCACATAACAGGAACCTCCTCTTAACCTGGCCCGAGCCCTCAGGCAACCAGTCAAAGGACGCAAACGCAATGGTCTACAACCCAGAACTCTATACCCACATCGTCAAGTCACACCACATCCCCACAGATGCCCTCGAAAACACCACTTGCCTCAAGCGCTTCTGTTCAAAACACGCGCTCCCCAGCCTCAACCCCTCTAGTCAGGAGCCATCGTACCAGGTTGAATCTGTATTTATCCCCTACGGCCACATCATTTTTGCCTGCTTCCAGACCTCACCTTCAACACCCACCAGCACTTGGGTCTCCATGTCCTCGCCATCCTCTGCTATCACCACTCCAAGCGCCCATCCAGCAGTCTCCACCCCAGGCCGCGCATTCGGATCAACGGATGCATCAGACCATCTCTCCGGACTGGGCCTTTTGCCTTCACCGGGCCAATTGAGCTCTTCCATGTTCCCTCTCGGCAGCAACTCACCCTCGAACCAACCTTTGGTTATTCCCTCACTACCATCCCTCTCACCATTCTTGAAACATGCCTCTGCAGGACAAATGACCATGACCTCTGGAGCAGGAGCGACACCAACCACTGGCGCTATCCGGAACAGCCCAGGAGCTGCACTCTTCCACCCATACTCTCGTACAAGTGCACTATCTGCGAACTCTTCAGGATCGTCCTCGCCCTCGCCCTCAAGCCTCCCTCTGCCCGAGTCTATGCAAGAGTCACTGAGTTTCTTGAATGATTACAAGGCAGGCGACTATGACCGTGAGTCAGGAAGGTCAGGACTGGATCCCAACGAAAACAGCCCTCACTCCGTCTGGCGCGCTTCAACACCACATCCAGCCATCGCAGCGATGGTCGGACATTCCCTGGCACCATCTGCACCTGCTTTTCAACGGACCGTGGGACAGGACCCACGACCTAACTCGAGAAAGTCGTTCGAAGGAGATAGTGGATTTGGACCCAACGGACCATTGGGCCATGCCGCCGAAATCTCACACTCTGGATCGAGCAAACATCGCAAGAATTTGTCATCAGGTCTTCGCCATCCAGCCCATGATGCCGCGATCCGTAAACGGACATCACCACCCCCAGGACGCCCATCCTCGTCGTCGTCTTCACCGCCATCATCCCACCCAGAACTGGATGCGAGCGGAAGAAAGGAGCACGGACATGCCAACTCGCATAGCGGACTGGTGCTCCGAGTCAGCCAGGAAGAAAAGGCGTGCGAGAGCTGTCACACCACCAATTCTCCCGAGTGGCGCCGAGGACCCTCGGGCAAGAAAGATCTATGCAATGCCTGTGGATTGCGGTACTCTCGAAGCGTAGCGCGCCAGAACCGACAGGCACAGAAACAGCTGGAAGGTGGTGGGAAGCCGAAGGTCAAGACGCCCAAGACGCCCAAGACGCCCAAGGGCAAGAAGGGACAAGGACAACATGAGCATGGACATGGTGATAACCGGAGTGGGTCGCCCGAGGATGCCTTATCCGTTCCTGAACTTCAGTCATCGCCTTATGGGAATAATATGGGACCCTCACACAATGGATACCCTGTGAGCTCTTATGGCACGAGTCCGGGTATCATGGCGTCCTTCCCTGTTGGCCAGCCGTCTATTTACAACGGAATGTAATTTTGTCGTATTTTGTTCTTCCTTGTGTTCTTGTTCTTTTTGTTCTTCTTTCCTTTCCCTTTCTAATGTATGTATGTATTGCTCATGTCGCCTGTACTCTTATCTACTTGTCACTTTTTAATAAAACTCTATGACTCTTTTTTTCCACCCCTGTGAAGCTGTTGACCGTGAGAATCAATGTCCCGCAAACGACGAGGGAAGCGATCTTGAGTGGAGAAAAAACAGTCACGTAGGGACCCATTGTGTGGGGAAGGGGGTCATATTCCGCTCCTTTCGTCGAATCAATCCTTCACAAAAAGAACTCCCAAGTCGAAAGAGGTACATTACATGGACAAGCTGACATGTTACAAGGACCAAGGACAGGACAGGAAGAAGTAATGGACGCAGCAAGGCTCTTGGAACAACCAGGCTCAACAACCATTTTCAGTAGGAGCTGATCTCTTTGACCACTTGCCGGCAGGAAGCCCATCTCTAGCATGGACCAACAACAACAGCAATGACAGGAGACTCAGTGAGAAGAAATACAAGGGAAGGAAGTAGAGGCTCAGTATACATATCTCTGGGTGATGAATACAACACCTTTCTTGTTGTCTTTTCACGAGTCTTGGGAGGAACGAAGCCGTACTGACCCTGCCGTACACTTTTCGACTCAATTTTACTTTGGACCTTTAGAAAGTTGTAGTTGTGATGTCGTACCCAAGGAAAGGTTGTTTCAAGTGTGGCAATGGTGAGTTTTGTTTTACTTCGGTTGTCATAAAGATCGAAAGCACCTCGAGAACAACACAGGACAAGAGGGGTCAAAGGAATAACATATAAAAGCTGACGCGTGTTCTTTCTTTCTTTCGTGCTTTTCTACTCTTTTAGTTGGCCACTACGCGAGTGTATGCACCGAGCCTGAGCGCCTGTGCTACAACTGCAAGCAGTCCGGTCACGAGTCGAACCTGTGCCCCATGCCCCGCACCTCGGACGCCAAGCAGTGTTATTCATGCGGAGGAGGTAAAAAAAAAAGACTTTTATGACCCACATGCTTTTTATCCCAGCTCTAACTAACATCATCAAAATTAAATGCATAGTTGGACATATTCAGGCCGACTGCCCAACCATCCGTCTCCAGCGCAACGCTGCTGCAGGAGGAGGACGCTGCTACAACTGTGGCATGTTTGTAAGAATCTCTCTCCTTTGGGACAGGAAAAAAGACAAAAAACTGACTCCAGGGACAAACGAATGGACGCTGAGACTCATCTTTATCATGGATCTTCCCTTTGTCGATCTCTCTCTGTTCTCCTTCTTCTTAGGGACATATGGCCCGCAACTGCCGCAACCAGCTCCGCTACGGCCCTCCTCCACGCAACTTCCAGGGCAACATGGGCAACATGGACAACATGGGAGGCGACATGTCCCCTACCCCCGACAACAACCCTAACATGAACATCCCTATGGCTCAAGGACACCAAGGAGAATACCCCCACCGTGGAGGACGTGGCGGATACATGGGACATAGCGGGCGCCCCGTGCACATGAACGGACCCTCTCACAACAACCACAACAACCACAACAACCAAAACCAAAGCCACAACAACAACATTGGCCGTGTTGTGTGCTTCAAGTGTGGCGGCCTGAACCACTACTCGCGCGACTGCAAGGCCAACGGAGCCAAATGCTACAGCTGTGGCAAGTACGGGCACATTTCGCGCGAATGCCCCAACTTGGTCGGAGGTGTTGTGGACAAGTCAAGCAAGACTTGCTACCGTTGCGGGGAGCACGGACATATCTCGCGGGACTGTCCTACTGCCGCTGAGGCTTGAAAGAAAGAAAATGAGCAGGATGATGGAAGGATGAGAGAGAGAAAAGAGATGAAGGGTGTGTATCTAGTTCGTTTCGTAGAAAGCCATGATTGAAGAAACAAGTTGGGTAGTGTTCTCTGTCGCGATCCTCAAACCATGTATTTCGGCCACCCAAAAAAAAAATCCCCGAACGCTCGACGAGATTTCCAACGGCATCATCGGCATCATCGACATCATCGACATGGCTCACTCCAAGAACAATGCAGACGATAGAAACCGGTCGTAAGAGTGATTCGGCATTAGTAATTGAGTCTGATTTGGCGTTTCATATGCTCATTGCGCCATGCATTGATCAATGAAGTCCCTTCACGCCTTTCAAAAATCAATTCTTGGTGGCGGTAGAAATAAATAGCTGATGTTCTGCTCTCAATGGTTGTTGACGGGCTGGCCACCAAAAAAAAAAAAAAAAAAATACACAACCGACTCTGTTTTTTTGTATCAACATATTCCCGTAGCATGCGCTGTTTTACTTGTTAGGCTTCGATTCGGTATCGGTGCTGACATACTGCAGTTTAAGATCATGATCATAGAGTTCACAAACAGAAGTCGACTTGAAAGAGGAGAAAATGGCGAAGGTCTGTTACTGATGGCCATGGTCTCATAATTCGGTATCAGTATCGAGATCCAGATCAGGGGATCAGAGGAGCAAGTAATCAAAGATCCAAATGGTTAATAATGCTTAGGAAACGACCACCCGAAGAAGGCATCATTTGTCTCTGTTCTGTCTTGTGTGATTAATGAGCGTAGATGGAATCTGATATGATAGACAATGTAGGAAGGTAGGACATGACTTTTTATTCGTATGTACACAAAGGGTCCTCCTTCTCCTCCTCAGTAGGTTAGCGTTCAGATCTCGCCACTCATAAACTCTCTCAACTCCCGTGCCGACGCCGCTCGCTCATCCGCCGGCCGTGCACTGATCACCAGCTCTGTCCGCTTTGCATACGCGTACTCGGCCAGGGCCTTGATAATCACCAGCCAGCCTGCAATCATCAGCAGCAGAGATACCCAGTGCGACTCCATGTCTGACTGGAGCCAATCGATACCCTGAGCTACGCTGGTATCATCGTTGTATTCCGAGTCGCCAATGTACCCGGTATCATCCATGTAACTGCCACCCCCTGCGCTCGGCTTGGTGACCTCACCAGCATGTCCTGTTCCTGGCTCGGCAGTGTCATATCCAAGCATAGCTCCCAATCCTCCACGCATCTGGATGCCAAAGTTGATGAGGGTGATACCTAGCCCAACCATTGAACCGCTCTGCGAGATTTGTTCAATATAAGAATTAGTATCTGATTGGTGCTTGCTATAGTTCATTCCAATAAAAGTCGATAGAGGCAAAATCGTTTACCTTGGAGGCATGAGAGTTGTGCAGGAGGTATGTCAACAACACACCAATGAACTGGAAACTGACCGCCACTAAGTGGTGTTCGTCAGAGATAGAAACGTACGAGTTGGCAAAACCACACGAAAACAAGACGGACGCATAAACATCACCCTTTTTTTTTCTCGCTTTTTCTTTCTCTTGTCTTTTACCTGCAGCATTCCACATGAACTGGAAAAAATTGCCGACGGGCATTCCATTGACCAAGATCTCATCACCAAACACGCTGGGCGACAAGACTGCCATCTCATAGTAAGGCGGTGTCACATCCTGCACGGCCGATTCGTACGTCTATTCGAGCGATAATACGGGATCGAGAGATGAACAAGTCAGAATGAAAATGTCAAATCGAAGATATATTAAACGCATCATGGCCCTCCACCTGGAATGATTGCAATGTGAAGGCTGTGGTCATGAAGAAAGGAAGAAAAACTTACTGGCGGTCGCTGTTCACTATCCTTTTGGCTCTCCACTTCTGGTTTCGCAGACAAGTTCGCAAACACGCCATCTGTCGGTCTGGGCATCATCACCCTAGTTGACGACGATGACGATGAGGACGAAGACGAGGACGATCCCTCCACTGGGTTATGTATGCCCCCCGTTGCGACTGAGCCAAGATTGGGTCGAAGCGTTCTTCCATCTCCGCTGCCCAGAGGGGTGTAGGCGGTCGAGGCTGTTGTATCGGATGTAAAGCGGCTAGTCCTGGAAGACACTGACGCCACAATGGATTTGAGGGGATTGGTGAGGCGAGTGAGCACTCGGGCTGTGGGCGACATTCGACTCGGATGTATTGAAGGGTGGCGCTGTTGTTGTTGTGAAGAAGGAAAAGAAGTTGATGACGATAGTGATGATGGGCCGTTGTTGTTGTTGTTGTCGTCGTTGTTATTGATCTCTGTCCAGTTGGAGGAGGAAGCCTGATGAAACGAAGAAGTGTCATGGAGCAAACTAGCGGTGGATTCTGTCGCGGCTACCGCGTCATTATCGTCGATAGAGACCTATATACATGCACGAGAAGCCAAAAAAACGATGAGTTTCCTTGAGCTTTTATGCATGGGATATCCACCCTGGTGCCCACATCCACCTCAGAAAAAAAAAGGCGTGTGACCATCCTGCACTTTAAGCTTTATTTCTCTTCTTCAGGTACCAGTCACTTTCCCGTCGTACCTGGGCGTAGTCGTGGGGCATTTGAAGGAGAGGATTCAGACTTTCTTTCTTCTTTACAGCGAGTGCGTGAATGGAAGGACAATGGAGGATGGACACAGGAGGTGAAGGTGGAGGTGGATGCGATGGAGAAATGAAAAAGCGAAAGTGAATGACAAGAGTAAATTTAGCCGGAAAAAGTGCTCTTCATATTTGCATTGCATTCGACCCCTTTTTTTAGACGAATGTTACCCTTAATTAGTATTAATATTTCAGAGTTATGGGACCTGGGAGCATGGACGCATGGGTATCGGAAGTGGAATGGGTTGCCCTTTTCATACTCCTGTCGTGCATCAAATGCTTGTCCTGGCGCCATGTCCACTGCCACTGCTCCGTCGCCGGAAATGCTGTCGCGTCCAGTTGCGGACCCGGTTCACTCGCGCAATGTCAAACTTGCACAGCGGACATGTTCGCTTCAACTTGAGCCACTCGTCTACACACTCTTTGTGGAACAAATGTTGGCATGGCATCTGGCGCAAAAGGTCGTCTGGCTCATACTCACACAAACAGATCGTACAGCTCATGGCTGTCTGGTCAGCACCATTCACAGGAAGAGGAGACGGCTCATGGTCGTAGTTCAGTTCCTCCAGAATAATGTGGTCGCGCCGTTGCTGCACTTGCGGTGGAGAGTCGATATCGAGCGCGTACACAGCATTCGAATCCGATGATCTTTGTTCCGGATGGGACGACTTTGATTCACTATTACTATCCAGATTTGCGTCAGAGATGACAATACTTGGGTGCGACGGTAATGGGCTCGCTCCTGTTGCTCCGTCGTCCTTTTGTTTCTCGGCGTGTGATCCTTGGCCCTTTGTTTCTTGGCCCATATCCTTGCCTTCCTTTTCTCCTCCCTCTCCGTTGCCCAGGAACTTGATCACAGGAATGTCGTCAATCATCTCAGGGGTTGCTCCTTCCCACTGCATGACTCGGGGTCCCACGCCAAACGCCTCGAGCAAGGCAACCAATCCGTTGAGACAGAACATGAACACGAGCCAGATGAGCAGGAGCATTGCCAAGCAGACATATCCGACGAGTGAGAACACGAGGACGAGATAGAACAGTGCGGGAGATTCGTGTGCGCAGCGAGCCTGTGTTGTCAGGATTCCGATCGAAAACATGGCCAGCACCAAAGACGCCCAATTGAGCATGGTCTTGTAACTAGGCAAGTGTACGAGTGTATGTTGAACGAAAGGGCAGGGTGTTAGTGTGTGTGAACATTGAGATAGATGTTCGTCGAGAGATGGCCAGAACGGACACAAGATCATATGGTATTCTGCACAACATTATTAGCGAGGGAAAGGGCAGGGACGTGATCATGGTGGCCGAGGGCACTTGAATGAATGAAAGGGGGAAGTTGGTGGTTCTCGGGCCTCGTCCCTTTCTTTCCCCCCTTTCCTGCATGTCGTTGCCCTGGTCCTGGTCCTTGTCAGCACACAACAACAGCAACAAAGAAGAAAGCCGCACAATAAACATCCGCATTTGTGCGCCCAAAAAGAAGAAAAAAGACCAACAACAGCAACAACAACAACCACAACAACAGCAACAACATGAACATACTGTGTCCCACAGGCCTCCCCAAAGCCCTGGGGGAGATCATTTGGGCGGAGAAAGAGAAATCGGCGCAGAAGCAGAGCACACAGGACAATAGCGCGGGCAAGGTATAGCCCCAGGAAGATGACCAGGAAGATGCATTGGCGTGCCTTTTCTCTCTCGATCACACATATCGTCACCACAATCACGATCTAGAAGTTGCATTCGCGTGGGACACCCAATTAGCATCAGAGTGTCGTGTACTTGAAGGAAAGAAGCGGCAATGGACATTAGAACATTCGTACTTCCACTGTGGTCGCCAGGAGGTAATACAGAACAAGTGCTTTAGAGCTGGTGGTGAGCATCGACCACCCGTCCACAATTTCCTCGTAAACATTGGCTCGAACAGCTCGCGCCTCGGGGCTGGCAAACAGCGCCGAGGCAGTGGTGTCGAGACGTAAGCTGGAGGGTCGAGAGGATCGACGAGATGCAATGCTGGCTCCGTCTGGGTGTGGAGATGGCATACGAGGAGGGACTTTGAGATGAGAACGGTCTGGAGATAATGCTGGTAGAGAAGGAGATGGGGAGATGGGCCGTAGTCGTGCAAAGCGAGATGGATGCTCCTGGAGGGATGCAGGTGTGCCTGGGCGTGGTTGAGGGGGAAGATGCGACAGCCTGTGAGGGGCGAGAGCAGGCTCCGAAGAGTTGCTCGGGGGAATCATTTTCTTCTTGTTTGTGATATTAATATTCGTTGTTGGTTTTTGCTATTGGTTGAATGCAGGATGGAAGTGATGATGTATGTTCAGAGTATGTGTGAGGACAAGGACAAGGACAAGAAAGCGGATGTTGAAGAAAAGCGAAAATCAGAAAGGAAGAAGAGGGAGTAAAACAATGTGGGAGCTGCAAAGTGAAAAAAGTGTCTTCTTTAGAAGACACGGAACAGGACATGACATGACAGGGCATGGATGGTTGGATGGAGACACAGACACAAACAAACAAACAAAAGGTACGAGACTGAGAGAGAGAGAGACGATGCGAGACAGGACCACAAACACACAAGAAGCACGCTTTGGTGTCGTTGGTAGCATGCGCCAAAGCGTGTTTTTTGTATCTTTTTTGTTAACGAACCTTTCCATTTAGAACATTGCAAGCATGATCAGCCCCCCTCTTGTCTCCAGGGCACCCACCCAAGCCACACACTCCGCAAGAGTACACAAACAAACGACTTTGCTCAAGCGCGCTTAGTTTCTCTCCTCCACAGCTGAGAGTGGTTGCCGTACGCAACAGGCAACAAATATGTACACGAACGCAGAGAGTTCATGGATGGCGTCCTTCTTAGGGACCTTGTGCACGTGACCCAATTTTATTTTTCGATGGCCTTCCACAGCACTCAGGGGAACGAAGACAAGCAAAACCCCATTGACCATAGACCATAGACTATGGACACCTCCGCACCGTGCTATCTGAAATGTAATAACAATAGCCATATATTTCTTGTTTACCCGGGTAGGGACATGCATGCACACTCAACTACATTCATACATAGCCATTCCCATCCAGTGGCTCATATCTCAACGCTTGTGCCTGGCGGAAGTGGCTGTCTCTTCCCTCTCTTTTTTTTTTTTTTTTTTTTTTGGTGGCAAACAAAGGGGCTGAGTCTTCTGTGGATGACGAAAGGGAAAGAAGGATTTGGAGACGAATAAAAAGGGGCGAGAGGCGAAGATCACCATCACTCTCATCTTTCTCTTCCCATCATCCATCCACCCTATCCACACTCGCTCACATCACATCTCATACACCCATACTCATTCCATCCACGCAACCAACAAAAGCAGAACAAGCACAAGACCACCAGGTAAATATGAGAAGCATAACAAAAAAAGGCATTGATGCGTCTGGATGAACATGGTCATCACCCACACATGACATGGACACAAACACCCATCAATACATTGAGCACGCTTACAAAGCAGTAGTCGTAACACACGTTACCCTTCTCTCTCCCATTACTGCCTTGATCCTCATCCGCCAGCACATTGATTGATTGATTGATTGATTGTGATTTGATGACCAGTGTGTGCGTGGAGCTCTCATTTTTAGCTCGCTGGGGTGTAAAAAGAGTGTCTTCCCGTTGTTTTGTTGCGGGTCTCTTGTCTCCCTATTGTAGCTGTAGTTGTGTGCACATACACCCCTTGTTTTCTCTTCGACCCCTTGTCCTTGTCCTTGTCCATCTATCTGGCCCAGTATTAATATTAATTGTTATCTAACCACTCTTTTTTTCCTTTCTCTCTCTCTCTCACTCTCTCACTCTCTTTCTCTATCGATTAGCCCAACTCAATCTCCAACACTTCTTTCTCCCACACATCACATCCCATCGCATTCATCACTACATAAAACATCAAACATGACCTCCGTTGAACAAGCTCCCGTGGACGCCCAGGAGATTGGCGCCATGTTTGCCAACGAGTACTACACATTCCTCAGCAAGGAGCCCGCTCGCCTCCACTGCTTCTACAGCAAGAACTCGACCCTGTCCCACGGCTTCCAGGGCGAAGCGACCGAGGTCTGCGTTGGACAACAGGTAAAACAAGTGCCCCATCCTATTTATTTTTATGCACAACAATAACCATAATACTATCAGATCAAAAGTACCTGACAAAAAACGTTTCTCTCTTGTTCTTATTTAGGCCATCAAGGCCAAGATCGGAGGTCTAGACTTCGAGGACTGCAGAGTGCTGCTCACCAACATTGACTGCCAGCAATCGTTCGGTGGCAGCATCATCATCCAGATCTTGGGAGAGCTCGCCAACCGTGGTGGACCAGCCCAAAAGTTTTCTCAGACCTTTTTGCTGGCTGAGCAGCCCAAGGGATACTACGTCCTGAACGACATCTTCCGCTACATGAAGGACGACTATGACGACGAGGACATTGTGGAGGAGGAGGACGAGGCACCCAAGACCGAGGAAGATGCTCCCATCCAGATCCAGGTCGAGGCCCAGCTCGTGGAACCCATTGTGGAGGAGGTTGTTGTCGCCTCTGTTCCTGTTCCTATTGTCGAGGAGGAGGCGATCAAGGTGACAGAGACTATTATTGCTGTCGAGGTCGAGGCCCCCGAGCCTGCGGATGACAAGAAGGACAAGAAGAAGGCCGAGAGAAAGCTTGATCGCAAGAAGGACAACAAGAAGGAGATCAAGAAGGACGAGCCCTCTCCAGTTTCCACTCCGACCCCAGAAGTGGAGGAGCTTCAAGCCCCTGTTGTGGTTGAGCCTCCCAAGCCTGAAGCACGCAAGACCTGGGCCAACCTGGCCGCCAATAACTCAACCCAGTGGGGCGCCAATGTTGCACCCGCCAAGGCATCGGTCACTGTTTCGGCACCTGCACCACTTGCACCCACACCCGCACCTACTTCTGTCGCCACCAAGCCTCCATCTCAGAAGCCCCACCCCCACGGAGACAGACCTCGCGTGGAGTACCACTCTATCTATATCAAGAACGTCACTGAGCGTATGACCCTTGATCAGTTGCGTGAGGCCTTCAACAAGTTTGGTACCGTCAAGCATCTCGAGTATGCTCGCGTCCGCAACTGTGCCTTCCTGGACTTTAGCACTCCCGAGGCCATGAATGCGGCCTTGAAGCAGGCACATGTCCCTGTTGGATCTGAGCATGTGTTGGCAGAAGAGCGCCGTCGCAACAGCAACCCCAACGGATTCCAGAACAACCGACCCTTCTATAACAACAACAACAATAATAACAATAACAACAACAATAGCAACAACAATAACAACAACGCCAACATCACCAACAACCAGAACAATGGATCGGTCTCCCACATCCCTCGCTCGGAGCAAAAGCCCTTCACCAATGGACATCAGTCCACCCAGGGAGGACGTGGCCGTGGCGGTCACCGTGGTCGTGGAGGCTTCCACAACCGCCCCGACACTGTTGCACCCGCTGTTGCTGTCAAGTAAGCCAGGATCGCACACCAAAGCAGATGGATCAAGGACTAAACACAGCAACAAGAAAAAGGAACACCCACACATACATCCTCACAACCACACAAAAAAAGTACATAGCAAAACATCCACCCTCCCTCCTCTCACACACACACCTGTACAACAGTTTGTTTTTTTCCGTAGCGCACAAAAATGTATCACCATTTCTATTCTCCTCGTTTCTTGATTTCTGTTCTTTTTTTACCTTGCACCTCTACTTATGTAAAAATAAAAAAAAGGCATTTTTTTTTCTTTTTGAACATCTTTTTTTTTTAATCACTTTTCTTTTTTTTTTTTACGCAGCAATATCTTTGATCGCAACTGTGGCAGTAGCACGCTGGTAGAAGGCGCCCTGGCGACGAGCCAGATCGAGTCGCGAGATTTGGTCTGCCGTGAGTAGCTCCTCCTCGCCCTTTTCACGCGCATAGGCCGCTGTTTGGAGCATATCGGCGATGACTTCTGCCCTTGCAACCTAAGGAGGCAAAAACAAAGTGTTAGAAAAAGAGTCTATGATACCTTTTTCTTGATAACAGTGGAAACGAGGTTCTTGTTTAGTTAGTTTACCTTGCCAGCATGAGTCAGTTCCAAATTGCGGTCCAATAGGAAAGTGATGGCGTCCCGGTCCTGACCAATTTTCTATTGTGCCCAGAGAAGAAAAAATGATCAGCACAATACGATCAGATAAGATAAGCATGAAATACCCCAAAAATCTCTCCCTCTCTCCCTCTCTCCCTCTCTCCCTCTCTCCCTCTCTCCCTCTCTCTCTTAAAGGGAAGAGAATAGTCTTTTACCTGAACGCCAAACTGATGATTCGCCAACTTGATCATCGCCGACAGTGCCGCCAGTGCCAGCTCAATACTCTGCGACTTGGCCGCCGTGACCAATCTCCCGACAAAGGGGCTCTGCCCAGACCCCTCCAGTTGATCAAACAGCGCCTTGACGTCGCTTCCTCCCTTCGTGATCCCGCCACCTTGCAGGATCTGTGCCAGGGCATGAAAATAGACCACTCGGCTGTCCCGGCTCAGGCTGCCGTACATCTTGGCAAACGCGTCACCACAGGTTGATTTGACCAACCACTGCAGGTTGTTGCTGTTGCCACCAATCAACCCCACAGCCGCGATCGCCTCCTGTTTGAGCGACTCGGAGACTTGGTAAGTCTCGTCGCCGCCTACAAGAATCCGTTCGAGCTGGCTCAGGATCCCGAATTTCCTCTCCACCAATGGGAACATGACATAAACGGCCGTGCCTGCTAGATCAAATAACTGTAGCGGTCTTGCCTGAGCCGGACGTGGCGACCATGGTGATCACGCGGTAGCTGCTGCATATGATGTTGCACTCCATAATGGAAAGTAGAATCTCGTGCTTGTCTGTCTGTCCAGCTCTCTTTTCGAAGAAGAAAAAAAAACCGCGTTGAGACGCGTCTGTTCATGCATCGCATATGTCAAATAAACCAACAAATACGTTTTTTTTTTTTTTTTTTTTTTTGGTCTTTTAAAATTACTAGTACTAATGTCAATACTACAATAAACAAACAAGTGTCTCACGTCTCTTGCTGGATGAAAAAAAGAAAAGAAAGAAAAGAAAGAAAAAAAAAAACAAAGAAATGAAAAACGAATAGAAAAAGGGTATTTTTTTTTTTTTTGTTTTGCGAGAATACGTTAGAAAGGAAGGAGGAAATGGTAGAAACCCTGTTAGCGATACGCCGCCGAAGTTCCATAATTCGTCGCGTTCACTCCACTTCCTCCTCCTCCTGCTCCACTGGCTCCTCCTCCACTTGCGCCTCCAGCACTACTACCACCTCCGCCTCTCACGGGCGAGAACCCGTAGAATGGAGCGCCTGCGCCACCACTCTGGGTTACGCCTCCGTTGTGCGGATGTTGTGGTTGTTGTTGTTGTGAAGAAGGTTGTGTAGATCCTCCATTACTATTGTATCCAGCTCCGGTTCCGTGAGCACTTCCACCACTATGATGTTGTCCACTTGTGGCGCTATAAGGGGACATGAAACTGTTGGGCATCGACATGGGCCGTGACAAGGAGGATGGTCCAGGCGATGATGTTCCTCCTCCAGCGGGAGATCCCATGAAATAGAGGCCTTGGTTCGAGAATCGCGAGTCTCCGCCAGCTCCTCCTGTTCCTCCTCCTCCGCCTCCTCCGCTCGAGTCCATGGAATAGAAAGATGTCGGGTTACCGAAATCTGCAGAGCTGGTGGGTGATGTGGAGCCAAAAAGTGACGAAGGATGGTGAGTACCAGTGGATGCGTTCAATCCGGCAAGTCCAAAGGTCGGGGGTGAGATATGTGAATAAGGGCTAGGACTTTGTGGCTGTCGCTGTTGCTGCTGAAAGCTCGGGAAAGGCTGTGATGAGGTGTAGTCGTGGTCGTGGCTCAGTAAATGCGAGGGTCGGCGGTTGCCTCCTCCCGACGAAGATGACGTAGGGGAGAATAGATAAGGGTCGGCCTCATGGCCTCCTCCAGAGGCTCGTTTCGGGAGTGAAGGCACTGGGGGTGAGAGCGCCAGGTCGGAACCCGATGTGACCGAGCTAGGTGAGATGGGATGAACGGATGGATCACTAGTAGCACGGCGGCCAGTGGTAGTGCCACCCGTCTTGCTGGTGCGGCGGGACGATCTGCCGGAGCGGGATGAACCACCTGAACTTGTCCCTGGGGTTGGGTGTGTCTCCATAGGCGCCTCAGGGTCCAGGGTCCAATACGAACCCTTGCCGGGCTCATTTGGCGGTCTTGGAACGCGTTTGAAAGACTTGTTCAAGGACAGGTTATGGCGAATGGAGTTCTATGTGTGAGCAGTTTCCATATCGGAGTAAAGAATAGAAGGAGAAAGAGAAAAGTTGGAAGGAGTGAGCCATTTGGAACATGTAGACATGTGCGGAAGAAATTATAGACTTGAAAAACACACGATCCAGAGGCACAAAAAACCGGGATTGCCTGTGGCATTACAGTTTCCGTCTCTTCCTTTGGCCAAAGAAGCGTAAGTAGAATAGCTTTCATATTGGGGACATTGGAGTTGAACATGAGCTTTCTTCCGCTTCTGTGCCTCGGCTTGCTTTTTCCGGCTATTCTCCTCGCTTTTCGTACTCGTCTCATTACTCCTACCCACTGACCCTCTCCCAGGGCTATGCGCAAGTGACTATGCGTGTGCGGTTTGTGTGTCTGTATGTGGGTGTGTTTGAATGCTCGTGTTGTTGTTTCTGTTGCTGTTGGTTGGTATTGATTGGTTGGTGTGTGGAAGGGGAGTGGTGAGTGGTGCGTGGTGCGTGGTGCGTGGTGTTGTGAGCACTTTGCCCTTTTTTTTTGGTTTGGTCAGAAGGGTCGCACAAAAAAGATCCTCTCAAAGAAAAAAAAAAGAAACCTCGACCACAGAGCGCATCCTCTTCATCATCTTCTTCTTCAGGGAGAGAAAGGAAGAGGAGAAGGAAAAGAGAGGTACATAAAATGCATAACAGAACAAAAGCCATTGGCTTGCATATCATTGACGCAGTAATAAGGTCAAAGAATCAAAGTGTCCTCCTCAGAAATGAAATGAACAAAGGAGATAAAGCGTTTGCTTCTCTGCGTCAAAGTGTAATGGGATTTGCTGAGGCTGTGTCGACGTAGTGGGACACAAAAGGATGGCGTGGTAGGACGGGATGTTTTGAAAAAAACAAGAAAAAAAAACTACCCGAGATGCTCTCATCTTCCGTTTTCTTTGATGGTTCTTTTCCCAGTTCTTCCTCCCATCGATTACCGTGGCAGGTGGTTGTTGTGAATGGAGGAGTAGTGTGTACTCCTGTTTCGATTGAGTTTTTCTTTGCTCGCACAAACCATTAATACTCCCGTTCGTGGGCCATGAACCATGCGGGAAAGAAGAAGGCAAAGTAGGGCAACAATATAAAAAGAATATTGTTTCTTAATGGTTCATTTGTCCAAGTTGATGCAAACGTGAATAGTGTATATTAGGCACGTACACGCGAATAAAAGTGTACACACCATGCACGCACGAAAAAAAAAAAAATAAATAAATAAAGATCGAGGCCCAATACACGTCCTCTTGGCGAAGTGTGGGTGGACTCAAAAAGAAAATGAAGAAAAAAGGACGCGAATGCTCCTGGTTCGCGACAAACAAGTACCAAACAAGTAATGAGTGTATGCTTGGATAAAACGTATATGTGAAGTACAGGGAACGTGTGTGCGGGGGAGATGAATGTTTCGTGTTTTGGTGTGGAGAGCCGAGAGTAGGTGGTGAATATTACCTTCCATCCGTTAGTCGCTGTCCGGTACCACGGATGATTGTTCATGGTCCATTCGTAAATATCGTTCAGCGTCAGCTGCTTCATAGGACTCTCCGAAATTGCTTTCGTAATCAACAGCGAATATGAGTGTGTAGGTTTGGGATACTCGGACGGGTTCTGGGCCTGACTTTGATTCTTCTTGGGTCCTCCACCCCCACCACCTCCACCAGAACCCTTCTTCTTGGACGATGGGGGGGAGGTGGAGCCCGTGGTCAGGGCTGTAAGGCCGGCGCCCATGGCCAAATTTTGCCCGGAAATGGACGTGGTGCCCTTGGGATTCGAGACAGTAGCCGAGGCAATCGAGTGTACTGCCGTTGAAGACGGTGGGGACATTAGTCCTGGATAGGGTGTAGTTGATGATGAGAGCGACGAGCGCGACTTTTTGATGAGGTTGTTTCCTTTGAGATGGTTGCCACCAAGGTGATAGTGGGTCGGGTCGATCAAATCCGATTTCGAGGAGAGCATCGTGCTCAAAGATCCCAGGTTTTGGTTTGTGGAAGGTGATGGAGAGCTGGAGAGGCTGAGATTATGCGTGGGCGAAGAGTAGGACGAGGACGGGGTCATTGGGCCAGGCAGGGCGTATTGGTATTGATAGGGTTGCTGTGAGTGGGGGTGGTATGATTGAAGGGAAGGGTAGTGTGAGGTGTCATGTTGTGGGTAGCCTGGGGGTGCATGAGACGAGAAGGCTAATGGATGTATGGATACAGAGAAAGCGTCATAGTCAGGCAGATTGTTAGGAACGTCGTCACTTTTTTTTTTTGTTCTTATTTTCAAGATGGTCCAAGATGTGACAAGGAAAAAGATCCCAGGTGACTTCTTTACCTGTACTTGCGCCCACTATTAGTGGTCCTGTCGAGGATGTGGAAGGCAGACGTGCGTTGGTCGGCGGGGCTGTTCCGGGATAGCTGGAGGAGTAAGGGGGGTAGTTCAAGGAAGGATTCGAAGGATCGCCCAACGGTTGCCACGGGACACCTTTGGAGTTTGACATTGGAACTGGTTCCAGCTTGGTCATGAAATAGTAGAGGAGGAAAGAAAGTGACGATAGTTGGATGAAGGATGAAGGATGGAAGAAGAAGAAAATGAAGGGCAAAACAAAAACAGGGAAAGAAAAATAGTGCAGAGGAAGGTGGCAAGACAAGCGTGCGAGTGTGTGTGGGTGTGTGGATGTGATGGATTTCTACAAAATCATCTAGCAATTATAAAACGAACCGAGAATTGCAGGGGTATTAGGGTATTAAGAAGGACGAGTGAACGAGAGGACGCAAAGACGATGAGCTATTGTCGAGAAGCGAGTGTCCATATGAGAGGAGAGTGGGAAAGGTGGAGTGGAGAATGCAAGAGTGTGTCAGTGATGGAAGGATAAAAAGAAGAGCAAGGAAGGAAGGAAGGAGCGAAGAGCAAACGACGAACGAACCAACGGGCGATGGAGAAGAAAGAAAAAGAAACAAGAGTACACGAAAATAATATAAATCCCCCAAGAGTGGCACAGTTGTCGAGGAAAAAGTGGAGGCCGATGACGAAGTCGAGGACGAGGTCGAGGTCGAAGAAGAGGTAGAGGTAGAGGAGGAGGAGGAAGAAGAGGAAGAGGAGGAGGAGAATTGAGCGGGCAGGAAGGTGTGTACAAGGAAGGAAGGAAGAAAGTGGAAGAGAGAGAAAAAGAAAGAAGGAGAAGAGAGGTTAGAATTGGTCACAAAAAAAGAGATGCAGGACAACAACAGAGAAGACATCAGGACAGAGACAGGCAGACAGAGAAGACAGAGCTCTGGGGTGACATGGCCCACAGAATAAATCCAACCATAATAATAATGATGAACCATAAACACAATAAAGACTCGCGATATGAATCATTGGAAAGACCCATGCATGCCAAGTAAGCACTTGGCACTAAGCAGCGCATCTCATATCACTCACATCTCACATAATAAGCATTGTCCACTCCACTCCCACCCACCTGCTTTACTTGTCAAAAGCACCCTCACTCGTTGCCATTGGATTGGCTCAATGCATGGATATTTGGGCCTGGTGCCCATTGGACAAGGAGACACGCCATCCACAGCGAATGCCATGTCTGTCCACCATTGTTGTTTTTTTTGGTTCATTTTATCGACATCCTTAGTATGCAAACAATAGGAACAACACATTATGTACACAGAAGATCCCCCAAACTGCATCGCATGAATACATGTAAGCCAGGTCTGTCACCCACAACGGTTTTTCTGCTACTCACAACATACCGGACATAAAAACAACAATAATAATAATAACAAGACAACACGCCAACGAATCCTCGCTCAATTGACATGAAGGTATTTGTTGTTGTGATATGTAACGGAATAATACAATAAAGTGCCGGTCGTCCACCACAACTTGGACAACATACACGACATACACGATATACACGACATAACAAAACATAAAATGGGCAAATGGGACTCGACTCTTTTTTTTTTGTCCGAGGCATTTTTTTTTGGGTGGGAGGATCGCGAAAAAGGGGGCGAGAAAAAGAATACGTGTCCACGACATCGCGACAATGGGTAGATTGGGATAGACAGATTGATAGGTAGATAGACGTACACAGCAATGTGTGTGAGAGTGTGTGTGAAGGGAAGGATAGGTGGATGGAAGGGATGGGATGGACACACGCATCAAGGCATGCACCCACATCGAGAAGGAAGCACGAAGGAACGAAAAAAGACAGGGGTAAAAGAAAAAAAGGTACGGGTCGCGTTTAATATCATTTTTTCTTCGATTCGAAGTACAAACGAACAAGGGGTGAGGCACAGAGAGACAGAGAGACAGAGACGCTCACAGAGAGAACGAGAGAGAGAGAGAGAGAGAGAGAGAGAGAGAGAGAGAGAGAGAGAGAGAGAGAAGGAAGGAAAGGAAGGAAAGGAAGGCGAAGGGGGAATGTGGATAGATGAGGAGGCCTGAGGAGCGAGGAGGACAAGGACAGGGCAGAGAAGGATCAGATGGAGGGACACGATGGACTCAATGGCTGTATTTAGGAGTGCACTGTGCGAGTGTCCAAGGCGAAAATGGTGGATGAGAAGGAAAGAATAGGGACAGGGACAGGGACAGGGACAAGGGTAAGGAGGAGGAAAGGGCAAAGCAGAGACAGGAACCGCGCTTTTATGTTTAGCGGGCATGACGTGCTGCTCTTTGTCATAGGGAACTTTGTGGGCTACAATACCTCATCCTAACACTACACTCGTACTTTTCAACAATACACCCGCCAAGCAGAATTCGGTTGTAAAACAAAACATCGAGTTCCAGCCTTTTCTTTTGAATGTGTGATTTGATGAAAAAGGAAACGAACCGCAGCGTAGAAGCATATCAAATAGTAAGAGTGTTTGGATGAATCACCAACGATCGTGAAGTTAAAAGATGGCCCAATCTTTCTTCCTTTCGCATGTACTTTTTCCACATATTCCGAGAAGGACCTGAGGCAATGCAGGGACAGCCTTATTGTTCAGGAATGCGGAGAGTTTGGGCCCGTTCACCGTGGAGAAGAGAAACAGCACACATGTAAAAAAAAAATATATATATATATATAGGGAGGCGAAGAGGTGGGGGACACACGGAAAACCAGTTATCACCTTTTTTTCCTTCTTTCTGGTTCTGAACAGGGTCCTCGCCTTGTCTTGCAATTGTGCAATTAGACGCACTATGCCACAGTCCAAAAGGAGAAAAAAACAAAAGGTATCTACAGAAAACAGTAAAGTGTTTCATCTGTGCAAGTACCCCAGGCACAGGAACAGAAAAAAAGACACCACCCCATCATCTTTTCCATCCGGGATTTCCAACTCGCCCAACCTCGATCGCAAGGGAGGGAGGTTGTGTGTGAATGGATGTATGGAGCTCCTATTGTTTGGAACTAACAAGAAGGGAAGAAAACTTACCACAAGGGGAGAGATAGGTCGTGCCAATGGATGATCTGTCGCCTAGTGTCTGCACCGATCCAAAAGGACGCAGGAGTTGGTACAAAAAGAACCAAAGGGAAAAAAAATGATAGGCAGGGAAGGAGAAACTCGGTGCGGAAGAAATAGGTGGAAAGGGGACAGGTGGTTGACGGGTAAAGCTGAGCGAGCGAGGGATGAAAGTACGGCTATCAAACGAGAGAGAAAACAAGAAAGAGAGAGAGAGAGAGAGAGAAAAGAGTGAGAACGAAAGCATCACAATGGCCAAGGGCAAAGGGCAAAGGCAAGGAATGAAAGGACGAAGTGGCATGGACCCACGACAGCGTGGATATTTATCGAGAGAAAATTGGGCTGTTCATTTAAGGTTAAGGCGGTATAGTACTCTACACAAAACACAAAATAAAGAAAAATGCGGCTGGTCCCATGAGGATGGCCTGCCTCTCGCAGGAAAGAAGCTACCCCCTGGATACGAAAAGAGAAAGAGCAGACCACGCCAAAGAGCAAGAACAGGTTCAGCGGCCAATCCATCCATCCATCGATGAGCAAATGCAGTTAGGCATAATAGATAACCGAAGTCCAGTAGCTCTTCCTCTTTCCCCAGATATTCCCCACACTTTTTTTTTTCTTTTTCGGAAATGGGTACCGATTGGAAAACGGAGAAAGGGTTTGTTTATTGGGAAAGTCTTCTCCACTCCATGGTTTTTTTTTTTTTTTTTTTTTTTTTTTGCCGTACAAGTGGAGTGGAGTAGAGTGGAGTAGACTGGATGTTGGTCAGTGGATGGACATAAAGTGGGGAGAGTATTCATTACTGTAGTACAGGAGAGTAGAGTAGGGGTAGCGTCGAACGGGACAAGACGAGGAGACGAGACCCGATTGGAGAAAACAGG
>KN042425.1:1666283-1718015 GCA_000739165.1 Podila verticillata NRRL 6337 | reverse complement strand
GATGGATGTGATGTGGGATGGGCTCTTAGGAACTTGTCTGTCTCTTTTGCCTGTTCAGTCTGTTCAGTCTGTTCAGTCCTGCGAGTGCAACGACGAAGGACGAGAGGTAGACTGTATGTACACAGGGCAATTGGCATGACAGAGCGAATGACACAACGAATAAAAAAAAAAAAAAAAAAAAAAAAAAAAAAAAAAAAAGTGTTCTGGGCTTGTCCATGGACCGACTATGTGTACATGTATGGCTTTCCATCGATTGCCATCGCCCGACTTGCACTTGGATGACATGTGTGTATGTGTGCACAAACATATCTGTGGGAAATTCACACACTTCATTAATTCTCCTTCCACCATCCTTGTTCTCAGAATAACCTACTTCCTACTCGTTACTCCAACACTTGCTTACACTGCTCTGTTCTTTGGCTTTTAGGGTGGCAATCCCAAACCCATTGACCATCCAAACACCCGTCTGTGGTGGTTGTTTCTTCCAACTCGTCCCATGCAAGAGATGTTTCTTTGCCCTCGAAAATTAATTAATTTCGTTCGAGTGCCACTAAAAAATAACAGTGCGGAGCGAGCGGGGTTGTCGCCCGATGAATTAAAAAATCTCGCGTGGGAGCAGTAACAAGGGGAAAGGGAAAGGGAAAGAGAAGGGGAGGTCGATCGCATTGTGGCATGCTCCTTCAGATGTGTCCATGGGTTTGGGAGGAACAGACGGTTTTTTGGCTGAGGAATGAGGAAACAAAAAAAAAAAAAAGAGAGGCATGACACTGCACGACGCTCACTGCCATCATAGACTTGGGAATAGAGCAGCATATGGTAACGGTGGCAAAGCAGACCCATTTGGCACAACAGCCCAAATGGCGACTAGCTGTCCGGGGAAGGACCGAAGAAGGTGTTGGTACCTGGATCAAGCGAGCAGCCCAGTGCCGAGATAAAGGATGGATAGTGGAGGTGTGGAGAACGAGATGACAAGAGATGGAAGTGATTGTGGCTGGATGTAGAACTGAATGAACAAATGGGAGGGACTGATGAAGATGGAATGACAAAGGGAAAAAGTGGAGTGAGCCCCTCATGGCCCCCTTCTATCCCCCTTTCCTCCTCTGTGCACTTGCATTAGTCAACGTGGGGTGCGTGTGTGCACACTCATCCGCATATGCACCACTCCGAACATATCACCCACAAAGCACACATACAGCGACACAAATATGCATTATCGATACTCACTCCTCACTCTCACTCTCCCATCGATATTAGACTTTTTTGCTCCGAGCCAGTCATGTCGCCGACTCAGCCCTTTGGGTCTTTTCTTTTCTTTTTTTGCTCTGTTCTTGCTCACACGTATCGCTCTCTTTTGGCGAGGTCCCTTATCCGAGCTAAAAACATGGTTTTGATGGTTTTGCCAAGTGGTGCCAAACAGGTTAAATACAGTTTGGTTGCGAATCGACGCCAATCGACGCAAATCGACACACATCGACGCAAATCGTTGCACAATGGCTGCAAAAATGGGTCCAAAATGTGAAGGATGTGGGGGAGTACGTCTGCATGAGTGCAGATCACTTTTTCCATGGCTAATTCGCTAGTGAAGAAAAGCACCACACCTCCCCGCAAAAAGAAACAATGGATGACCTTTCGGGTTCATACTTCTACGCCAACAAACCCTTGCCTTTCCTTCCACATCTCATCGAGACATATGGATACATGCCAAGTCGATCGAGGCCCCTTGTCTCTCTCTTCTTCTTTATGACTCCTTGACTCTTGAAGAGGCCAATGCGTGAACACTTTGACCAAAAAAAAAAAAAAAAAGCCAAGACAACACATCTCAGACACAGACACAGACACAGACACGGACACGGACACAGGAAATCCTTACATCGATAGGCAAAGCGCACCCCTGTGGTCATGCCCCTCCCTTTCCCCCTTTCGAATTTCTTGTTTGTCATCCTGTACCACCCAAGCGCACGAATCCCAAGGGTGTGGCTGCAGACACTGCACTCGCATGCTCATAAGAGTGAGGGAGGGAACAGCCACATGGTTATGTCTTTGTTGCGTTTGCTTGCGCTTACCTACTCAATCCATGAAGATGAGTGGACTACAAGTCCAACACGATCCTTCGCAGAACGCACGCGCATGCCCCTCTTCCCCCACATGTACGTAGTGAGGCATGGAAAGAGCACATGCCCACCGAGACGAGCGCACCGACTGCTTAAGAAAGACCCTCGAATAACAAGAGAAAACGAGGGCATCAACTTGCTATCTTGCTTGTACTTTTGCCATACATATGGGGTCTCAGTCGTCAAAGTACGCGCGCCAAGTACCACCGCGAAGGTACGACTATCTCAGCTGGAACCATCTCTCAAACCGACGCCCTTCAGCAGGACAAGAGAGTGATACAACAACACCAAAAGAAAAATCCCACACTAGTGTTCAACACAGGAAAGAACCAATTGCACAAAGAGAAAGGCAAGGAGGAAAGGGGGGGGGGGGGATTTATGGTATTAAGACTTTTAATGATAAAAAGAGGCGGTATAATATATATATGATGATTATGCAAAACTAAACTAGAGATACATGTGTTTTTGCTTATGCCAGCATGGGAGAGCGAGCAACAAAGGCAAACATGAGGCCAGAGACCACGCCAGCCGCGGGAAGGGTGATAATCCAACCGCCAAAGACGACGAGAAGAGCCTTCCAGTTCAGCGACCTGAAGCCACCACCAGAGCAGAGACCAATGGCAGCAGTGGCGCCAGTGATGCAGTGAGTGGAGGAGACGGGCAAAGCGAGCTTGGAGCATGTCAAGATGGTGATGGAAGTGGCCATCTCGGCAGAGAAACCACGGGTGGGGGACATGTAGGTGATCTCGTTACCGAGAGTGCGCATGACCTGGTAACCGTAGGTGAGGAGACCCAAATCGATGGCCACACCACCAAAGACCAAGATCCAGACAGGGACGGGGGCCTTGGAGTTGAAGCTAGCGTTGTCCCAGATGTAGAAGATGGTGGCAAGAGGACCAATGGCGTTGGCAACATCATTGGAACCGTGGGCAAAGGAGGTGAAGCAGGCAGAGACAACCTGGACAGAGGCAAAGAGGCGCTCGGTCTGGGGGTCGTACTTGATGGCGTTCTCGTGAGCGTGGTCGGTGTTCTTGCCCTTGTTGGCATGGATATCGTGGGTCAAACCGGCAAAGGCAACCTTCTTGAACTTCTGGAAGAAAGACAACTCACCCTGCTCGAGCTGAACAAGGGAAGGATCAGCGTGACCCTCACCATCGACACCAGCCTCACCCTTCTCCTTTTGGGACTCGGCCTCGTCAACAGCGGCACGCTCGCGTCTTCCAACAAAGGGGACGTAGAAGACGTGGAACCACTTGAGATCCTCGTCGTCCTGGATTCTGCGGCGAAGGAAGGGGCGGAGGAAGAAGAAGCACCAGAGATAGACAAGGGCACCGACACCGAGAGCAATACCAACGGGGATACCAATGGAGGCAGACTTGAGGGAGGAAGATGGGGCACCCTTGAAGATGATGTAAAAGACCTGGATAGTCAAGGCGACGCCAAAGTAGGCAGGGATGGCAATCAAACCACGCTCGAAAGAGTTATCGTGCTGGAGAACAACGTAGCGGGTGAACATGAAGAAGATGGCGCAGACAACACCAGCAGCGACGGGGGAGACGACCCAGGAGAGGACAATATTTCTGATACCTTCCCACTGGACACCATCGGCACCGAAGGCAGCAATACCGGCACCGCAGATGGCACCGACAATGGCGTGAGTGGTGGAGACAGGAAGACCCTTGGAGGAAGCAAAGAGAACCCAGGTGGAAGATCCTATCAAGGCGCAGACCATGGTCAACATGAGGATTTCGGGCTGGCCGGTGTACTTGCTGGTCTGGACGATTCCACCCTTGATGGTCTCGGTAGTGTTGGCACCAAGAAGGAAAGCACCTCCAAACTCACAGAAACAGGCAATAATCAAGGCTTGGGCAAGGGTAATAGAGCCGGAACCGACAGATGTAGCGAAAGAGTTGGCGACATCGTTGGCACCGATACCGTAGGCATCGAGGAAAGCGAAGCAAAGACCGATTGCAAAAAGGAAGGTGAAATCATGAACAGCCATAGCCATGTTGGAAATATATGGTGGGGGGTGAAGAAGTGGGAACAGAGGGGGGTATGTGAAGGGGGGAGGATGGGATGTAGTCTCACTTAGTCGCGGTGAGAGGACAAGTTGGTGGTCTTGTTTGGTTGAAAGGCAAGGAACGAAGAGACAAGAGAATGAGGAGTTCCCAAGGTATTTATACAAATCAGCAATGGCAGATGTTTGCTAAACAGGTCCAGGTGCGAGGGTGTGTCCAGGTAACCTCGTGGTGGCAGGATGGACAATGTATTGGCTCAAGACAACTCCTGTGAACGAACCGGGGATAAGAGGTGAGGAGCACTTGTTGGAAAAGGCCATTCATTCATTTTGGTTAGACCACTAACCTGGTCCTCGCACGTGCCTAACGAGAATACGTTGAATACTGTAGTATGATTAATTGCCAATTAGAATAGTGCGGAGAGAGAAGGACCCCAAGCCGTTCGCTAGTCTGACTGTTCTCATTCGCTCATACCATTTTTTTTCTTTTGCTTCCTTCTTTCTTTTTCCTTGGTAAAAGTGGGCAGGAATGGCAGAAGGGATTACCGAGGATGTGTGCAAAATTGTATTTGTGTGGTGTTTGTGATCCCACACCAGAGAAGAGCGCTCAGCCAACGGGAGGGCGAGGAAAACTCTAAAGGTGAATAGAGTCAGCCAATCACAGCACAGAACTCAGCACGCGTGCTCAGCCTGTGCACATTGGGTGGAGAAGCATAGTTTGAGATGAACAGGCAGGATTGGACGAGACTAGAAGGAAGGAAAGAAGGGCAGAAAGAAAGGGATCGCAGAAGAGAGATGGAGGAGGGATGGAGGATGGATCTTCCTTCATTTGTACATCGGCATCGACCCATCGTGCCTTGTCTCTCACTCCCGAGTCTAGTGCTTCTTTTTCTTGGTATGACTATAAATGCCGTTGTTGTAATGACGATTCCCTGGGACAAAGCAATCGCTGAAAGGAAGCAAGGAAGGCACACACCACCCTTTGGCGCAAAAGTAAAGTTCACCGCGCTCGACGTTGTGCTCTGAGAGCAGATCATACCACCCACCATCGCGACGGGCGATCTTTGTTCTTGAATTTGGCCACTTTTTCTCTGGTGGACACGAATGAATAAAAACAAACAACAACAAAGCAAGTTGATCTCCATGGGACAATTCCTCCAATGCACCTTTGTTTTTCCGGGTTCCGAAAAAAACCACTTCTATGTTCATGTGTGCACCCATGGCTTTATATCGTTCGCTCAATGTCCAATGTCCAACGTCCAGCCTCAGAATACTGATTGTGTACAGGCGCCAGGGTAAATTCTTATGAGAGGTGGTACATGGTGGTCTCATGCCAGATCATAGGCAGAAACGACTGAAGAGTGAGGAGCGAAGGATATTCCCCTCTACCCGAATCTGGCCAGACACAGTCGCGTGGTGCAATACTGGACCATTATAGGCTGAATTCATGAAGGATCTCCTTGTCACCTTTGTGTGTATGCTGAGACACACAGGCCCGACAGGATCAAAAGGCACGAGGTGTGTGCACACCTTTTGCTCTTCATCTGCATTTGTCCTGTTTTTTGTGCAACTCGATGAGCAACAGCCTATCTTTTTTTGTCTCTGCCTTTTCTGTCTTTGCATAGCAGAGAAAAATAGAGTCGCTGAAATGACATGCATGCCCATCGTCGATTCGATGGTAAAAGCGGGCAAGGTTCAAAGCTTAGCTTAGTTTTTCTTTCCTTGTTCCTTGCCACATATACTTCTCCGAAAAGCCCTTGGGCCCTTGGCCAATACAATCGTCCACATCACCACGATGTGCGCCTTCCCTCGTCGTTTGCCCTTTTTTTTTTTTTTTTTTTTTGTTTGGTTTTCGTTCTAACCCCGGTATAGACACACTCTACTTCACTGAATGCACTGAATGAACCTGCGATTAGAGTTAACTGAGGTTCTCTCCAAAAATATGAAGAGGAAAGAGAATAAAATTTCAAAACCATCTGTGCGCCCTTGGGTGGGTGACAAGCAAAGATGCACTCGCAGAGGTACATACGCTGAGAAGAGAGAATCGCAACACGTTTCTTTGCTTCCGTGTTTCTCTCTCTCTCTGCTCTCTCGCTTTGCGTCTCTCGGCCATTGTTGCGTTTCGTGTCCATCGTTCATGTTCACTTCCAAAAACAGACATGTTTGTTCAACACTACGATCGTAAGACTCGCAGAGACAAAGCACTAGAAACCAATGTGTCTTACAGCTGAACGCCTATCTCAGAGACAGTTCTTGGTTCATTTTTTGTTGTTCAGTGTACAAACTAGACACACTGCGTTTCAGGACCACGATCTACACGAGTAAAACTATGGTGGCTATTATTATGAAAAGTGTCATGTTATGTGATGTAGTTTCGAAACACCTCTCTTGAGGTGCCCTGCGTTGTGAGGCTGCGTACATCTCTCGATAAACGTGCAATTGAAACATAAAAGATTGGTGAAATGCGCTTTTGGACCCGACCAGAAAAAAAAAAAAAAAAAAAAAGAGAAGCGATTAAGTGTGGTGTTTCGAGTGAAAAAGATACGCATGTGGGAGGAACATTCCATGCTCAGCAGCTGACCGAGTATTTTTATGCGTAGAAGCGATGCAAAATGACTTGTGGGGTTGATGGCACCCACCGTCATCTCGCATGCCTATATTGAGAAACCGTGCGTAATTGCAATCAAAAAGCGGACGATCAGATACATACAATGATGAGCATATAAATAAATCGTTCGAGGATCGGCACTTGTGGTTCTCATCCCATCTCGTACATAGACTGCCCACGGGTCATCTGAAAAGCAAAAAAGGCGACGGAAGAGTATATTGGCCATGGGACAGTGTGATGGGTTAGGGTATTGTGATGGCTATGGTCGATTGAGTTTATTGCCTTTGAAACTATGAGACGATATACATTTACATCGTCCGAAGATCGGCCTTGTGATTCTTATCCTATCTTGCGCATGGCATGTTCATGGGTCATTAGAGAAAATCCCGAAGAAGCGATGGAAGAGAAAATTGGTCGAAGGACTTGTTTACGAGCCAGGGCATTATGCACTATGATGGCTATCGTGGACTGCGTATATTGCTTTAGACCTTAGAAATTCTAGAGAAATGGCGATGGTTTGCTTGCATCTTTGGAAAAATCATTCAATGTATCACCCCCGTACGGAATTTGCTAAACCAGTCATCCGTGTCACAGTATCGTCAAACCACTAAGTTACTAGGATAACGTACCTAGATAAAGCCTCGATGACGATTATATTTCTTGATACCAATGACCACATGCCACTCATTTGCAACTATGTGAACGAGTTGATGATGAAATACATCTCGATGAACCGTTTTACAAACGCTTATACAAAGAAGCCGGATGTTTGTCAGAGTCTCGAGCAGTCAAAGACCAGACCAACTCATTTTACGCGAGAGTATGCGTAACAAAGGTAGATGTTCTCATAGGTCTACCCGCTACTCTACTTTTGCAGCCTTCGTTTGAACAACTAGTATAACTCTCACGTGCTAACCAAGAATTCTAGAGAACCCTTATTCAGGCAACGCAGGCCATGCGATTAAGTTAATTCCTTTTTCGATTACTTCGAATTTTATATCAAAAAATACCCAGAAGCTCCCTCGACAATACACTATTAGTAGGTACCATTAAAAAACTTCTTCCTGGAGTGGTTTCTTAGTAGCATGGTACTCAAAAGCGACTCATCTGTCCCCTCCTAACTTGGTCGTATTTGGCATAGAAAAAAAAGAGAACTCCGCAAAATTTATCGCATGGTCTCCATGGGAAAACTTAAGAATTAACTTAATCGCATGGCCTGCGTTGCCACAATAAGGACACTCAGAATTCTACCGCACAGGCAGTTGGTGTTAAGAATAGTTGGTGGCTTTTCTACTTCCTCCGTCCACGATCGCCCTGCAGAAAGCAGTTATGCGATCATGTTTTGTCATCTTGTCATCCTCTGTGCGTGCCTGTGGAAGTAAATGCGTCCTAGTCCTAAATGAAACTCTCTCCATGATGCATGCATGCACAACCTTCTTGGATACCCTCTCTCCTCTTGTCCCTTCTTCAAGACCTTCCCCTCTTTAGGGCCATTCTGCCCCAGTGGTCCATCGGCACACGCGACACACGCGACACCAGTGTCACCTATGTACTTACATGATCCATGCATGTACTCAACCCTTCGAGCATGGGCTTTGTATGAAAAGAAATCCCTCACGCACCCCTCTTTTTTTTCTTTCCTTTGCCAATCTGATGCGCAAGGGCCATATGCTGCGGTGTAGACTAGTGTGTGTGCTAAGGTGCGTGTGTCACTCCCGCACCTACACCAAGCAACAAAAGTCAACCAATCCCGGCAATAGATGTGGCAGGCAAGTTTGGTGCAACTGACCTACTGAGACGAATAGGCACACTTTCCCACACTCGTCTCTCTCTTTCCCGCTGGTTGCACTGCGTTGTATGGAGGAAAGAAAACCTGCATTTTTCCCACCTCCCTCTTCTCTCGTCTTCTCTTTCTCCTCGCTCTCATTCTCTTTGTCATCACCCTCGATTCAGCATTGCTGTAGGACTGTCTTGCTGTACCGCTGTGTCCAGTGCTGTATCGCTGTTCTGTTCGTTCCTGCACACAGTGCTGTTGGCAGCTTGCATGCGCCTTGGCCTGTTTACTCCCGCTCACTCCCTTCTTTCCTGCGTCGTCCTGCCTTCCTTCCAACTCTTTGCCCCCTCTTCTCCCACCACCACGCGCTCAGCTGCATCGTTGCACTCGAACACATCGCCTTGACACATAGGCCACAGTGCTCTGGGCCAAAACAAAAGAAAAAAAAACAAACGCAACAGACCAACAGGTGCTGAGCATCAAAACACGTAACCAAACCACACAATCACGGATTTTGGTTTTTTTGTGTTTTTTTTGGGCCAAACACCCATCCCTCTCTCTCTCTCTCCCCTTCTTTCTCACACACACACTTTCTCTTTTGCTTTCTTCTTCCAACGCCCCATTCAATCCATCCTTCATATACCCCTCCATTTACATCTAATCAAAAGCCATGGACACCAGCAACGGCAGCATCAACCTGCCAGGAACTCCAGTCACCATCAGACACAGCCCGCGCACTGCTCGCCAGTCATCGGACATCTCCCAAAGCATCGCCAGTCTCAGCAACATGACCCCACCGAACCCATCCAACCATTCTAGGCAGCCCCACCACAGCATCAGCAATAGTAACAGCAATAGCAACAGCAACAGCAATAGAAATAGCATCCACAGCAATGGAAATACTACTCCACAAAGGGACCGTGGGCATAGGAGTGCAGACGACCTCTCGGACGATAACCACAGCCCCAACTTTCGCCATCACCACAAAGAGTCGGCTCCCTTGCTGGACACTCGCAACTCGTCTTACTCGTACTCTCTCTCACGGTCTCTCGACACAGGCCACTATTCGGACAGTCTGGACGGCTCGCCTCTGCTCTACGGCGAGTCGTTTGTTGATCATCAGCATATGCAACGCCAGACTCGAGATCATCTTTTGGAGCAACTTCAAGGACAGTGTTTGAACCAGGATGGACCCCAAAGACGAGTCAAACAGAACAATAATGTGCAGCATGGTTTCCAACCATCCGCTCCCTCAAAGCGACCTTCCTTCTCCACCACTCGCTCGGGATCATTCTCTTCCCACACCAGCCGGCCATTATCAGCGAGGCAAACTCAAGGCTCCTCAGGATCCAGTCCACGATTGAGCGAGCACTCTGGCAGCTCCAACGAGATTAACAGGATTATGACAGAAGAGACTTTGATCATGCCACAGATCACAACTGCCTCGATCCATGACCAACTTCCACCATTGCCACAACAACGAACACCACCACAACAACGAACTCCACCACAGAACGCGCATCACAACACCAGTCCTCCAGATACCCACCTAGATGATCCAGGACGACCCAGCTACCTCACTCGATCTCCTTCCCTCATGGGGCCACGGATGATGACACCCTCACCCGTCCCACTGCACGCCCGACTGTCCAAGTTGCAAAAGGAGGCAAGGCGAGGAGCACGAGTGCTGGACATGGACAGCAATGGTGCCTCCCATCACTACGACTATGAGGATGTAACCGATTCGAGCTACGACTTTTCCAGTCGGCGGCACTCTGTTGCTGAAGAAGATGTAAGTTTGTTTGGTTTTATCGAGCATGAACTATGCCATTGGAAATATGTTTATTATAACGACACTGACACAAATGGTTGGAATGTGCCCACTAGGTCTGCTACCCACTGCAAACAACAAACCTGGACATTGACTACTCTGCACTGGAAGAGTACATCAGGCAAGAGCAGGCAAAGACACAAAATATGATAGCCACAGAGCAAACTCCCCCTAAGGGAGCACGAGGAAGCCAACAGCAAGCGCGCTCAAGGAACACATCGAGCGGGATCTTGTCCAAGCTTAAGGGCGCTACATTGAGCAGCTCCTTCGGGTCGGGTGGATTGGCCTCCAAGGGCAAGGACGCCAATTATGGTGCCGTGTCAAAGACCTTGGTCGTTCCAGAGCGGAGCTACAGCCTCTTTGGTGAACGAGACAAGAACCAGGTCAGTGCTTTAACTTTTATTTTCCCTGCGCAAATGGGGCTATTTCGTGCCAAGGATAATGAACCAATTCTCTTTTGAACTTTCTTCATTAGATCCCACTGGACGACGCATACAGATTCACGCTCTACTCAACAGCGTCGGTCACCGTCCATGCGCAGACATTGGGCGAGATCCCGCCACGAGGACAAACCCTGTCCAACATGCTGCAGGAAGGCTACTTTTGGCTGGATGTTCTGGCACCCACAGACGAAGAGATCAGGATGCTGAGCCAGGTAAGATATCAAACACACATGTACAATTGCGCGAGACCATTGCTACTACCGTTAACAGCAAACTCTTGTCGATACGTGTACTTCTTAGGTGTTCCGCATTCATCCTTTGACGACCGAAGATATTCTGATGGAGGAAGGGCGAGAAAAGTGCGAAATGTTCCTCAACTACTACTTTGTGTGCTTCCGAACCTTTGTCCTGGATCCCAACAGCCATAACTACCTGCAAGCACTCAGCGTCTATACATTGGTCCTGCCAGGAGGCATCATTTCCGTATGTGGACCCATTTCTTTTCGTTTCGATTCTTTTCTCTGCTCCCCGATCTGGTCGTGTGAGGACATGTGCTGTTTGCAGTCTCAGTTTTCACTAATTATCGGTAAATTGACCCAACCCCTTTATTTTATTTCCCTCCGCCATGACCCGAATGTCATCCTTCCCCCTTTTCCAAAAAAAAGTATCACTTTAGACCCGTGCCTCACTGTCGCAATGTGCGCAAGAGAATCAGACATCTCAAGGAAAGAATGGAGGTGACCCCAGGTAAGTCATGCCTACATTGATCATCTCGTTTTTGTATCTCGGGTCAAGAAAAACTGACGCCTGACGACCACATTGGTCCGTTTCAATAATCCCGCTATCAAATAGACTGGATCAATTACGCAATCATTGACGACATCGTGGACACATTCGCGCCGCTTATCCGCCAGGTGGAGACAGAGGTCGACATGATTGATGAGTTGGTGTTGATCCTCAAGGAGTCAGAACAGACAGACATGCTTCGCAGGATTGGCAACTGCCGCAAGAGGGTCATGAGTCTGTTACGTCTTTTGACTGGCAAGGCAGATGTCATCAAGGGGTTGATCAAGCGGTACGAGGGCAAGATGGGGCCCAAGGGCATGGGCGAGATCGGACTCTTTATGGGTGATATCCAAGGTAAACCTTCTCAGCCTGCTAGTGTTTTCTTCTTTCGTAGGGGATGTCGAAACGGTTCTGACATTCGATTTCTTCGCCTTTCTTATTAGATCACATTATTACCATGCTGCAAAACTTGTCGCACTACGAAAAGATCCTTTCTCGGTCTCATTCCAATTACCTAGCCCAAATCAACATTGAGATGACTTCGGCCTCGAACGAGACGAACGATGTTCTGACCAAGCTGACCGTGCTTGGCAGTATTTTGCTCCCCATGAACCTGGTCACTGGTCTGTGGGGCATGAACGTGCCAGTTCCTGGCCAGGAATCCGAAGATCTGGCTTGGTTCTTTTGGATTGTCACGGCCATATTCCTGGCGGCTAGTTTGTTCCTTCTGATTGCCCGCAAGATCAAACTGCTCTAGGAGAGAACGATACAAAATAAAATAAACTTTTTTTGGCCACCAACTTGGAGCCATCGTTCTTCCATCCCACGGACAACATGTAAACATCTAAGCCACCGGAATTGTCCCACCCTGTTTGAATAGCATCATCACCTCCAACATTTCTTGACACCCTCAGGAACCATCTCTTCACAAATCACATTTATAACCATGCTTGCATCAACACGGTCCCTGGTGCGGGCTGCTGCTGGAGCCGCTTCTCGGCCCATGGCATTCACCCCCCGCCTCCTCTCGTCTTCATTATCCATTCGCCACATGTCCTCCACCGTCTCCGAGGTCGAGACCCCCATCAATGGTTACCATGCCCTCAACGGTTTTCAGCTCAAGCCCGAGTCGCCCTCGTACTTCACCACCAACCCCGTCTACAACGAACTGATCGTGAACCTCGATGCCACTTATCGCCAGTGTCGCCCTACCGCCAAGCCCTCCAAGGACGCCATGCGCCCCAACTGGCTGGGCAAGGATGCTCTTGCCCAGGCCGTCGGTGTCGACTCGCTCAAGACCTCGCAGTACCGTCTCATTGTCTCCAAGCTGAACCAGCTGGCCACCCTCACCCCTCGCCCTGCTTCGGTCGAGATCATGTTTGCACAGTTCGCCAAAACCCAGGAGCAACTGTCCCAAAAGGCCAAGCCCAGAATCGTGGATCACCTCGGCCGCGCCCTGGCGACAGGCCGCAGAAAGGAAGCGAGCGCCAGTGTGTATGTGGTTGAAGGCGAAGGCCACGTGCTGGTCAATGGACAGGATGCGGCCACCTACTTCAAGAAGTCGCAGGATCGAGATGCGTTGCTCAAGCCATTGGGAGTCACGGACTTGGTCGGCAAGTATAACGTCTGGGCACTTGTTCAGGGCGGTGGTACCACCGGTAAGTCTTTTTTTATTATGCTTTTTTTCTGATGAGGGAGAAGAAAGAGTTTTGTATCACAGGTCTAGGAAGATCCGTAGGCCGGATCCATTTTGGACCCAATGAAAAGCCTATTCGTGAAGGAGAAGACGTGATCACTCACTGCTCTTTTGTTTTCTCTATTTCTCATACCTTCAACTTGAATAGGTCAAGCTGAGGCCATCTCTCTTGGAATTGCCAAAGCACTTATGACACACACTCCCGAGTTGAAGCCCACTCTCCGCAGAGGTAAGGAGTGGATCAAAACATGAGCAGGATCAGTCCTGCCTTTGGATGGGACATTATGCCATTCTCGGAATACTCACGGCCTACTTTTCATTTTCTAATACCAAATATTAGCTGGCTGCATTACCCGTGATATGCGTGTTGTGGAGCGTAAGAAGCCTGGTCAATACGGAGCAAGGAAAAAGTTTCAGTGGGTCAAGCGTTAAAGCGGCTCGTTTTATTGTCAGGATTGTTGGGAGGCGTTATCGTGTTTTTATATTTTCTTGTTCAGGGGAACTACACCAACAAAACGCACATAGAAGAAAGAATAAATATGTATCATCATCAAACTTTGGAGATCCTACCATGGATCTTAGCAAAAGCAGGGCCAGGAGAAACTTGTCTCTTACCCTTAATTTTGTCACGTGCATTGTGAGAAAAATTGAGAGGGTGGATGGATTCCATCCGACATAAAAATTTGATTGCAGAGTGGATTTTGTTTTTTTCTCCCTCTCAAAACTTTCAAGAAAAATGGCTCCCACTGTGAGTGACCCAATTCCGATTACATTATAGCACGGAAAGGAATCAACAACAACGACAAGTCAGACAGTGGCAATCTCATCAGGATCATTGCTGACTCTGGTTCTGCCACAACAGCTCAATGGAAGAGAGATCGTCAGAGGTCGTTAACGACATCCCCATCTCGACACAATCCGACATTCAAATTCATGGGAACTACATTCAACATCCATGGAGAACCGCTGATTGAACTCGACACTAACAACAGCTCGCTTTTATTTCGCTTTTCCAAACAATAGAAGGCTAACAAGAAGGTCTCCTACAAGTTCACCATCGACTGCTCCGGTCCCGCCGGTGACAAGATCTTTGATGCCGCTGCTTTCGTAAGGACTCGCTCTTCGTATCAGTTTTGACCGAGCTTATTTTATGCTTTCAGCTCCTAACATCGTCTTCTTACCTCGGGATCTTACAGGAGAAGTTCCTTCACGATCGCATCAAGATTGAGGGCCGCACTGGTGGTCTCGCTGACAAGGTCACCATCGTCCGTGCCGATGATGCCAAGATCACTGTCACTGCCAACCAGGAGTTCTCCAAGCGCTACCTTAAGTACCTCACCAAGAAGTTCCTCAAGAAGCACCAGCTCCGCGACTGGCTCCGTGTCATTGCCTCCGACAAGGGCACCTACGAGCTCCGCTACTTCAACATCGCCAACCAGGACGATGAGGAGGATGAGGAATAAGCGTCTTGCGACACCTATTATCGTTTTTCAAACAAATGTTCATGGACTTGGGAAAGTATTCTCTTGAATAAAAGAATCCACAAAAAAAATCACGGCGCGCGTATGAAAACTTGACATAAACCCCCTAAAGGCGAGATGAAGACGAGCCAGCGCTTAGTCGCGAATCACAACTTCTGAAGACTTTTTTAACGGAAAAGAAAAGCAACGCTCGACATCATCATCAAAAGGAACAAAGGATCAAGGTCAGGACACCAACCACTCTATGCAGATGCCCACCACTCCCTATCGATCGCGATCGCCAGTGTCATCGTGTTATCAGGATAGAGTCGTCTTCCTGTGCCAGAGCAAATCATTTGGCCCATGCCGAACGTCTTGCGGGAGGTCGTTGATGGTGGAAGCCGAGAGTACCGAGTGGCAAAGACACCAATATCGTACCCAGAGTGAAGGAAAGATCAATGCGGCACTTCACACACACACACACACACACACACACACACACACGCACACACCCCCAACACACAGCGCAACCGACCAAGCCATTTTGCGTTCAGTTATCCTCTATCAACCTCCCATCAGGGTATCACATCGCATCCAGGCCATATCGTTGTATCGGAGGAGGCGTCATGTTGCCGTGTCAATCTGGAAACGAGACAGGAACGCTTGGAGGACGGAGAGTGTCATTCTCACTTGGTACAGCCAACATTTGAAAGGGTGGAAAGGGTCCAGGGACCAAAAAATTTCAAGGCCATTTTTTTAACAGGATCCGACGAAGAGCCAAGCAGGAAGGTCTATCCAACAGAAGGAAGGAATGGAGGATGACAACGAGGATGGTCGTTGGTATTGGTGGAAGACGTTGGTTCAGGGACAGAGGAAGTAGGGGGAAGATCTGCAAGAACAAACAGGATGTCTGTGCCTGGAAAGATCAATTAGGGATTACCCTGATTCATGGTTCTACATCGCTGGTTTTTTTTTGTGGTTGTCAGGACCAAGAAGAGAGATCAGCGAGGTGGAATTGGAGGATGGAAATGAGACAGATCCAGTCATCTCGGATTGATCGTAGGCCTTGGCACTGAGTAGATTATTTTTATTTCAGGAACAGCAACATTCTACTCTGGATGATGATGATGGAGGAGGAGGATAAGGAAGATCTTTCCTTTGGTATGGATGATCCAATGGATGTCAAGATCCAATGATGGTTATTATTCGAGCCGATCAGCATGTGTCATTTTGACGGAGCTGCATGACCATGTCGATCACATTGCGAAAGATCCTAGAGGTCAATGAAATGAGGTGAACGGATTTTTTGCAGTGCTTAAAGATCCGTTGGAACCGAGCAGGATGTTTGCGATCAGTGAGTATCAGTTGAACCCAGGGACCAGGGGATGACATCAGCGTATGACATGAAGAGACGAGTTGGTGATGACGTGCACGGGGGCAGCATTGGAGACAGGACGCCAGAAGGCTTCAATGACGCACCATAGCCACTTGGATGCCTGGTACTTTGTCTCCTGATTGAAGCATCTCTTTTGATACTACCTTCTCAATGATACGTAGCAATCTCAAACATGGAATAAAAATGCACCTTGTCGCCTCCAGCCCTTGGACGTCCAAAAGTACTGATGTATTTGAAGTGGGCAGTCAATGCATAGCTCCATCGTCTTGTTTCTGTCTGTCCGACGAACAGTTCCGGAGTCTGGATCTAATTATGCTTTTCATGTCTGCCCTGCTCCGAAATATTCATATCTCATGCATGCCACAAACTCACGGCTGCCAAGATGGTCCCCATCTCATGCTTTCTCTGAAAGAAGGAACCCTTGGGCAGGCACTGGGCACTAGGTACGAGTGTGAGTGTGTGAGAGAGAGTGTGAGTGGCGACAGCAAGACATGGCAGGTCTCGTTTGTCTCTGCTCTCTTTCCATAGGCATATGCAATTCCTGCGTGCTTGGCTGCCCCGTCTTTGATCTTTTTGTGCGACCCAAACAATGAAAATGCGTTTTTGCTCTCAAAAAAAATAAAAGATTGTCCCCATCACTTTTCTTTCCATCCTTCCCATTTCTCACCAACGACCAGCCAACGACTCAAGCACAACAAGATGGACGCACCGCCACCACAGAACATCATCCATGAGGAGCAGGAGGACAATGCGGAGGAGGACAACAACAGCCTGGCAGCCCCGCCTACATTCGACCCTTCATCCTTCAACGCATCTCTCAATGCCCCACTCCCTACATTCAAGCCGCGCAAGTCAAACCGCGTGTCCATCCTCGCCTACTCGACAGAGCCACAAACCTCGCCAAGTGGACCCTCGAAATCACCACCACCCACACAGCTTCCTTCCTTGCCTCATGGCGGACCACCCAGCCTGTTCGGCTTCCACGGCGCGTCATCTCCTTCACCCCCACCTGCCAACCCTGGTGGTCCTCCTCCAGGCATGAAGCTGCCTCCACCTCCCATGAAGGGTGCTGCTAACCCAGTCGCGCCCGTGCCATACACCAAGGGCGATTTCCGGACTGCAGAGATTGTCAACCACTGGAACGACCCTCCCACCCAGGTACAAGGACTTTTTTTTTTTTTTTTTTTTTTGGTGTTTTCTCTCCAAATGATAGTTGATGATAGTTGATGATAGTTGGAGATGATGATGGTCTAACGTCCAAGTTTTGTTTCTCTTTTTCTCTTTTTCTCTTTTTTTTTTTTTTTTTTTTTTTTTTTTCTTTTTGAAAACAGATTTTTCAAAAGAAGGCTCAAGGAGATGGAGCAGCAGCACACGATTTCGGACCCATGAAGGAAATGCTGACCAAGGTCATCCAGGAATGCTCCGCTAATGTTTCTGTAAGGATGCATCACTATTCCATATCAGTTCTTTTGGGTATTATCAACGAACGGCCTTGGACGATCTCTATGAAGTAACTCACTCTTTTCTCTCTTGAAAATTGGTTTTGTTTAGGCACCTCAAAAGAAAATGTTTGAAGATACGACCAAAAGACTGCAGGCACTGTTGGATCAGATGGACAGCAATTCTGTGAAGGAGCGGGTGGTGATTCCTCTTGGTGAGATGATCCAAGGTAAGAGAAGGAGAGAGGATGACATAGATTCCAGCTTGATTTTCTTTGATCTGATAACTACTCTTGGTGCAATTGTCCATGCTCATGCTTCGTTTGTCTTTCTATCCCGGTCATGCTTAGCTCTTTCAACACGGTCATTCACAGAGTGCCAGGCAATCCATGCCAAGCTGATGCAGACAGACTTTGACAGCGAGGGCAAGTGGCTCCTTGGGTTCAAGCGACTGATTGACCTGTACGCGTCCATTCCCAAAACAGCATAAGGATAGTTAATTAAAAGAAAGAAAAAGGACACACTTGGGGAGACGGGAGCAGGCGATGGCGTTTTGTTGGTATTTTCGTGCAGGGGATGTGCGGGTAAAATTGCTTTTGCCGGGGATATCTACTCATGCATATGACGAGACTGGTAACCATCTCGGCTGTGAGGAGGCTGGTATCTTCTGGATCTTTTGGATTCTAAACTGGGACATGTGGGACAAGAGGAGGAAGAACAACAACAGGAAGAACAACGAGCCGCGATTGGGCAGCTTCGACAAGCGGATGGGAAGAGAGGCATCGGAACGGACACTCAAAAAGATCAGGGAGTGCATGGCTGAGTCGTGCATGAAAAAAGAAAAGAAAGAAAAGAAAAAGAGAGAGTGCTCACCATCCATCCATTCTTTCCACGTCAGGGTCTAGGTCAGGAACACAACAGATGTACCTTTTCTTTTTTTGCGCGATGGGTTTGGCCCAATCGCATCGACGCCCTGAAGGAAACGAGGAAACGGAAGAGAAACGTTCTACCGCTCTGTGTTTGCTCATGGTGTTTGTTGGGAGACGAGTGGAGGGAGGAACGTTGGGCAAGTCCAACCATGGCTTCTTTCCTTTCCTTTCCTTTCGTTCGTTCCTCCATTCACTCTTGATCGTCTTGTCTCTCATCTCCACTTCCAGACAAATCCAAATCTCTCTTCATTCCCATTCATAGTGTCCATCCAAACCACGTTCCCACCACACCCCTCATTTCCACTTAATCACAAGACACCAACCACCCCACTCACACGCGCAAACTCTAAAGAGGTTTACTTGGGAGCCATGTACGGCCAGGAGCGCACCCCCGAGCAAAAGCGTCAGCTGTACGCCAGCTTTTACCAAGACGCAGCCTCTGTCAACATGGACACCATGCCCAGCCTGACTCACTCGCTCGACACCGACGATATGGACATGAACAGCAAGCCGCCCGAGGCCCACGTCCGAAACATCCAGACCTACGGCCGCGTCCTGCAACGAGACCAAGCCCTGCGCCAGGAGCAGCAGGATCACCGTATAGCCGAGCGACATCAGCAGCTCGAATACAATCAGAAGCACCTTCAACAATCGCATAACCCATCGCAGTACCACCAGCAATTGTACCACCAGCAGCAACGGTACCAACAGCAGTATCAACAACAGCAGTATCAACAACAGCAACAATTCTACTATCAACAGCAGCAGCAACAACAGCAACAACCTCAATCGCGCCAGCAACGCCAACAAGAGCAACAACGCCAACAACAGCAACAACAACAACATCACCAACAACAGCAACAGCATCATCACCAACAACAGCAACAACATCATCACCAACAACAGCAACAACATCATCACCAACAACAGCAACAACATCATCACCAACAACAGCAACAACATCATCACCAACAACCAACTCAGAAGCCTTCATACACCCCCACAGAAGACAGCTCAGCCATGCCGAGTCTAACTTTTTCTGAGGACCATACTTCATCCCCATTGATGCCCTCCTTTGAGCGCCAACACCAGCAACAGCATCACCAACAACCAACTCAGAAGCCTACATATACCCCCACAGAAGACAGCTCAGCCATGCCTAGTCTAGCTTTTTCTGAAGACCATTCTTCCTCCTCATCGATGCTCTCCTCTGGACCGGGCGCTATCCCTGAAAAGCTTGCCCTGCCACCCCAGAACCAGCCCGAGCGTGGGGTGGACAACAACGAGTTCTTTTTAACGTCGATCCTGGACATGATCAACAACACGCCACCGGGCACTGGGCCGGGTTCACTGAGCATGATCCCCCACTTCGACTACCAGTCCAGCTTCACGGAGCGCCAAAGGATTGCCAAGGGCGGTAACGGCGAGGTCCGTCGAGCGTTCTGGCCGATGCAGCATTGTTATGTGATCCTCAAGAGTCTGATCGACACCAAGCACAGTGCGGCCAAACTTGCGGTGTTGTTTGACAAAGAGGTAAAAATGAACAAATGAACAATGTATATTTAGATAAACAAGGAAACACAACACAGGACAAACAGACAGAACGAGGTGCAGCTCTATGTTTTTTCTTTCTGTTCTTCCTTGGTTGTTGTGGGTGTGGCTGTATTTTGCTGATATTTGGACTTTCGGACAGGGTTGGGCTGTCCACAGAAGATCTATCCATTTGGCTCCATGTGCTGGGTCAATTTGTCTTGCAGCGCCTTTTTCTCTCCCTGCTTGTCTCTTCTTCTGTGCGCCTAAAATGCCCACCACTCACTTGCTTCCCTCCACTGCCACTTTCCACAAATGTTTTTAGGTCGAGGTCATGAACCGTTGCGGAAACCACGACAACCTCGCCCAGTTCTACGGCATCGCCACAAAACCCACCGAGCCCGGGTCTCCTTCTTCCCCCCCTTCTGACTCTCTCGAACCCGAGCGCTTCATGGTCATGCAGTACTACGAGCACGGTGATCTGGTCCACGTCCTCTCCAAACCCGAGATCCTGGCCGAAGCACCCACCCTGATCGACAAACTTTACCTGGCCATGGACATTGCTGCGGGCCTCGACCATCTGTTCAAATGTGGCTTCCACCACGGCGACCTGCATCCCAAAAACATTTTGGTGGACTCGCGTCACAATGCCATGTACTCCTCCAATAACCCCGGTAGTGGGCGGTACCTGGCCCGCCTGACCGATTTTGGCCTCCGCCGCATCCGCGACAACACCAACGACGTCTCGAGCCAGCAGTTTGGCGGCGTGTGGCAGTTTATGGCCCCCGAAAGAATGGTCAGGAACCGGCCCCGGTACAATGTCCGCTGTGACATCTTTGCCCTGGGTGTCATCTACTGGCAAATCATGAGTGGGCGGTACCCTTTCAAGGACCCGTCGAAATGGGAACCCGGTGCAAGAGAACCGAGACCCGAGGGCGTGCCCGATTGGTACTATGCCGTGTACACGCAGGCATGGCGCGAGAACCCGTTGGAGAGGCAGCAGGATCTGGAGGAGATTGTGGCAGTGTTTAAGCATCATTTGTTGACGTCAGGGTCGAAATCGTTGAACCCAAACCATCCACGGTACAAGAAGAGCCATGTGCCCGGTGGTATGCTAGGTCGGATGAATCGGTAAAGACAATGTGCACGAGAGAAACTCACAACAAATAAAATACAAAACACAAACCAAGCGTTGGCTTTGAGCACGAAAAGTAGCATGAATGGAGACGAAACTATGCAGGTAAACCAACGGACGTGATCTTAGATGTTTGATACAGACTGATATTTTGTCCGTTCGATTTATTTTCCCACTACGGTTACAACTCGCCATTACAGGACATCATCCAGTACGACAACATCGGGCTCCACCTGTGACGCCATGGTCGTGTCGAAAATCTCCTGTGCTGTTGATGGTTGTTGCTCCATGGTGACAACAATTGGTATTGACTCCCCAGTGGGTTCTCCTGTTATTGCTGTTGCTGCTGCTTCTGCTGCTTCTGCTGCTTCTGCTGCTGCTGCTGCTGTTGCTGCTGTTGCTGTTGCTGTTGCTGCTGTTTCTGTTTCTGCCATTGCAGTTGTTGTTGCAGTTGTTGCAGTTGTTGTTGCAATTGTTGTTGCAATTGTTGGTGTTGATGATGCCTGGGCCTGCTTGGGTCGCCGCCGCTGGCGTTCAGGGATCGGTTCTTCGGTGGAAGCGAGCAAGGTCGCGATCTGGAACTGGAGTGTGTATGCTTCATTCAACAGGGCTGTCATGGCTTTGTCCTTGTTTGCCTAAAGGTGTTATGGACGAAAACATGATGGTGTTAAAAGACGCGTTTATATGGTCTCAGGTTAACATGGATATTCTCTGCTCAGTGTTTAGTGGTGATGGTGTTGGCGTTGGCGTTGACTTTGGAGTACCTTGCTAAGCGTGCCTTGTTGTTGGGTTCCTCCCGATTGTGTGCGTGCTTGAGCGAGCTGATTCTGGATGGTGTACAGCTTGTATCGAATATCGTCTAATGCCCGACATGAATCGGCAGCGCGATCCAGGATGACTTGATTGTCGTCTGTCATTGTTTGGTCCTGGCTGTAAGTGTGAATGGGTTGCTTGCTCAGTGTCAATGTTGGCGAGCCATTTAGATTAACTTTTTAAATAGGAGGGAGAAAGCAGTCTCTTTTGCCTCTACATATGAGGGGGTTTCCTCAGGCGAAGCCAAAAAGCATCTTGTTGCCTCCCTTTCTTAATGGACACGGACAACCAGGGACCCCCACAGGATCAACCTGAAGGAGGAGCATCAACGACAACAACTACAGCAGTGGATGCAAAACAGACACAGGATGCATCTCATGTCATCACCACGCCTGAATCGCTCAAAGCAGTCAGCCAAGAACTTGCCGAAGAGTTCAGTGTCGAGTCCTTGACCACGCCTGCTGTAAAGTCAACCCTCTGACCCTCCATCTCCATCCTATTTTAAAGGAATCAGTTAAACTGACATTTTACCTTCTCTATCACGCTCACCCCGAATACAGATCCGGGATGCTCAGGCCCAGATCCAGACAGTGGCGTTGCAAATGGATGGCATCCGCAGTGTCATAGCCGAGGTATCATATTACAACACCTTTGACTTCATTTCTCAAATGATACGGAGACTAGCAACCAGGGATAGTCAAACAGAGCACTGGAGGCACAAATTTTGATCCGCGCTCTTTATCCATTTCTTTAGGCGCAGGACCAAATGCCAGCCGTTAGCCAGCAGACCAAGAACTTGCTCGAGGCAGCCGATGCCCTTCAACAGATGATGCAAACGATCGATCAGCTTGCTGTAAGTGGAAGGGGGTTTTTGACTTCTTAGTATTTACTAGGAATCTGGAGACGGAACTTTTTACAACTTGTTTCCTAAACGCGTTTCATTCCTTTTCACCATGTCATAGCTTCTTGTCGACAGTGTTGCAGCTAATGTCCAGCAAGTTTCAGGAGAAGTCGAAGAGGCCGAGAAGCAGCTCTCATCGCAGGCATTGCAGCCTTTGCAAGCAGTGTTGGAGACGTTCAAGATGGTAAAAAAAAAAAGACGTCCACGAAAGTCTCTACTTTGACTGACTGCTTAACTTTTTCACAAAGGTCTTTCTTTAGAGCTAATTTTTTTTTTTTTTTTTTTTTTTTTGCGGGGCATACTCTTTAGGGCCCAAAGGGATTCCGCTCATGAAAGAGAACCACAAGTCCACTTTGATGGCAGATGAAATTATATGTCGCCAAAAAAAAACGCTTGGCTGCCTTCTCGTGACCTTCTGTGGCCTTTCCACTCTCCTCGTCACCTCCATCAGCCTTTCCGCTCAAGACAGCCTCGTGCGGACAAACATAGTATCAGGACTCGATTTTTTTCCCCCCAGGATAAATACCCCCCATGACACCCACAACATAAATCCAATAAACTGTATATTAGATGCTTGATTCACTCGTTGTAGATATCGTACAGATCCAAGAGATTCTCCTTCATCTCCGCAAACTCTTCGCTGTTGACTCCGCCGGGCATGCCGTCGAACTGTGGCAGCAGCCGCCAGTCAATCCGCTTGATCGAGTCCGACAGCTGCTCCAGATGCCAGCGCGTCGTGGTCGAGACGGCAAGTCGCGAGATGGTCGGAACATAGTCCACTTTGCTGGTGCCATCGTCGCGGCGGTTAGGCGCGTATTGATCCAGGGTCTGGTATCCCTCTGAAGTTAAGTTCTGGAAGAACCGTGGGAACGATGTCGGGATCGGATATTTGAATGCTGTCAGTGTCTTGATGTCTCCGAGCGATTTGCCCACGGGGAGTGTGTCGAGCAGTTCATCCACGACCTCGCGGGGTGTTCTCTGAGTGCCATCTGCATACTTTGTGAACTGCTTGGTCTCCAAGCCTCGCAACACCACCGATTGTGAGAACACTTGGTCGTCAATGTCGGTCTTGCGAGTAGACAGGTCAAATAGTGGCGACTGCTTTCCGACGAGTTGTGGCAGCGATTTGCTTCCGAAAGGGAAGGGAAGGCCCACGGAGAGTGCACCGATGTTGGTGATGTTGCGCCAGTTGAGCGAACCGACCAGGTCGGGCATAAATGTTGCTCCGTAGCGCAATCTGCAGGGAAGTAACACAGAGTCGATACCGGCCGAGATGAACGCGCTGGTATGGTAGCGACTCATGGGCTGAAAATAAGCAAGAAAAGTAGACCGTCTTTGTTAGATGTCTATTCGGAGCTTGAGATAAAAGCCTTGCTTTTGATAGTTGCTTACATCGAGTCGAATGTTCTTGGACCATCCATCCGCCACAAGCGATTGCCGGGTTGGAGCTTTGACAGGGACATAGAGTGATGACAGGCGGGTAAGGTTGCTCAAGGACAATGCTTCGTTCACGAGTGTGATCTGTTTCTCTCTCTACAAGTTCCCATTTTCATGAAAAATGTTAGACGCGTATCCTCGACAATAACAGTCCAAGCAGTACATTGTGGGAAACTCCTTACCAAAGTGGCATTCTTGCCCATCTTGTCATCGCTCAGGCCATATGTGACCACGGTGGCTTTTGGGTAGTCTTCCCGAAGCTGCTCCAGATAACTTGTTGCGAACCCTCCCCATCCATCCAGCACATCTGCCAATACTTGGAATCCCTATTGTTGAGAGATTAAGGGAGAAGGTTGAGCTCTCGAGCTTCTTCTATACGACATTATTCCAATGCGGATGTAATTCCTAGAAACAAGGAGTGGTACCTGGAGCTGATCACACTCCTCAGCGAAGAGGCGGAAGTTCTCATCATACGACTCATTCTCCTTCTCAGTCTCCAGGAACGCGTTCCTTCCATACGAAAACACGTCAAACGGCATGAACTCACTGTTGAGCAGATAGCCTGTTGCTGTGACCATTGACTTTGGATGGAAGTAGACGCGGTTGTAGTCAGACCATGACCTGATCTCGTTCATTTGCACGTCATCCTCGCCTTCTACGTCGGCTGTCTATAGAGTATGAATAATTTATATGATGATGTTAGTTGGTCAGTAGTCAAAAGTATTAAGTCTAGAAAATACGCAGTGCAACGTTACCCCGATCTCCTCTTCCTCCAAGTGCCTTTGGTACGCTGATGGCAAGTACTCTTCCTCTTGAAATGTCTCCATCTTGGATGGGTCCCAGGAGAGGTCGTGGTTAGACTGGTACTGGTCCTGTGGTTGTTGCGACTCATACAGCTTGTATTTTTTGATCGACCCGAATCCACCTATGGAAGCGTTTCCGTTCGGCATAGGCCTTGAGCTGTTAGTAATGTACTTTTTCGCCTTCGTAGATGGTCCCTGCGATTGATCTACTGTGGATGTCTTGTCTCACCTTTCAGATCAAAGATCAAGGCTCTGGGGGTATAGGTGTCGATGCCCTTGTTGGTCTGTCCAACGCGGTAGAGGCAGTCATGGTTGACATGCTCGGGTGCTTGTTCTTCTTCTTCACCCAATTGTTGGTAGTTGAAGTGTGCTTCCTAGAGGGATGAAAAGCGGGTCAGTTGAAAAGTACTCTCTGGGTACTCTGAGCCAAAAAAAAGGCCGAGTTTTTTTTTTTTTGTTCTGTTTGTACCTGTGTGTTCCAGAAGTGTGTGCCCACAAAGTTGGCGTAGTGGCCAAACTGCAGAGTGATGATCTCGTGCATTGCGCTTTGCGTTTGATGGTGATGGTGATGTGAAGGGGGAGGGGAAGAGTTGAATGAATGGAATGAATGGGACAAGAACCAATGCTTCTCTGTCTGAAAAAAAAGAGAAACCTTCCTTCGCCTTCCAAATTTGGATGGATTGTCAATGTTTATCAAAGCAGTCTCTTTTGAGTTTTCGGACGGAGCACGTTCGCATTCACTCCCATTCACCTTTGTCTTCTCTCCACACCTCCCATTCAATCCGATCAATGTTTGCCCGCGCTGCCATCCGCTCATTTGCTCGCCAGTCCGCAAGGACCACCCTTTTCTACACCACCGAGGGTATGCACATCGTGCCATATCTGAAGCATATCCTATCCTGACACGATCCTCCTTGGCCCATCTTTCTAACGGCTTTCGATCAAACCCTTGATCTCTTTAGCAGCTGCTCCTACTCCTCAGCTCCTCCTCCGTATCAAGGCCGATGTCAAGGACGCCATGCGCTCCAGGGACAAGGAGCGCTTGGCTGTCGTCAAGGTAACCTTTGACTGTCCACGCTATTTATGCAGATCGGATCCAACCACATATCGAACACCAATTAATTGAAGTACCAACGACCCTCTCCTCCGTTAACAGGGCATCTTGAGCGATCTCACCTATCTCGAAAAGTCCCCCCAGGCACCCGCCCAGGTGACCGACTCGGTGATCCAGCAGCTGATCCAAAAGTCGATCAAGAAGCGCCAAGAGGCCGCATTGTCCTTTGCCGGCGCTGGCCGTCAGGACATGGCCGACCAGGAGCACAGGGAGGTCGAGATGCTCAAAGTCTACTTGCCTCAGGCCATGACCTCGCAGGAGATCGAGGCCGAGGTCCGTCGCGTGGTCAAGGAGCAAGGTGCCACGAGCGCCAAGGATATGGGCAAGGTCATGAAGGAGCTGGGATCCTTGGACCCTGCCAGGGCGCCCAAGAAGGATGTGAGCGACATGGTCAAGAAGGTCCTCGCCGAGTTGTAAGCTTTCAAACAGTTGTAGAATAGATAGTAGTGGACACCGCATTCTCATTTTTGTCCGCGTATACGAATACATGTTTATTATTTGCATTTTCCCTCATGTCGCAAAAACGAAAATACTGGAGACCTGACCGTGCACACGTAAGGCACCAAATGAAGGGTCTATCGGCCTGTAGGGTGCGCGACGTTGGAGTGGCTGGTTTTGGCTGGTTGTCCTTGCGACGATGTAAATGATACTGTGGAGGAATAGATCGCAAAAGGGGATTTCGCGCTAATGTTGATTATGACATTGAGAGTGAAATAAAGGGATTTGGATCGAGCATGCAGGGATAGAAACTACCCATCGACCATTGCACGTTTTTTTTTTTCTTTTTTTTTTCTTTTTTTTTTGCGATTCCATATTCCCAACGGTGCAAAGCAGCAATGGCTTGTATTTTCTTTCTTTTTCATTGTTTCTTTCTAACGGAAATGCGACAGCAACACATAGAAGAGCACGGTATTGTTGCTCGATTGGTGCAGATGGGGATTGGCTTGCCTTCAGCTTCTTCCTGCCCCGATACGACAATGACAGCTGCGTATTTCTAAAAAAAACACAGCCCGTCGATACCCCACCAGACTATTTGTCCATGTCGTCCATGCCGTTCGTGTTGTTTTGAACTGGGCTGGATCCGGAAGCACAGGAAAGGCCTGGACCTTTCCCGATGGCTTGGTCGTCTCAAAAGTACGCATGGTCGACCGTCCACTCTCCTACTTTTCGTTTTTTTGTCTTTTTCGTTCTTTGTTCGTAATCTTACATACCCCCTCCTATCGACCATCGCCCAAGGTCAACCTCCCAAAACAGTAACGACCCTACCCTCTAAGCCTCGACATAACATACCCAACTCTACATACATATACCACAAAAACATTTGCATAGTAACACTCAAAAATGGCCACAATCCTCGCAACATCTTCGCTCACCGACGAACCATCCACTTCACTCATCGATAACAAATCTACCCTTGGAAAGTCACCGACCATCGACAATGACACGTCTCTTCCATTGTTGCTCAAGAAAAAGGACAGTTTGGTAGTGACTGCCCTCAGGGAAGGCATCACCAAGACAGCTGTTGTAGACGACATTTATGATGAGGACCAGCAAGTGGAAGAACACGTAGAAGAAGAGGGAGAGGAAGAAGTGGATGAAGAATATGTAAGTCGGAAGGATATGTCAATGCAGATGAAAGAAATATAATTTTAGTGGCGCTGACAAAAAAAAAACTTCCGCTGTGCCTTTGTTCCATGGTAGATTGCCGACAAACTGTTCCATCTCCAGACCGGGTTCAAGAAGAGTAAGAGCGTCCCTGTGCCGGCACAGAGAGGTGATATCTTGGCGCTTAGCATAGTTCAGGAGCTTAAGCTTATCCACAAGCCTCTCACAGAGAACTTTCACGTATGTTCCTCATAAATTAACGACTTCTGAACAGATTCGGATGCTCAAGACATTTCGCTCACTAGGCGCCGTTTTATAACTTTCTTTCTTTCTTAGATGCTTGTCCGCCAACTCCAACACATGAGGGGCGCTGCGTACACTGTCCACTCGGAAGACTTGGCTTACCTGGAAACTGTGGTCTCCAAGTGCGAACGCGTCTATTCTTCCCACCAAGCATTTGGCAAGGTACACTCATCTTCCCTCGTAATGTTAATACCAAAGTGAGGGGTAAAACATCTTTTAGTCGAGCCACTCATTCTTGTGTTGGAACAGGTCCTCGAATTTGAGCCCAGCCATGATACCGTGATCAGGGCACTTTACACTCTTGTCGAACTCAGTGCAGCGGAAACCACCGAACTCATCCAGGAATGGGCCGCCGTCTATCAAGTTCTCCTCGATCTCGGACACTCCATCCTGTCCCACCACGCTTCTGGAAGCCAGCACAAGTCCCCCTCTCTGAGTCGCATGGTTTTTTTCAAAAAAGATCACTCTTCTTCATCTCAACCGACTGCCTCCACCCATCCATCTTCCCACAGCATCACCCCCGAAATTCTTCAGTCTCAAAAGGAAGTCGCTGCCAGTTGGGCAGCCCAAATGCGAACTTTTGAGCAACTTGCTCGTGCCTTTGCCCATTTCGCAAACCAAATCCTGCAGTTCTCTTACTTGTCCGAGACCACTGCCATCGTCAGCTTTTATCAGGAACAGATCGCCCCTGTCTTCAATCACTCTCAGGACCAGTTTGCTGATGCCAAGTTGCTTAGTCAGTTGAATGCTCAGATTGACTACACTCATCTACACAAGCATTTGCCAAAAGAAAACGCCCTGACAACCGCCGAGGAGCGTAAGGCCTCCGTGGCAGGACCACTATTCACTCGCCAGCATATCGGTGTACGTCGCTTGCTGCACGAGGGCGAGCTGACTGAGTTTGTGGCACCCACGTACGGATATTCCAAGAAAAAGGCCGCGGCCATCGTGGTCCCAAATGTGTATCGTTTGATTGTCACCACTGACTTTGTGTATTTGTGCCAAGTCGTACAAGGAAGGCCTCCTCCATCAAGCAAGAAGAGCGCTTCTTCTCATGCTGGATACCAAAAGCAACTTCTTCTTCTCCACGAGCCTGTGGCGGTAAACGACTCCCAGATCTCGTCCACACCCGACGTGACCGAGATCCAACGGTATATGGTCATGGTGTGCTTCTATAACCAGACCAGCTACATCCTCAAAGTCAAGACCGGGGAAGAGCGCGACGCCTGGGTCAAGATCGCGAGAGAATTGAGAATCGAGCAGCCCAAACCCTCCGACGCTTGCCGCGAGCAAGATGAGAATGGTAAGATAGCGTTCTTTACGACACTTTTTTTTCCATTCAATATTTGCTTATTGCCGAGATCTAATCGTTAGTTTCCTTTATTTCCAATCAAAATCTGTTAGAGATAATTCAACGAAGTGTTTCCTCGGGAGCCATCGTCGGCGACAGCTCTAAGCACAAAGGCTCCTCATTGTTCAAACGCCTCAGGGGCTTCCGCCGCTCAACCACCAACCTGCCCGAGGCCGGTCTCCACTCGCCTGAGATCCATCCTGACCAGGTCACTTACACTCAAGAAGACGAGCACGCTCGCCGCATGCAGCTCGGTCAGCCCAGTCTCTGGGAAGTCCGCCGCCTGCCCACCGACCTGGGCGTCATTCCACCTCTCGAACACCCGATTCCCTTTCGCCGCGACAACATGTACGACACTAACGTCAAAATTGTCGATATGACCACAGGAAAAGTGGCTCCAGGAGAGTTTGGCATGGGCATCGAGGACCGCGCCGCCTATCATCGCGACGGCTGTGCCCTCTTTGCCGTCCTGCGCCCACCCAGACTAGTCAAACCCGAGGATGTCGACAAGAACCGGGAAGATTTCTTCCTGGTCGGAAAACGCACCGTCAATGGCCGCGACTACTGTGCCGAGCCGCCCTACATCACTGATTTCTACGCTCGGAGCTGGTTGCACCCCAACATGCGGATCGAATTTGATATCGAGGCCAGTTCCGTTGTCATTGCCAACATGTACCGAATCCTCTGCTCGTCCCCCAAGATGGTTCACCTGTTCGAGACCTACTACAGGTACCTGATGACCGAGGCCAAAATCTCGCCCGACAACACCTTCCTATGCATGGATTACCGCTCCTACCCTCTGCGAGTCTCGAAAAAGACCCAAAAGATAGATCACTCCTCCATGGGCACATCTACCACGGCCAGTAAGAGCTCTCTGCCCCGCTCGGACTCGAATACAACCTTTTTCGGCCACCAACGCGCTTTCAATGACATGGGTGAGTGCAACATCGAGTTCCGGCGCATGTCCAATGCCGAGGAAGCCATCTCGGTCGGATTCTGGAACTCGGCCACGAAGCGCGATATGGCGGTCGGGGTCCTGATGGTGCGCTCGTCCACGATACGGACCAATTCGGCCATTGGTTTGAATACAACATTAAACTACTCGGTACACAAGTGTCTGCAGCGCTCGTCGCCTACAGAGCTGCTGTTCACCTTGTTGCAGACGGATGTGCAGACCACGCCTGGGTTCAAGAAGGGCCAGCGGGTGATCCGCAAGACTGAGGGAACTACGTCATTGGACGAGTATAAAGTTGAGGGCACGCGCGAGTCGCTGAACGAGCTGGAAGATTTTGTCCGCTCCAGGATTGGTACCGATTGCAAGGCGCGCGAGTACCGTGAAACACTTGTGTTGGCCAAAGTCGCTTTCCACGAGAGTGCGATCGATACCCGTGACATCGAAAAAGTGCAGGAGAAGGCACACTGGGCCAATGGATATGAAGTTAAGCCTTCCGAGGAGGATCTCTATGGTCACCGTGTCGAAGGTTACCTTGAGACCCTGCACGAGGTTTCAGAGGAAGAAGAAGAGAAAGATATTCCAACTGAACCCTCTGATGCCGTCGATGATGAAGAGGCCGAGCAAATCGAGCAAGTCGAGGCCGATCTCGCCAGCTCCACAGCCACTTTCCGCCCCAAGTCCAAGCTGGCCCTCTTGCTTATGGAGAAGCAGAGCCAAGAAGCCGCCGCCAAGGAGTCTGAGCTCGACGTCGCGATCCAGTCCGGGTTCTTACAACTGGACTCGACTTCCTTCAGCGACCTCGTCTCAGACGGCGCCCTCTCCGAGTACATGAACACCGAGGAGGACCAACAACAACAAGAGCAAGAGCAGGAAGAGGAGGAGGAACAAGAGGAGGAACAAGAGGAGGAACAAGAGGAGGAACAAGAGGAGGAACAAGAGGAGGAACAAGAGGAGGAACAAGAAAAGAAACAAGAGGAGGAACAAGACATGTCCGCCCCCTCTGTCGCAGATCTGACCAAGTTCTGGGCCGAGACCACCAGCGCCATGGCTCTGGTCCGCTCCCCTTCGGGCAGCAGTATCGCCTCGTCCAAGAGTCAACAATTCCAGGCCGCCGCGAATACAGAGGTTGTAGAAATAGCCTCAGATGTCTCGATCTCACCCTTGTCTGGGCCCTCACCCGTTGTTGCAGCCCCGGCCGGATCCGAGCTCGAAGCCCGCGTGAGCACCATGCTGGCCATGGTGTCGACCTCGAACTTAATCCAAGTCGCCGAGACAGCCGTGATCCAGACCAACGCGAGCGGCGTGATCCAGGCGACGCGGTACCTGCCCAAGATCCGCCCTGCCGTGGAGGACGACCACAACGAGGCTGGGGCCGGTGTGAATGTCGAGCAGCTCAGACCCGTGGCGGATCTCAAGAAGCGTTGGGAGGAGATCTATCGCTTGGGGATGTGAAAGACGATTATAACAATTACAATACAAAGTCATGGTGCTTTCGAATAAAAAAAATAAAATAAAAATTGCTCGTTGATAACTAAGGGAATTGTATTAGGGTGAATGCACGAAAAAATTAACTGATGATATGTGGAGTGACAGAGGGAGACCGAACAAAAGAGTGGGGAAGGAAGAGGAGCGCATAAATAAAAATGGGCGCTGATAAGGTCTGCTTCTATTTTGCATGTTGGTGAGGGTTAGTGATGGTGCTTTCTAAGTGTGCTTCCTGTGGAGAGAGTGTTGAGTGTTAAGAACACTAGTAATCGACAGCCCATCCGTTCTTAGACAAGTAATCCTCGCAAGCCTCCTTCAATGCTCGGTTGGGCAACATATCATGTTCTGTCATGGGCGCCTGTGAGACGGGATCAAACATGCGTCCGTGGCCAAAGTGTTCCAGCAGTGTGTTGCGCTCGTAGGTCACTCCCGACTTTGTTGAGATGACTGGGTCGTGCATAAACTCGTACGTGATCTTGTCCAGCAAGTAGTCGGGCACTTCTCTTGGCTGATATGCCACCGACGACACGTTTTTGGCGAGCTGAGGCGAGTCCTGAGGGGTTGGTGGGGCTGTCTTGTGCTGGATATAGGGTCGTGCGTTTTCCTCAGGAACCGATGACCGTGCCAACATAGTCTCGAGCTGCTGGAGGCGGTGCTCGCGATCGGCAAGGATAAACGCCCGGTCCTCGTCATAGTCTCGCGCATCCTTGTCAAGCGCCTGGATCTGTCTGTCCATGTCCTGCTCGATCAGATCCTTCATGTACTTATATGTGTCTGAGAGAGATGCGATCCGCTGCCGTTCTTCCTCGATCCACTTTTGCTTCTTGGCCTCGGACAAAATTGTGATGATGTCCTTTGTGAAATTTGATCGCTGGTCCAATGAAAGTTCGTATGCTAGTAAGAAGTAGGAACAGGGTGGGGATGAGTGTTTGACAACGAAACCTGAGGAGTGAAGATATAAAGCCATTCAGGATGTACCTCTCTTCAGATTTGAAAGTGCATGATAAGGCTGTCCGAGTTCCAACCGAGCCTTTCCCATCTAAAGCATGAAAAAATGAATCGTGTGAGCAAAGTATCAATTTATCACATATCAATCCATCCTTCCGTGGGAGTCAAAGGCGCGCCAGCTTACAAAGTAGTATCCTTTGACATTCTTGGGGTCCAGTTCCACGACTCGTTCACAGTCTGTTACCACTTTTGAGTATTGTTCGAGCTACAGGTCAATGTTCCGAGTAAACAATGCGAGGCGATGTGAGCTGTCTTCTCTTTTGCTGTGTTTACTGTCCATGATCACACGCTCGGTTGCTTTATCGCAATATACCTTGAGGCAGCAGTTGGCTCTGTTGCAGTAGTAAACAGCGACCCTGGGGTCTTTGACCTGTTCATTTGTGAATGCATGTTTGTGAGTTTGTTGTTAATTCCAATTGTGTTGTCCTTGAGAGTGCATGTCCAGTCTTCAGTGCTCCTGCTCCTGTTTCTGTTTTCTTACAATGGCCTTTGAGTACTCCTGAATGGCGTCCTCGTATTCCTTTGCCTTGAAGTATTCGTTTCCCTTGAGCTTGTGCTCGTCTGCTGTGAGAGTGGATGCCATAAGTTAATGATGTTTGTCTCTGTATCTATATGTGTGTATGTTGTGTGTAATGGGATGGGTAACAAAGGTCGGTGAGAACAAAAGTGAATGTGGTAAACACACAACAAGTAGAGGAGGAAAGTGCAATGGTCCAGCCAATCACACCAAAGCACAGAGATATGACAAATGCGACGAGATTTCCATTGGGTTCCATGTGCATTTATGTGTTTGCCACTAAAATCTAGAGGTTGCCAAAGGGGGCGTGGGTCCCGTGCTTTTCTCACAGACCAGCCTAGCTGGCCAGCGCCAGGATGAAGGGAGTCAGGCACCTGTCCAACACGGCTCCTCCTCTTCCTCCTTCTCCTGCTCTTTTTTTTTTTTTTGCCGTCGTCCTTCTCGACAATACATTCTCATCAAATGTGAGTTTGCTGGCTCAACCTTCCCGAGAGTGCTCCCATATCGAGTCTCATCCGTTAGTGATTGGCTCGCCCACGAGAAGACGGCGGAGTGATCGTCCACTTTCAATTGCCTCCAAATCCAAAGATACGACACTCAAAAAAGAGAGTGCATTTCGATCCACGGCACTTCGACCCCGATCACAAACGCCATTTTTTCCCTCTCCTTGTCGGCGGTTGTACGCATGGGTGGGTGGGTATCCCATCCATGAACTCTGTTGTTGTTGTGTGTGTGGTGTGTGAGACAGAGTTTGGCTTTGTCCTACCCGACTTTCCATTCCATCTCCATCCTTGCAATTGCATTTCATTCACTTTTCTTTTTCATTCCTTCTCCATCTCTCTCTCTCTCTTCCCCTCTTCCTTTCCTATCACCCCTCCCCTCAACTTATCCTAATACCTCAACATGATCTTCTACTCCCCCGACCCCGACCCCGTCTACCCCGAAGTCGACATCTACCACTACCTCGACTCCAACCCCTGCAACGTCCAGCCTGGCAAGACTCTCTTCATCGACCCCATCCAGAACCGGTCCATCACCTTTGGCCAGTTCCAGATCGAGACCAAGCAGTTTGCTGCCGGTTTGCAGGACACCTATGGATTCAAGACAAAGGATGTCTTGGCCATCTTCTCTTGCAACCAGGTACGCAACAAAAAGATGTTTTTCATTATTTTTTATATTGGTGGCACGACGAGGCACACCAGCACCCCTCGTTTTCTCTGTTCGACATTTCAACCAAAATTCCTCGTTATTCAACGGCACCAATTACAAATACTTTCATGTTTATCTCTTTAGTACGACTTTGGTGTCCCAATTCTCGGCGCCCTGTGCGCAGGAGGTGTCGTCACCACCATCAACCACTCGTACACTGTCGACGAGGTTGTCCACCAGCTCCAGGATTCGGGCGCCAAGTTCATGGTCACCACCGCTGACTTGTTGCCCACTGCCAACAAGGCTGCCGAGATCTGCAACATTGCCCCCGAGCACATCTTCTTGTTCGGCGAAGATGATGTTGCCTCTGGCAAGATCTCTTACCGGTCTGTCTTCGCCAAGCGTCTGGCCACCCCTGTCAAAATCGACATGGAGGATATTGCTTACCTTTGCTACTCCAGTGGCACCACTGGTATGTGTGAGAACATTAAGCAAAAATGAAAAAGAGATACCGATCGATCACATTGAGAGAATTTCCATGGGCTCCTTTCTCTCCATTTCAATTTTCGATGTCCCGTTCTTGTCGGTACGCCATCCACGTCCATGGTGCGGAACATTTATTTCCGTACTTACTCTCATGTCTCTTTTTTTCTTTCTCAATTGGCCCTTCAATAGGCAAGAGCAAGGGTGTGATGCTTACCCACCGCAACATCACCTCCAACCTCGTCCAAATCATGGACTACGATGCCGAGGTCATTATGGAGAAGGACCTGGTTGTCCTTGGATTCCTCCCTCTGTACCACATTTATGGCCTCATGAACTGCCTTCACATCTCCACCATCACTGTAAGTTGGCCCCATTGTCCCATCCATTTATGCTGCTCTCGTTCCTCCGCTCTCTCCATACTGGGTGTTGCCGATGCATACTCCACTCACAAGAACAAAACAAAACAAAGAAGAATGCTATTTATGCAAGCCCACTTTGTGTTCCAATGCTCTCACCCATGCTCAAAATTGGTGTATGTCAGCAAAACATTCGAATGCAAATGAGCAACTCTGTTTGAGCTAACGTCTTTTTGTACCACACATGTATCCATTGTATACATAACAAACAAAAAAACCGTATAGGGAATGACCGCCATCATTATGCCCAAGTTCGACCTGCCCTCCTTCCTCAGCAACATCCAGACCTACAAGGTCACCAACACCTTCATCGTCCCTCCCGTTGCCCTGGCCCTTGCCAAGCACCCCATGGTCAACGACTACGACCTCACTTCTCTCCGCCACATTGCCTGTGGTGCTGCTCCCCTGCCCAAGGATCTGTGCGAGATGATCGAGAAGCGCCTGGGTGTCTACTGCCGTCAGGGATTCGGCATGACTGAGGCCTCCCCCTTGGTCGCCTGCATTCGCCCCGGTCAGCGCATGGATGGATCCGTCGGTCCTTTGGTCGCTGGTTTGACCGCCAAGGTTGTCGACACCGAGACTGGAAAGGGTATGAAAACGTTTCATCGCGTTTGTGCATTGAAGAGATGTCACAAAGATATATACATAAATACATTCTAACATATGTTGCTACCTTCTTGACTATAGAGCTGGGAATCAACCAGGAGGGAGAGTGGTTGTTGAGAGGACCCAACGTCATGAAGGGCTACATCAACAACATCGAGGCCACCAAACACACTATTGAGGAGGAGTAAGTCGTCAATGTCCTCCACCTTTTTTGCCATATTCCATGTCATCGATTTTCAATCGTCTAACATCATCACCTGTTCTCTCGACTATCATAGTGGATGGATGCACACTGGCGACATTGTCTACGTCGATGAGCAGGGCAACTGGTTCGTCGTTGACCGTCTCAAGGAACTGATCAAGATGAAGGGTTTCCAGGTCGCCCCCGCCGAGCTCGAGGCTCTGATGCAGACCCACCCCAAGGTCATGGACTGCGCTGTCATCCCTGCCTACGATGCCAGCCAGGCTACCGAGATCCCCCGTGCCTACGTTGTCCCCCGCCCTGGTATTGAGGCCGACGACGAGCTCAAGAAGGACATCATGGAATTTGTGGCGGTCCGTGTCGCCAACCACAAGAAGCTCCGCGGAGGAGTTGTCTTCATTGGCGAGATCCCCAAGTCTGCTTCCGGCAAGATCTTGCGCAAGGATATTGTCAAGTTTGACCGTCGGGGCGATAACGAGAAGCCTCGTCTTTAAGTAATTAGTACCCTTTTTGTTATTTTTGTAGAGTTCAAGTTTTATTTGATACCCATTTACATACCATGCCTCCGAGGAGGCAGCCCTCATAAAGAAATAAACCCGCATAGAGGCGCCTGTCAAAAAATCAAAGACCTAGTAGGCACTCTTAGAGGGCATTGCTTCGTTTGAAGAATGCATACAAAACCATCCAATCAGGCCCTGACCGCTAATGCCAAATCACTCATTGGACTAGTTCCAATCGCATAGCGTAGTCCGTGTTTGGTTCTCGCGATCTTAGTGATTCCCTCGATTTTTTCTTTTTTCTCAGGCCCAAATCGCCACCACAATTGCCTTTGCATTTTTTGGATTAATGCAAAGCTGGAGGAATGAGCGCACTCATCGATTCAGACTTTGGTTGCTATTGCGATCAGACAAAAATCAAGATCGAGCTTTCAATTTTTTTTTGGACTTGGAGCAACGCCACCAAGTGTCGCCACCAAGGAAGAAAAAATAAATGAGCTTATGAAAACCATCGGACCAACCCTAGGTTCCTAATTCAAAAACACTCTTCCTGGTGCCCTCCATCGACCACCAGGTTCGTTTGTGATGTCGATGATGCGAGTAAGGCCCTTGTTTTTGCCATCGAGGATGAGGTTTGGACGAGTTCACTTTGATTGTGGCGCGTGATCCACAATGAAGTGAATAGGGCAGCTGCATTCACATAGACGATGGAACTGGACCCAGGCAACTAATACAGAACGGTTTTTCCAATGGGTAACTACGGTACTATGTGGTTTGTTTTCTATGAGAGCGACGTAGGCATGTGGGTGATGCCGATGGGGTTGCGGTCGAGAATGAGGTTTGAAGGGGTCCGTTGAATGTTTTGGACTCTTTGGTTCTCTTGCTTTTTTTAAGGTGCGAGAAAGAAATGAGAAAGTGTACCTCCATTTCATTTATTTATGTGATTTTGGACTTGGTCAATTTGCGAAGAGGCAATGTCTTGAGCGCCACTGTGGTTGAGGAATGGTCGGCTGCATCGGTACTATTTACAACTGCCTTCCTCTCCACAGTCCCCATGTACAGCTCGCCAACCATTCTCGCAAGATCCGAGTTCGCCTTCGTGAACCAGTCTGGATCATGCGCCATCACCACAAACACCGACGCCAATGCCGCCTCCACCGCAGCACCGACGGTAAACACGATCTGCATCGCACTCAGCACAGAAATGGCAACGAAGCACTGGTTGGTATCCCAAATACCCCTTGCAACCAGCATCCCGGACAACGACCCAGTAAACGCGTTTGCTGGCCACAGTCACTGATTCAAGAGACTTGGCCACCTTGAGCTCCTGCATCCGTGGCTCAATATCTTTGGCAGCTGAGTTGCAGTCCATGCCATGGACAGCCATGCTGTAAAAAGCAGGCTTGAATGCAAAAGGTTTAGACCTTGGTGTTTTGAGGACTTAAGATACGGGTCCAAATAGTGTTGATGATCCGTGACATATGCTTCCCATTGACTTTATCAAGAAGTGAATCAGGATGCCTGTGACGTCTGTACAGTTAATATTTCCCCCTGGATTGACTTAAAGACAATGTGCTGCCGAAGCACCTAGCGTATATGATGTTGGTGATGACGAGCGAGGTCCAAAGGTAAGAGAGGTATCCAAAGACGACGAGGAGATACGGCATCGCTTTGTGTACTCCATAGGCGGCGGGAACCAATGCAGTGATCATGAAAAATACCAGCAGAGTGTGCAGAAACTGCGCACATATAGACACGAGGAGATGTAGGAGATGGGGGTAATTGGGTCTGATCAATGTCACCAGGAGCAATGTCTTTGCAAATCGTCAAGGTCAAAAAAATATATATGATAAATAAATAAAAAATAAAAAAAGGCAAGTGTACGTGAACAGAGATGAAAAGGGTTAACAGGGCTGCTTTTTTTGTACCTCTTCCTCACAAACAAAATCAGCCCGGCATCACGCGAATACAGGTGCTTTAATATTCTTTTTTTTAAGCCGAGTGACAGCGAACTCACGTCGATGCCAAACCCTGACAGACAGGAATGAACGCGTTCCATAAAAATGTAGTAATACTGAAACATGTGTGTGAAGGCGAGGTAGCTGCAGACACCGTACTGCACGGAGAACGGCTCCGTTGGCAGAATCGAGACGCCTGGGACTTAAAGGGAAAGAGTTTGTTCGCAATTATGATATATATATTCGAAAATGGAATAACGAAAGAGAGAAAGAAAGAGAGATTGAGTGTGTTTGTTAGCCAATATTGATCGGCATACAACTCTTTTGTCATTTTTCTCATTTCTCAATGGTAGACATGTATTTGGACGCAAAAAATAATAAAAAAAAACCACAGACATCCTCCTCGCCGTCAACGGCACCAAAAGACGGAGCGCCATGACACCGGGCAGCAGACACACTGCGAGTCCTTCCAGCAATTTGGCGGTGTGCGAGTAATAGTGTGGAAAGCCCAATTATGACACCGTCATCGGTCAGAAACGCGGTCACCAACTGGCCTGGGAAGATTGCCAGCTGGAACACAAACAGTGCCAAGGTCCATTTGTGTTTGTAGGTGTCGTGATCACGATCAAGTTTAAACGTTTTACTTGTGTGGATATGGCGAATTGGTCCCTTGCATAGGTCTTGGTTAAAAATCGGTGCCGATGGCAATGTGTCGATAGATATCGGTGCATCAAGGTCGCAAGGTGTGAGTGAATCGTATATTGGTGCCGAGAGTCCGTCTCCTTGCTTTGTGTTGGCTCCTTGATGTTGTTCTTGATGTTGTTCCTGTTCTTGTTCTTGTTGTTGATCAATACACTGTGGTGCTCTAAGTGTGTGGATGCGGTGAATTTGGCCAGAATTTGCAATGATGAATGTTATTGCAGCGAGCGCAAGAAGAAAGAGAAAACGTAAGGATGGGCACAATCGATGGGAAATCAAGGCTTTAAACACGAGTTTGGTTCCTCATGCCGAAGTGTGAATACTAGAGACTCGACGTTGGTTCAAGTTGAGTTGAAAATAAACGGTACATGGGCAAGACACAATTTTAGACACAAGTCAAGGGCTGTTGGGATGATTTTTTTTGTTTTTAATACAGATGAACAGCAAGTAAAAATACAAAGTGGTTTGAAGGAAAACAAAGAGATTAAGCGGTGAAAAATAAAGCGATTGCAAAAAGTCGAGATCATTGTCCAAGGAAACCCTAATGGTTTACCAGCCTCCTGGAGGGGCATCGGGCCCTGGGGCCTCAGCCACCCCTCCAATTGCAACAGGGCCTGCAATGGGAATAGGGCCCGCGCGGGGAACTCCATTCGTATCGGATACTTCGTCGATAGGCAGGGTTGGAGCATTCTCGAGAGGTTCCTCGATGCCATAGACGCCATAGTCCAGAACCTGTTATTAGTAAAATAAAAAAACGAGTGTAAGTTACACGCACTTCAACATCTCTATGAAAAGCCATTAGACGAGCAAAATAAGGCTTACCTCGAAATAGGTGGCACCGTTACCACCGTTGGGTCCGGCACGCTGGACAGCGGCAACACATCGGCGCTCATCAAACTTAACTTGCCAGACACTGCCCAGGCCCGTGAGGAGGTTGCGCACAAACTTGCCCGTCTTGAAATCCCACATCTTTAGGTTGCCATCCGAGCCAGAGATCACCTTGTTACCATCGTGCTGGAAGCAAGTGATCGCTGCAGCATGGGCCGCCAGGATACGCAGGCAAACACCACGAGCTGGGTCCCAGATGCGCACAGTGAAATCGGCTGCTGCCGACACCAAGTGGTTGGCATTCAATCCCAGCAATCCCACTAACGAAGTATGGCCTATTACGATGTTATAGTAACAGTTACAGTTAGCAAGAGCGAGAAAGAAGAAAGAACAATTGACAGTTTCGTCGAATGTAAAAGGGTCTTACCGTCGAGGATATGAAGACATGATCCATCCTCAAGTGACCAGATGCGGACCGAGGCATCCATACTTCCACTCATGCACTGGTTGCGCTCAGTGTCCAGAACCACAGAGTATACTTTCTGAGTGTGTCCTTGGAGGCGATGAACAAGTGCTCCAGTGCACAAGTTCCACACACGGACCGAACAGTCGTATGAACCAGAGACCAAAGTGCTTCCTTCGGCAGCCAAGGCGCGCACCGACTGGCTGTGTCCCACCAAGGTATGCAACAGCCATGATCCATCCGTCGGTGAAATGTGCGCATTCAGGTTGGGGTCTGGCAGGCGCCATACCAGAAGTGTCGAGTCTCTTGATCCTGTCACAATCACAGGGAACTCGGGCTCGTACTTGGGAACACCGTGTGGGTCCTTGTTCACGTTGACAGGCATCACAATCTGCAAACAACGGACAGTCGAGGTGTGGCCGCGGAAAGTGTGGGTGCAGATGCCCTTTTCAATATCCCAGACGCGGACAGTGCGGTCGGTGGATCCTGAAACAAGAGTGTTGCCACGGTACTGCAGTGCCCAGACGCCTCCTTCGTGGCCGTCCAACTTTTTCAGGCGACTGCCGGTGACAGTATCGTAGACGTGGATACACTGGTCATCCGAGCCAGAAATGATCTTTTCCGAGTCAAACTGGAGGCAGGTCACGACATGGTTGCTGTGTCCTGGGAAACGAATGTACTTGGCGCGACCCTTGGTCCAGTTCTGGCGGATGACCCAATGGCGACGGAACAAAGCCTTGAAGGGGTGGCCTGTCGATGGAGGCATAGGTCCAAACGACTCTTCAAGAGGATCGTGCAACTCCATGGTTTCGTCTTCCGAGTCCATATCGTTGAAGCGGCCCGTGTGGCTGGTGGTAGGTGAAGGCGGTGCAGCATCGGGCGTCATAAAGGTCTCTTCCTTGTGTTCCGTTTCGTCCTCAGCAGTGTCGCTGTCCCAGTCGTGTGCCTTGTTGGCGTGTCCAAGTCCGCTCTCGGGGTTGTCCACCTCGTCTTCACCCAACATGGTGACGTCGTTCGGGTAAAGAGGGGATTCGGGAAGATCGGCACGACGGACAATCGCCTGACCAGGGCGTCCCTTACCCTTGAGGAACCGGGTCTTCGCCAACTGTTTGCGCTGGTGGTAGTTGGGGCGAACACCATAGTGGCCATCGATGCCAAGCTTCTGGGCAAAGGCCTCCTCTTCTTCATTTTCCTCCAGAGCAAAGCCCTCCTTCTGGAACTGATTCATCCAAATGTGAGCATCCGAGTCAACAACGACACGCCACTGCTTGCTAACCTGAGCCGCCTTGCACAAACTGCGCCCGTCCAGGAACCGGAGGATATTGCGGCTTAGCTCCACGGGCAAGAGGCCCAAAAAGTCCTGCTTCATAGTGGCCAGGATCACAGAGCTGACAAACTGTAGCGTTGGGGCGGGGCTGCGGCGGAGCAAGTGGAAGAGCATATATGACTGCAGTGTCGAGGGCAGTGCATCGAAAGTGGCGACCAGTGTAGGAAGATCGAGAAGGGATGGTGTGTGGGTGATGCCAGCCTGCTGCAATGATCGCTCTACGTCCATGTCATCCTGTGTTTCACCTTCCTCCTCGCCCTCGCCCTCGCCCTCGCTCATGTCGACCTCATCTTCGCCATACTCCTCGCCATCTTGATCCTGAGCTTGTTCGGTGCCTGGATGGAGGAAGGAGGTGGGTGTGGTTTGGAATCGTCTCCGTGTCGCCTCCACGCCTGTTTGTGCTGGATGCGCCTGTGACAGAGCTGTGGGGGAAAGAGAGGGTGAAGGAAGGCTAGCAGGGTCGATGGGTCCAGTGAGCTGGGAAAGGCGCAAATCTCTTGACTCGCTGCTTGACACAGAGCGGTGAGGAGCTGCTGGAGTCGCAAACTCGGCAAACGATGGTGCTGAGACGGAAGCAGGCATTTTGCGGGCGGATGTTGATGATGAAGACGAAGAAGCGCCGGGTTCTGTGATGTCGTGGGTGTCGTGGTGAAGGGGCGAATTTGTCCAGGGTCGCTTTGATTTCTTGTGTGGAGGAGATGATCGGTCGAGGAAAGATGTTGTGCCCTCTTTGATGTTTGATGACGTGTGGGAGGGGGAAGACGAAGAGCCTGGGACGGCAACATCCACTGATCCCACAGGGGTGATGGGCGAGGCGGGTCTCTTCTTGGCGCGGCAGTGCCAAGCAGTTGTGGGGGCAAGCGAGCGGTCTTTACGGATGATGGTCGTAGCGCCGGGTCCGATAACCTGGGTGACGGTGACCTGTTCGTTCGGCCTGGCTGCTGTCTTTTGCCATCGAATGTGTCCCGACTTTAGTACTTTTTGATGTGCGGATGCGCTCAGATTGAACAATGCGTCCTCCAGCTATTGAAATAGATAGAAGGAAGAGGATGTTAAATAAGGAAGACAAAGGAAAATGGAGGCGAAAGCAAAGGCATAATAATAATAAACGATAAACGGAAGAGCCTTTTCTTTTCGCCTTGGTAGGCATGAAAATTGCTTTTGTATGTGGAAGTGTGGTGTGGTGTTGAGTTGTGCGGTGTAGTTGGCATGGCTTTGTTTTGTTTTGATGTTTGTTGTGCGTACGTATGTGTGTGAATGTGTATTTTATCCTTACCTGACCCATGGTTTGCTCGTTCTCTTGGTTCTCGCGGAAAAAGGTGGGCTGTCCGTTGAGGTCAAAGCAGAACTTTTTCAGGGCGGGTGGGGTAGGGGTATCGGCCAAGGGAAAGATCTTGGGATCCAGGTTGGCGGGTATTGGCGGAGGATTGAAGAAGAGCGGTGGGTATTCTGTCGAAGTCGTGGTGGTTGTCGTGACTACAGTGGTGGTTGTCATGGGAGCGAGTGCAAAGGTGGTGGAGACGGGGTGACGGGGTGTTGAGGATGAAGCCTCTGACGATGGCTTGTGGGTGTCCTGTTCCTTTTCACTAATAGGGGCCTCCGTGGCCATGAGGCGGGTCGTGGCCTGGGAAGACGAGGAGGTTGGAGGCAGACTTGGCGGTGTGGGAGGCGACTGGATGATGTGGGACCGACGGCTGGGATGCATCTTTTATGTTTGAGAAATGGGGAGAACGTAACGGCTGTCTGTCGACTATGAAATGACAGGACAGGACAGAGGGAGAGAGAGGGAGAGACAGAAAACTGATTGATTAGAGATGATGTAGGGTGATGTGTAATGGATGATGGATTGGATTGGGTTGGATTGGATGAATGGAAGGATGGATGGATGGATGGATGGATGGATGGATGGAGAAAGAGAGAGAGAGAGGACAGAGAGAGATGAGAAATACAAAAGCTGCGATTCCAAAAGGAGAACAAAAAAGGAGAGTGAGAGAGAGAGAGAGTGCGAGAGAGTGAGAGAGAGTGCGAGAGAGTGTGTGTGAGAGAGAGAGATATCGAAACAAAAAAGTGGGGAAAAAGAGTTGCGTATGAAAGTGGAAAATGGGATATGGGAAGGGAAAGGAAAGGGAAGGGAAGGGAAGGGAAGGGCCAAGTCAGCTCTGCAAAGGCAACAAGCCAACCAGCCCAGTCCCCACACATCCACACAGAGACAGACATTGTCATACAGCAAGGAGACAATGGACAAAAAAAAAGGAGAGTGCGAATGAACCATGGCATGGGCCAAAGGGAAAGGGAAACAAAATCAGCACTTGTGGTGCGCATACGCATGGGCCAACTCGACGGGTGCATTTCAACATTCAGCAATCCAACAATCCAACAATTGTTGTGTTCCCTCCATTCACTTCAGTTCGGTATGTGTGTCCATCCAAATCCACCAACAAGCCCCGAGAGGATGGATATGGATACCTTTTTGGTATGTCGACAAGAGTATATTGCGCTGTATTACTCCGGAGAAAAAATGAGAAAAAAAAATATGTATAAAAGGCGTGTGGAATAAGCTTGCGACAAAAATAACAAAAAAAAAAAAGAGAGAAACAGAGAAAAAGAGGGGTTCCCTTTGTCCTTTTGATGCATAGCATAGTCAGGAGACTAGTTTGTGCCTGTGCTGTCAATGACAATCTCACATGTACTTGGCATTCATGTGTGCACAGGAAGAGTGACATGGACACAGGTTGTGTGTGTGTGTCCATGTATAACTTTGCAGAGAAAGACTGAGCGTACCAACCCACCCTTTTGAAGGCAGAGAGAAATGCACGCGGCACAGAGGCAACACAACACCTCACAAACAACAAGCCAAACAAGCAAACAACAGTGCTGAAGATAGCACAAGGGGGGCTGATAATAATACATGCAATAGTAACAAAAAGAATGGAGCACAGGTCGATGAGGGGAGGGGGGGGCGAGCTTGGATGGTAGATGTTAGATGTTTAGCAATAATACCTGTGAATGGGCTACAGGTTGGTTGGCAAGCTGGTTGATTGGAAGCTTGTTTTGCTGTGGGTGTGTGATGGTGGAGTAAGTGGGGGTGGATGAGTGGGGGGTGATGACAAAACAATCAAGCACCTGGTAGGGAGGGAGAGAGAGAAAGAGAGAAAGAGGGAGAGAGAAGATTGAGCAACACAAAAGTAACAAGTGGTAAAGTGGTAGATTGGACGGATGGATTGAATTGGATTGGATTGGATGGACAGAAAGGATGATGCGAAAGTGGAGTGATGGAGAGAAAAAGAGAAGAGAGAAGAACACAGAGCTTTTGTTTGTACTGCCAAAGAAAAAAAAAAGAAAGAAAGCGAGACACCGTCCTTTTCATATCTCTCTCTCTTTCTCTCTCTCTCTTTCTCTCTCTCTGTTTCTTTCTCTCTCTCTGTTTCTCTCTCTCTCTCTGTTTCTTTCTCTTTCTCTCTCATTCACAGAACAAAAAAAAAAAAAAAAAAAAGATCGGTGACTGCTTTCTATGTAAAAGCACATTCCACTTCGTATCACATACCCTTGTTGCCCGAGACATCATGGCACAACATGGCTACACTAGGAAAATAGAGAACAAAATCACTGTTTTCTCTACTTATTTTGTGCGACTAGATCTTCTCTACATAGCTGGCGGGGAATTGAGCTGTCACTCCTCGCAAAGTGCCCTCCCACCACCCCTCCGAACAATCGGTGCTCGTCAGCACAATCACATCGCCCTGACGGATGCTCAGCTCTAGATCAGACTGTGCATCGTAGTCGTACATTGCACGCACTAAATTGACACAAATAATACACGAGTGACATATTAGACGACATGGGTTACAAACGACAAAAACGCAGTTTTAAATCCTCACCTTGCTGAACGGATGGTGTTTCGCTGGGTGCCTCGTGAAACTGTTCAATCTCAATATACGACGCAGGAATCAAACCTGGTTGGGAGCCCTTCAACTGGCAGGCCACCCATCCCGAACCATCTAGAGAGGTCGTGTAGAGAAGCCATTGTTTGTGGTTGGTAAAAGGAACGAGATATTCACAAGAGTGTAATTTCTGCAGCGGGAAAAAAAAAAAAAAGGAAAACAAGCTTACCATCTGGCTCAACGACAACAACAACATCGCCGGCTCGCACAGTCAGCTCCGCAGGCCCTGATGCATCATAGTCATAGATAACATGGGCCTGCATCTGGTTCAGGGACGCACTTGATCCCGTGTCCACCTCAGTCGAGGGCCGAGAGGAGAGCTCAGCAATGGGCGTCGCAGCGGGTGCAAGCTCTGGAGGCAAGCTGGACATGGTGTTAAAAGTGGACGAAGGCTGAATCATCGAGTTCCTTTGAGCCTTGGCACCTCCTTTGACGTTGCTACAGTTGGGTGGCACCTTCATCTCACACTTGGAGTGGCAGTTGTAGCCACAGTCTCGGCAGGTGAATCCTTGTTTGGCGATTCCCCAGATGGTTGACTGACAGTAATCACATGACGTAGGGATAGTGAACGATGCCGCTTTGAAGTCGTGTGGTTGATTCTGAACCCCCGTTTCTAATAAGATCAGCGAGGTTGGCTTCCATCGTCAGTTTCCTTTTGCTAATTTCTTGTTTATCGATGGCAGCTTGAGAGACATACCTCCCATGTTCTGAACAATCGTGTTGATTTCAGCCTCGTACAACGCACGCATGGTCTGGAGGACGGTAATCGCGCGCGAAGTCTCCAGAATATTCTCCTGTACTTCCTCAGGGTCTCCCATGCTGTTGTTGCCAGTGTATGCCTCCTTCAGATTCTGAAGCCCTTCCATGTCCTTCAGCCGGCTGTTGATGTCGACTGTCGCTTGAGCTTGTTTCCTTCTCAGCTTCATCAACTTGTTGCTCAAGAACACTTGTGCGTTGTCGTCAATTACGAGCTCTTCCTACATTTCGCAGTAGGCAAACAAATGTCAATCAATGCCAACGTCTCACAAAAAGGATTCATATTGACTTACAGTGTCGTTGAAGGTGGACGAAGATTCAAATGGCTGGTCAGGGGGTAGGGTCCATGGTTTCCTTTGCGAGCGAACAAAGACCGCGGAGTCAACAGAGGCATCTACAGCACGAACAGCTTGCACCATCGAGTCCAAGTGGGCCCCCATATCCGCCGTCAACTTGGATTCCAGTCCGATGTAGTTCTCCCAGATGCCTTTGAGTCCTTCGATTCGACTCTCGTCCAGCGCTTGCATATTCTAAGAGGGGGGTGCACGAGAGTTAGACATGCGCCTCTTAAATATTGCAAAGCAAGGCTATCCCGTGGGCATAATGAAGTTGCATCCTTACATTTGACAGCTCCGGTAGATCTTGTTCATAGTACTTTTTCCTGTGAGTATTCAGCACTTGGAGTGCAAGGATGTAGGAATTCTAGATCAAAAGAGGGGCGTTGTGTCAGTATAACTGCTGACAGTTCTTAATGCGCCAAAACAAAAGAGATCCATACTTTGTTGTTGTTCATATCAAGAATGTCCTGGAAATAAGTCTTTCTCAGTTTCTCCTGGTTCTTTTCGTCGTAGGCGCGTTCCTGCTTCTGCTTTGAACTCTCGACCTCGTCGCAACTGGCGTCATAGCGGGTTTTGGCCTTGTCTCGTTCCTGTGCGGACCTGTCTCGTTCCGATAGCAGCTTTTGTGCGAAATGGATGTGCTATTCAAAAATGACAAGAAAGAAAGAGAGAGTAAGAGGCGTGTCGGGTCAATATGTCATTCCATCCTGTTTTTTTTTTTTTTTTTTTTTTTTGTTTCCATTGTTTTCTTTCGATTGCACATCTCCATGCACGTTACGAAGAGCTTACTTTCTTCCTGGCGTCATCCTTCTTGGTGGCCAGTCCCTTCAGGGGGTCGTATACCCTAGTGATCAGGGCTTCCGAGTACATTTGGCGGTCTCTGGAGAGTGCTTCAGTGTCGTTGAGAATCGAGGTCCACGCCCTCAGAGTCGTTCTAAAGGACGGAGATATAAAAAGAAGAGCAGAGATGTGGTCAGATGGTACTGTGAAGAATAGGCTTTTGACGGGGGTGGTTCGATCATCTATGTCGTCCCTCTCTCCTTTTTCTTCCGTTCATTCCGTGGTTTCCTTTGTCATCGATACAAAGCCCAGTCATCGCACACGCAAACAAGACAGCAAGACAGGAAGTCAAACATACGTTCCATCTGAAAGACTGGGGTCAAAGTCTGGTTCCAGAGGCGATGGAGGCACTCCTGTAGTGGGTGTCATGGTTGTCTTTTTCTCTTTTTTGTGCTGGTACTTGCGGACGAGTCCCTCGATCCTGTGTGCATAGTCGCGCTCAATGTTGGCTCGCTCCTTGCAAAAGTCTCTAAACTCGTTCAGGAACGAGATGCCGTTGACAAGATGTTGGTTGATTACGGGCACTTGATCCTAAAAGTTTAGAAGTATGGTATGGTCGGTTGGGTTATGAGCGGTCAGCAAGGAAGGGTGAGCAACAACAGAGCACGAGGGAGAAGGGCCTTTCTTGACAACAGAGCCCCAATGCCATTCTCCGCGGTGAACAAAAAGCATCCCCCCCATCATAATCATGATTGATTGCGCCAAGGGATCGCTGCAATGCAGCAGAACTTGCCTTTAGTTCTGCTCCAAAGGACAGTTGTTGTCCCTGTGAGTATACACTGGCGCTGTCCATGTCTTTTTGGTTTCAATGTCGTTGAGCCCAGGTAAATGAGAGTGGGTGTGTGTGCGAGTCGGTGGGTAATGAATGAACTGGATGGATGGATGGATGGATGGCGTTGAGTTGATTTGGAAGAAGAAGAAGAAGAAGAAGAAAAGGAAATGACAGAAAAAAAAGCGTGCGTTTGTTGTTTTCTGTTTTGGCTGTTGGGATAGGGAGAGAGGCAAAGTGTTTTCTTTTTTGGCTCTGATGCGCGCTTACTCCCTCCCAGCCCAACCCGATGATGTCAAAAGTCAAGTCCGTGCCAAGTGTGGGGAGGAGGTGTGCTTAAGGGTTTCAGACCAAGAGCCACACGCGCACAGCGATAGCGAATAAGGACCCACATCTAGGTCCAAACTCAATAAGGTGGTTGGGTATTGGTTGTCGGTGAACACCATTATTGACAAATGGAGCTTGATATGAAGGAATGAAAATAAATTGGGTAACAACATAACAACAAAAATAAACAGAAGCCAAATCACGACCCTTGGCGTCTTGGCGTATTCAAGATACCCAGGAGGAAATACCAAAGAGTCGTGCGAGGATTCAAAGCGGTCTACTAACCTCCGTGCTGTGTCTCTAAACAAGAAGCAGGTATGTGTTGAGGGCAGAAGGAAACCATTGCACTACCCTTCGGCAGATTCTACTCACTGGCGAAGGAGAGAGATTTCTGGTGTATCTTATATTGTCGCTCAGGACCAGCAGGCTTAGCAGGTAGAACGCAAGATTATGAGCAAAAAGGTCGATGGTTCGACGACTGATCGGAACATCACCGGAATCGTGCATCATTTCCGTCTTTGCCTTCGCCTGCTTGGACATTTGACAATTGTTACTCCATTGGAAACGTGCACGCAGCCCCTATAATCCGACCCTGCCCTGGCGGCTAATGTTGAATTAGTTTTCCAAACAGCTTCCATCGCTTAAATGTACGTTGTTTCTGTCCCAAACTGATGTTAGATGCGAACGAAGCGAGGAGGGTCTCCTTCCTACTAATTTTGCCACCAAATTGTGAAAGATGGAAGTTTCGCCCAAGATCTTGCCTTTTTTTTTGTATGTACCCATGCATGAACAGCTAGACAATTTCAATTTCCATCCTCATCTTCCGTCTAAGGCATATTTTATCAGTATCACGGAAAAGATCTTTATTTGCAATACAAAAAGTAACTCAGTAAGACGGCAACGTAGAAAGCGATAGAGAAATCAGGAAAAATAGAAGATAATTGGATAAGGGTTAAGCAAAGTAGAAGTAACTATGACCAAGAAGAGATGGATGAGAATTCAGACTGAAAGGCAGTGGCATTGGTTTACGCCAACAACTGCCATCTTGGCTGATTCGCCCAGACCCATGCTTCCACCGCAGGCCTACTATCCTAAGAGATGCCGATCAACTTCTTGAGCTTGGGCCAGTTGTCGTTCATCCACGAGAGCTCCGACGGTCCAATGAGATGATTCATGCATGATACGTCCAAGATGCAAAGCTGCTGGAGAATGCTCAATTTGTCAAGTCCAGCATCAACAGATAGATCCAGGTAGTGCTTCTGGTAGAGAGGGCGTACGTTGCTGTATCCGATGCGAAATCGGTTGGTAGGTACCAAAGTATCCTCGTTCGAAGGAACAGGTGCCGGCACAGAGTCGCTTCCTGGTGTGGGCGAGGTCGAGCTCAGACCAGGCTTCGAGAGTCGCTTAGCTGCCAAGGGTTGAAATCCATTGACCACTTTGCGAGGAGTGGTCGAGTCGCGGTATTCTTTGATCTTGGACTGGTTTGCAAAGTGCCGATCGAACGAAACTAAAGGATGGAGAGGAGATGGTGACGTGCCCAGATCCGATACAGAGTCGTTGTACGAAAGGCTGGTCCTAGGAGGTGGGAAACTGGTTGAAAGGTATGAAGTCTTGGGCTCTTCCAGGTGGATTGAAGAAGACGCACTCACAGGGACCGCAACCGGAGCCACAGCAACAGACCGCACAGATTCGGGGATGGGTGCAGGCGAAGGTGGAGGCGAGGGGATTAGACTGCAGCCATCTTCAGAATTGATCCTGGGATCATCTGTTGCGTCAGACGAGATGGTGTCTCTGCCGACGTGTACCTCAGGAACTTTGCGAATCTCTTCCTTGTCAGAGGTTGCTACAAGGGTGAACGAGGATGGGGCCAAGAGCGAGGGTGAAATAGTAATGTCACTTGTTCCAGATTCTGTCACTGAGGAAGAGCAAGCGCCCTCTGTCGCTGGTTCTTCCAAAGTTAAACCCATCAAAGCTGAGCCTCAAGGCTGAAGGGTAGGCGAGGGAGCATGGGTCGGATAGTTTTCCATGGGACGAGAGCTCTTGTTGATGTGATTCAATGACGATACAGTGGATGACGTGACGCTGGAGACACCCAGCTTGCGAAACCTGGATAACTGGCACGAAGCCCTGCACACCTCTGGACGGGCCGGGCTGGGTGGACGACATTCTTGCGGGTAAAGGAAAACCATTCCACTTGTCCCATGATTGTTGTCCTGGTCTGATGCAGTCGGCTTGGAGAGGAAAGGAGAATGGTGATGTAGTACAGCAGCAACATGAAGAGGAAGACGTCAATAAAGTAAAGTCTCGTGTTTCTGCCTCTGAAAAGTATTATTTCCACACCGAATTCTCACCAAGAGCAAAATTATGACGCCAATTGTCCCGGACCCATACCCAAAGAGAGAAAGAGCACATGAACGACGAAAAAAAAGCAGCGGGATGATGGCGGCGCAGCAAAAAAAAAAAAAGACCAGGCCAAAGAGCGTGGGACCATAGGTGTGGATGAATACACCCAACAACATCCATCCATCCATACATCGATATGGAGCCAGCATCCATCCATGAGTATCGACCGACAGCATAGCGCGAGTGTAGCACATAGTCCACGCTCATCCACAGCCAAAACAAGCAACCCGCTGCATTTTGGCTGAACATCCGAATCCGTGCAAATAAAGAAGAGACAGGG
>KN042425.1:1645492-1661830 GCA_000739165.1 Podila verticillata NRRL 6337 | reverse complement strand
GCCATGATACAGCCAGAGTGCAGAGAGAAAGACAAGGAGGACAACAGGAGACCTGGTTACTTGGGGGGTTAGACAGTGTGACCCTGTGTCCTGAGAGAGAGAGATGAGACAAGATTTTGGAGAGAGCAACAAGGACACCAGGGGATACCAAGGGTCTAATGTGGGGATTAGATCCTTGGTCCCTTTGTTGTCCTTTTGAGGCATTGTTCTCTCCTCCCATTTCCATCTCTCCTCTCTCTTTCTCTCTCTTTCTCTCTCTCTCTCTCTCTTCTCTCTCTCTCTCTTTCTTCTCTCTCTCTCTCTCTTCTCTCTCTCTTTCTCATATTTTTTTTCTCTTTGTATTTTTTTTCTTAATCTGTAACCATATCTCTTGCACATTACAACTGTACCATATCAAAATAAGTAAAAACAATTCACCCAAACCTTTGTCGATGATTGAAAAAGATGGTCCATGCATGGAAAATATTCTCGAGAGCACCAACATCTGCATCTCCACGTGAAAAAAGAAAGTCTGCGGACGAAATTTGTATCTCAAACCAAAGAGAGAGGCGGCGATCTCATTTTTATTTGTTTCCCCGAAAGATAATTAGACGGAGGTGTTTGGTTTGTGAGGTAGTTGTGGAAATTTTTCGGTTGAGAGAATAGTATACAAAGGAAAAGAGAAAACAATAATGAACTTCTAATAGGCTTACTAAGATAGAACGAAAGAAAGAAAGAAAAAAAGAAAGAAAAAAGGACATGCTAATAAAACAAAGAAATAAACAAAGGGATAGATAGTCTAACAATATTTTTTTTTACTCTTCCTCCTCCTGGATGGCGGCAGGGGCTGCTCCCCTCTTGCCCATCGCCGTCGCCATCGACTGCCGGCGACTCGAATAGGAGTCCCGCTTGCCGGATCCTCCGACATCATCAAAGCCTCCGAGTCCTGGGCTCTGATTACCTAGTCCAGAGGGTCCCATGGCACCATTACTCAACGGGCTTCCATTCTGTCCGCCAAGACCTCCAAGTGCCACACCACCAAATTCGCGTTTGGGAAAGTATCCTGTCCTAGGCCGAGGATTCATCTTCATGGCCGCCGTGGCCTCATACCCAGCATTCGGTGTAAACTGTTGGCGCTGCTGGCTCTGGATCTTGAGCAGCTGTTCCTGCTGCAACTGCTGAAAGTTCTGCTGCTGCTGAAGAGTCATATTCGCCATGGATCCAGTGCTGTTGCGGTAGCCGCGCCTCCGTCCTGCAAACGCATTGGGTGGTCCGTTGTTGCCTAGCATACTGTTGTTCGAGGCCGACGATGACAGGTTCGACGAAGCTCCTTGAGGCCGACCTGGCGTGACAGAGTGTCCAGAACATGGCATTGGACGCGGCGACAGTACTTGGGGTTGTTATGCTCGTTGGGCTGAGGCACTGTGATCCTGCACTCAAGTCGCTCCAGAGAGGTTGATGTCCATGAGTACGTATTATCCTTGTCTACAGCCACGAGTCGGGGATCAAACGATGGATCATTGTCAGAGATAGCTTAGAGAGTCTTTAAGGTAAAGATCGAACTCGTGATGGACCTGAGACCATTGTTAAACAGACCTTGGTATCCTCGCACGTCAGGGTACTTCAGGAAGGGGCAATCGGAGCAAATGGCCTTCACCATGTTGTGTTGTGTTTCGAATCGAGAGAATACTAAAAAAAGAGTAACCAGAATTTGGTGTCACACACCAAAAACACACCAAGGCAGGACACACCAAAATCTGAGTGAGACATTCACTTATGCAATTGAAAACACACCAAAAACACACCAAAAACACACCTCATGCCAACATCGTGTAATTTAATGACAATGCATTCAGTGGCTAGTTCGAGGCAAATAACCCTTCCTCGGTGATGGATTGTGTGCCCATGCTGGGCCTAACGAGGATGATAACTCTCTGAGGAAACCTTTGCGCTTGACCTGCTGCTTTTCACCTTGGGATGAGCGGCTGCTGCTCATTTGATTGGGAAGTAAGACTGGTGGTGATATCAACATCCTTGCTTGGCTCTGGTCTTCCCAGCTCATGACCCTAATGCAGTCCTCTTTGACAACTTTTGTGAGTAAGAGTCGCTTGGAGCTTCGTTTGATATCCTGTCTGCATCACATGCAAGTTGGCACCCTACCCTTCGATCCAACCTCACCTATTGAAGCCCCATCGGATATTGTGGCTTCCGTCTATGTTAGAACAAGCCGGTATTATTATCCTCTGGGCCGTCGCCACCTTGTTTCACTGTTGCCACGCATGCACTCGCCCACGTAGACCAGCTCTCCGCCATATCCAAAATTATATGATGTTGGCGTGAGGTGTGTGTTTGGTGTGTTTTTGGTGTTTTTTTATTTGTATAGGTGAATGTCTCACCCAGATTTTGGTGTGTCCTGCCTTGGTGTGTTTTTGGTGTACACACACCAAATTCATGTTACCCCTAAAAAAATCAACGCTGAACATAAGGTTTTGAGAGCGAAATATTAACTCTGGGTAAAGAGCGAAGGTGGACTGTGGAGTGTCGCGTCCCCATCCTCCCCTCGTCTCTGTCTCCCGGGTCTTCCTTCTTCTTCTATCATCTTCCATACTTTCCCTGTCTGTTCAGTTTCCCTCTCTCTTCGTTCCGCCTTTTTCAATCCATCCCTTCAATGTTGCCAACACTCCCAATACTGACCATGGCCGAACCAGCGCCGAGGATTGGTCAGGACGTCCGACTTTCAACATCGACATTACAACACTTTGGGTTACAGCTTGACTTGATCCCGAGACAGGTCAGCACATCGTTCACTGGAGAGATGTCCTCATAATCTACAAGAATGCTTATCTCGCCCGGGACTCTGTGGCCACAATCCTGTCCCTGATCGGAAACGACTATGAAGAGTAAGCCTTACAACTCTATTCTGCCATCAAGTCAGTTCCTGAACAGACTTCACACAATAGCTAATCATCTGTCATTTTTTATATTAGGTTGGTATCTTGTTGGATCGTATTTTACCCGAACACGGTGTCCAAGGCTGTCTAAAGAAGGATGCTATGGTAGATAACCCTCTGGTCTCGAAAAGCTCAGTCTTTGAGTCAATAACAGTGGAATCACCGTTGGCTGTCGAGCCCATCGTCGGGATCTCCACCAATTCAAAATATTGGAACAACTCTGTCTATGCCTCCTCAGAACCTGAGACCCACTCTCGTCGATCATTTCGGTCGCAAGCGCTCGTCCAACCGGTCGTACAGGAGACCGAGATAGGACAATCACTTGCACAACTAACCATAATATCTAAATGATCAGGCCAAAAGAGCATCGATCAACAGCGATAACGAGGCATCAGTGACGGCCCTAGTCCCTCACTTCATAAATCTACCTTCACCCGTCATTCTCACGCCGGGCATTCAATCATCCTTCGAAGCCTACTAACCTCACTACAATGACTATCTCCAGGGATCATCTCCGGTCAAGGCACCCAGATGAACGGGATCAAGGCCCCAACGAGCACCATTACTCATCACTTAAAGCTGAGATGGACAAGAATGCAGGGCAGCAACAACAACTCATGGAGATGAGTCAAAAGATGATCAAGATGCAATCGATTGCCTTCGATCATGTCTCCAACTTTCAGATGTAGATCAAAACTGTCCTGGCCCGAACCTACGAGCTACATGTGTGCCCGATCCTGAGGTTATTCATTGTCTTGCCCAAGGTCGGCGGTCGTTCGAGAAGAGATGCGAACCTGAAATCGTTCAAGCAGCTGTTCTGGTTGCATTTCCTATGCGAGTGCGGTCAATACACGACCAAGGGCGGCGTCACAGCAATCAACAAAGTCCATCTAACGAAACATGAAAGATATGATATTGAACAACCGACAGAATTCTTTCACAAGTAATGGAATTACAAGACCCGTGTGCATTTTGCATAGACTGGGAAGGGGTGCGCGCTTTAGGAGGGGAAAAAGGGTTTATTATGGTCGCACTAAGAAAATATCATGGGAACTGAGGAAAAAATCGAGGCCATGGTAAGACAAGATGAACCGTTTGTGTTCTTTGAAATCAAGACTGCGTTAATCCATGCTTTGTTCACCAGTGCATGGTTATGTAGGGATAGCTGATTTGTAGCGGCCAAGAGTTCATCGCAACGATACTTATTGATCCTTCACTGTCGGATCATTCTCTTCTCCCTGCAAGAGAATTACTGGACGCGTTGTCGATTCTTTGTTCACTAGTTCAAATTTCCTTCTCTAAATTTAAAGAGTTTTGCGATGTTTATGCTCAATCGCGCGCGTCAACTGAAGCTGGCCCGTGCACACTTGTTCATAATGCCGCCACGACGGCTCGATTCCTAATTAGGGGGCTTAGCATCTCTTCAGTACTTCGATTTCCAACTCAACAAAACGTAATACAAGTTCGTCCTACTAATATTTATTGATATTTCATAAAAGGTACAGCTTGCAAGCGTGCCTGCCTTCATCCACAAATACATCAATCCTCACTACTGAAAATCATTGAACAACAAACAAATGAAAACATTCGTCGAAAGCTGATTCTAGTGCATGGCAAGTATCTTATGATACTGCATCGTTTATAAACGTCTTTGGCTGTCGGAAATTATTGCGGCTATTAAAACAACTTGCTATGATTGAGTGGCACGCGACCGAGGATACCATCTGTAACGAGATTGATAATGCTGGTGTTGGTGTGGTATTGAACGCCTTGACCAGGCTGGCCATAGTATGGGGCAATTGGACCAGCAAGAACGACAAATGGCTTGATTACAATGTACACATGGTAATTGAATGGGTATTTCTTGTCAGTCGTAGGTGTATCAAGGCTTAAGGGTGGGAGGGCGCGTTGCGGGAAGGGAGCTTCTGCTGGGGATAAGTACGTTCCATTTTCACCACCGAAACGGTCAACCAGAGTGTTAGGATAGAGAGTCATGTTGCCTTGGATGGGCTGCATCATGGTGTCCAGCTGGAAACCAGCTTGTGAGGGGAAGGTGTAAGAACCATTGAACGTCCATCTTGCGAGAAACTCCGCTGCAGTAAGTCCGCCAAAGCGAAGGTAGGGATGAGTAATGTCACTGAGAGGGAAGCGAGTCGGCAGCTCCTTGGGGCCAAGGAGCCAATTACTGCAGAAGTAATAGGTCGAGTTCAGGGGTTCTACTCCTCTGCACTCATCAGGGTGCTAAAAAATGTAGTCAAAGAGTAAGTGAATCAAGCACATCTAAAACTTATGATTTGCCACAGACGCTAACTACGCTAACTAACCCTGTTATCCTTGTTGTTATCCTTGTTGTTATTCTTGTTGTTATTCTTGTTGTTATTCTTGTTGTTATTTTCTGCATCAAAGTCAGCCGCTGTGATTTCCGCTCCAGTCTTTGATACGTCAACACTAGTTGCCTCGACATTGCTTGCAATTGGGGAGCCCGAGACGATGAGCACAGAACAGACAAGCATAGTGAGCATGGCAAGTCGGCGCATGTTCATAGTAGGAAGCATTACGACGTAAGGCGGGATTGAATATGAAGGAATGAAAGAGAGAGGAAGAAGGTATTGATGTGAAAAAATGATAAGACGAGTAGAAGCTGCTTGTTAAATATAAAGTCGTTCCAAGAAGAGGTGAAGAGGGGGGAGAACCTGAATCGCACATTTGTGAGAACCCCGCAGTGTTGACATTGGAATCCTGCTTGTGTTGCCCACATGCCAACATGCAGAAAATGAGGAATTAGGAACCAGATATAGGCACATTACAACCCCACACTGGAGGGCGTGCGTTCTATGCTTTATTCAGTAGCAACAGTTTCATTATTTCCCAAGAGACAGGCTCATTATGTCGGGGCAATCAGAAAGCCTGTTCACCCTACACTCGCCTCAGAAAGATTTTGAACTCTAGCGTGCGAGTCGTTTTCAGTCCTACAATACAAGGATCCAATGCAACTGACAGAGCTGATACTCGCCCGTTGCCAGATGCCACGGATTCTGAGACTGGGCTTAGGCCTTGCTCTACTGTGGCTCTCAGATCATACCAGAATTGAATACCGATCGTGCCTAGATTATAGGGGGTCGTCACGTCGCGTACAGGGATCGTGATGTAGAAATTTCCAAGTTTAAAATGAGATATATCGCCAATAATTTCCCATGAGATAAGAACGGCATCGTTAACACCATATGCATCCTGGACGAAGTGCAGGGCGTCTTTCAAAGAAAGCCCGACTCGAACCGAGTCTTTAGAGTTGTTCTTCTTGTGGCCTTTTGTGCGCGTGATGTCACTGCTCCGACTCTCACTTCTCATATGGTTTTGTTGAACCCATGCTTGATTTTCCAGTGCAAGGCCAGGTTCCTTCCGACTTCTAGAGTCCCAACGTGATCGTCCTGATTCTGCCGTTCGAGTCAATGACCTATGTTTATCAAAAGGACCTGAGACAAAGCGTTGTTTGGACTTATTCGAGAAAATAAAAGGAAATATTCTGTAAAGTTCATGAATGCTCTTTGGTCGGGCATACTTATGAACATTCTTCATAGAGGTAGTATGAACGAAAAGACTGATTCGGTGACGTAATTATTGCGCTGAATGTGCTGCCTTCTTAATTTAATCTGTTTATTTTTCAGAGCGTAATCTTCACAGATCTGCTCTCCACCCATCATCACACCTCGCATCACATCACCCTCCTGCTTTCATCACCCTCACGCCCCACACTATACACACATATATCAACGATGGCTCGTTTTGATCTCAACAACCTGCCCGAGCATGAGGAGGAGATTGACTTCTCCGATATCGAGGAGAGATACCAGCTCTCCTTCGAGGAGGGTTTCGACAACATTGTCGTCGTCGACAACTTGCCCTTGGTCGACGACACCAAGCAGGAGAAACTGATCCAGTTCTTGCGCAAGATCTTCAAGAACGTGGGCGAGATCAGAGACAACCACTTCACCATGCCTAAGGCTCAGAACGAGAAGGGCAAGCTCATGAGCAAGGGGTAAGGATCTTGTTCATTCACGTCTATGGAAAAGGCTTCAGGAACATACTGCGTCGCTATTTTCTTTTTGCCAACTTATAAGGCCTATAACTACGACCCCGCGCCTCGTTTTTTCAATCAAACTAATCATAGCTATCCATTTATGATATGATTACATAGATTCATGTTCATCGAGTTCGAGACTGCTGAGCAGGCTTCTTTGGCTGTCAAGTTGATTGATGGATTCAAGATGGACAAGTCCCATACTCTTGCCGTCAACCGCTTCACCGACGTTGAGAAGTACTCTACCGTCGAGGAGGAGTTCCACGCTCCCGCCGAGGAGGAGTTCATTGAGAAGGTGAGAGCCAAGGAACATGCGTTTTATTCATCTGGAAATTGCAACAACAGGAGGAACGATAGCGCGAAGAAATATCTGATCTAACCTGTATTTATCTTTGCGAATTTCTCAGGAGCATCTCAAGTCCTGGTTGGCCGATGAGCTCGGACGCGACCAGATGGTCATCTACCGCCACAACGACGTCCAGGTCCTCTGGAACATGCAGAAGGAGCAGCCTCAGATCGCTCACTCCAAGCCCAACTGGACCGAGACCTACGTTCAGTGGTCGCCTTTGGGCTCTTACCTCACCACCTTCCACACTCAGGGTGTTGCTCTTTGGGGAGGCGAGTCCTGGAAGAAGATTGTCCGTTTCTTCCACCCTGATGTCAAGCTGATCGACTACTCTCCCAACGAGCGTTACTTGGTCACCTGGAGCAACAAGCCCATTGTTGTCCCCGAGGAGAACAACGAGACCCCCTTCGGCCCCGAGGATGAGGGCAACCAGATTGTCATCTGGGACGTCAAGTCCGGTGCTTTGCTCCGTACCTTCCCCTCGCTTGCTCCCCCCGCTGCCGGTGCCCGCCCCACCGTCTCGTGGCCCGTGTTCAAGTGGTCTCCCAGTGAGCGCTACTTTGCCCGTGTCACCCCTGGCTCCCAGATTTCCGTTTATGAGGCTCCCAGCATGGGTCTTTTGAACAAGAAGTCGATCAAGATTGACGGCGTTGTCGACTTTGAGTGGGCTCCCTCTTCCAGTGCTGATAAGGAGGCTGCCAAGGCTGGCCGCGTCAAGGATGATCTATTGGCCTACTGGACTCCCGAGGTTGACAACCAGCCTGCCCGTGTCACTCTGTTGAGCGTCCCTACCCAGAACATTATCCGCACCAAGAACTTGTTCAACGTCAGCGACTGCAAACTCCACTGGCAGAACCAGGGTGACTTCCTTTGCGTCAAGGTCGATCGTGTCACCAAGAACAAGAAGCAGACATCGTCCAACTTGGAGGTCTTCCGTGTTCGCGAGAAGGACATTCCCGTCGAGGTTGTCGAGGTCAAGGAGTCGATCTTGGCTTTCGCCTGGGAGCCCAAGGGTGAGCGTTTCGCTGTTATTACCACCAGCGACCCCAACTTTACTTCGGCCACCCCTGGTTCGACCACCCTCAAGACCTCGGCCTCGTTCTACTACTTGGACAAGGGCAAGGGCAAGGACACTCTCCAGTCCTTCAAGGTCATCAAGACTTTGGCCGGCAAGTCCTGCAACACCATCTTCTGGTCCCCCAAGGGTCGCAACGTTGTCTTGGCCACTCTCCGTTCCCAGACTGTCTGGGACCTCGAGTTCTACGACTTGGACTTTGAGCCCCTCGAGTCTGCTGCCGCCAAGGTCCCCACTGGTGGTGAGAAGGACCCTTCTGCTTACTTGCAGCTGTTGGCTTCCGGTGAGCACTATGGTGTCACCGACATTGAGTGGGACCCCTCTGGTCGCTTTGTTGCCACCAGCGCCTCTGTCTGGCGCCACACCATGGAGAACGGATACCAGATCTGGGACTTTAAGGGTCAGATGTTGTACAAGGAGACTTTGGAGAAGTTCAAGCAGCTTGTCTGGCGCCCTCGCCCCAAGACCCTGTTGTCCAAGGAGCAGATCAAGAACATCCGCAAGAACTTGCGCGAGTACAGCTCTCGTTTCGAGGAGATGGATCGCTCTGCCTCTTCGCAGGTTTCGTCCGCCGAGCGTACTCGCCGCCGCGAGTTGTTGGAGGAGTGGGCCACCTGGCGCAAGCGTGTTGAGGCTGACTTGGCCAGCGACCGTGCTGCTCTTGGCCAGCAGTTGGCTGCCAACACCGACGACGAGGAGGCTGAGGAGGTTGACGAGTGGATTGAGGAGGTTATTGACGAGAAGGAGGAGATTGTTGCCTAAGCTCTCATGTACGTCTCTCGTGCTCTCTCTTTGGGCCTAGTGCGATAGCTAGTCTTAAAGATGATGTCTCCTCTTGTGGGGGAATAAGCAACTTTGCTATCCAAGGTTGTTTGTGATAATTAAATTCATTTTTCCATATTTTTTATTGCCATGGTGAATGAACATGGTTTGGTGTGTTTTAATATCACAAGGTCTAAGTTATCCTAGGCATGGTGTTTTGCAAAGGACGATGGTTGGTTGGTTCCTTGGTTGATTGTTTTGGACACCATCGGTTATTGTTGTCGCCTTTTTTTTTTTTTTTTTTTTTTGTGTTTTTCAGGGACCAAGGAAAAAGTCAGGCACCATTTTTTTTTTGTTTTATCATCCATTGTGCTCTCATCACTTTTTTCTTTTTTGGTTTCTGCTCATTTCCCATTCATTTCTCATCCACTTCTCTGCTCTCTCTTCCCTCTCCCTTCTCCTTCTTCCTCTCCTTGTTTCCATAAAGAACATTTTCAACACCCACATCTCACCACACAACACACACATATAACGCACATCGTCCCCACAGCCCTTTCTCTTCATCATCATCATCATCATTCACATAGCATCGACAAGATGATATCCCCCGGCACGATCCGCAAAAAGCGCAATTTCAAGAACCTGGCCCTGGACGAGGCCGCCAACGCAGACGCACCGCCCGGCGGCAGTGCCCACCTCCACAACGTGCCTGTGCGCGCTGCTGGCGCACCAGCAGCCGGCGAACGTGGCCATTATTCTCGTCGCGAGCCCCTGCCAGACCTGGAGCTCGGCGTCGAGTTCAAGCTGGATCTCCGGAGCGAAGATCTGCAGACACTGGAGGAATTGGGCGCGGGCAATGGCGGCACGGTCAGTCGTGTGATTCATTTGCCCACCAAGAGCATTATGGCCCGAAAGGTAAATTACAAGGCTTTCATCATAACCCTTCTCCTTCTCACATTTCTTGTTTGCTTGGGATGGAGGATAAAAAAAAAAAAAAAAAGACACACGTACGACGGAGGTTTTGGATGAATATTGGCGCAAGGATGGCTGATGGATAAAAAAGAAGCAGGAAACGCAGGACAACGACCCAAGGACCCATACCACTATTGCAAGGACCAGCGCATACACAAAGACAAACACTTTTTTTTTCTATGTTTTTTTTTTTCGAGGGAAAAAGCTTTGTCAAGAATACGGGAACAACAAAAGTGAACAAACAGCCTACATCGTAGTTTGCTGTTCTGGACAGCAATGGAGAAAAATAAGTGCTGTGCAACCATGTAATTCATCATCACACACCCAAATTCCTTCACAATCATTCTTTTTTTGGCACATTCATGGGAGTAAGAAAGCAGGGAAGCTTGGAGCCAGTGAAGTAGCGACACAGGATAGCTCAGGGAACCTCATGGGACACTACCTGAGAGGCACCCATAGCTACCATGGGGTATTTTATCCGACCTGGATAACAAAGGAAACAAAAAAAGACTCATGCATGCACAAGGAGGAGGCTCTGTTTGCGTCTGTAGTTGTGTGTGTTCGTGTGTGTGTGTGCACCAATCCCAATCCCCTGTCTGGTTATTCTCCTCCCACACACCAAGAGCGAGAGAGACACATGTCTGCCTTTTGGTGTCGCCTTTCTTTATCGAGCAGTGAATACGTTACTTACTTTCCCTTTCATGTACATATTAATAGGTCATTCACATTGATGCACAACCTGCAGTGAGGAAGCAGATCCTTCGCGAGCTCCAGATCATGCACGACTGTAACCACCCCAACATTGTCTCCTTCTACGGCGCCTTTTTGCACGACAGCGAGATTTCTTATTGCATGGAGTACATGGACGTTGGGTAAGTGTGTCTCCAAAGTGTGTGTGAATTTATTTAAAAAGAATCATGCAAAAAAAGGGAGCCAAGTCAAGCAAAGGGGAGGGCTCGATGTAAAATGGGATAAATGGGAAACTCGAGGAAAAGGGCGAAGCCAAGAGCAAACCCTCCGTACTGACCAGTTGTTTTCTTTCGTGTCATGGATACATAGCGCACTGGATGGTATCTGCGCAAAGAACGGCGCTTTCCCCATGGATGTCATTGGACTCATCACCGTCTCTGTCCTCAAGGGCCTGAGCTACCTGTACACCAACCACAAGATTGTTCATCGAGGTAAAGAGAATAGTCTCCAACGGTGTATTTCTCCACGGAGTTTCGGGATAATATGTGCTATTTGGGAACTAACAATATCGAATGGTTCCACAAAAATTAGACTTGAAGCCTTCCAACATCCTCATCAACTCGACCGGCATGGTCAAGATCTGTGACTTTGGAGTATCGGGACAGCTGGTCAACTCGATCGCGAATACATTTGTGGGCACAAGTAATTACATGTCGGTACGTATCTTTTGATTCTCAATTTTAATTGCGAGGAGAAAAAAAAAAAGAGAGACCAAGAGAAAAGTGGGTCCAGGGAGTAGAAGAGGTCGTTGGCTCTTTCTTTTCTCTCACTTTATTTTATTATCTAATATGTAAATGGATACGCCACGAGGTACCTGGGAATACTAATTGCTTAAATGGCTTTTAATTTCTTTGCTCTCTTTTTTTTTTTTTGATCGAAAATAGCCCGAAAGAATCCGCGGATGGAACTATGGAGTACAATCGGATGTGTGGTCACTTGGCATCACGTTGATGGAGCTGGCGTTGGGACGGTTCCCACTGGATGCAGAGTGCAAATCGCTGACGATCCTGGAGTTGCTGCAACATATCGTGAACGAGCCACTGCCCCGTCTGCCCCGCGGCGAGTTCCCAGAAGATTTCTGTAACTTTGTCGATATCTGCCTGGCCAAGAACGTCGAGTCAAGACCTTCACCTGATATGCTTGCTGTAAGTTTGACGAAGCGGATGAAAATATTAGAGATGTTGACTATGAAAAAGTTGGCTAACCTCATCTCTCACTCTCTCACTCTCTCACTCTCTCTCTGTTCCTCTTTCGCTTTCGAATAGAAACACCCGTATTATCGTCGAGCAGAAAAGGAAACAGTGGACATGGAACACTGGGTCAGCCATCTGCACAAATAGACGACCACGACACCAACACACACCTTTCAAAGAGGTATATCATACCAAAAAATGACTCCCAAGAACAAAAAACAAGGCGATGATTAGACAACTCCTCTTTCTCTCTCTCTCTATCTCTCTCTTTCTCTCTTTCTCTCTCTACCTATCTATTCTCTTTTCTTCTTTTTTCCTATCCATACCACCTCCAAGACCTAGCCTTTTCTTCGTTTTGATATTGTTACATGACTCAGGAAAGACACTCGCACAAACAAGAAAGAACCCAAAAAAAAAAAAAAAAAAAAAAAAAAATTGCGTATATATTCGCAGTACAAAAAAAAATACAATACTTCACGCTTCAAGTTTTCTCTAGGAAGACAAGGCTTTTTTAAACCGTGTAAATCGTCTATTAGCTATCGTACAAACCTATATATATATATCTATTATTATATTTTGCTTATGTGGGCGTGTAGGGTGGCGCCGCCTGGAGGATGGACTCGGGTCTCACCGCATGTGGGTTACGAGGGGTAGGTAGAGGTATTAATTGTGGTGATCGAAGTGAAGAAGACCCTCCAGACGACGAGGCTGGGGATGATGACCAAGAGTAGTTGTTGTTTCGGCTATGGCCTGGAGGGAGGCTCGTGCTCATGTTTGGGGTGTATGTTGTCTGTGGCACATACGCGTGTTGGCCACCTGGTGAGGTCGATGTAGGGGATGCGACGAATGCTCCATAGCCTAGAGGTTGTTTGCTCACAACCTGGAAATAATCGCCTGAGTTTAAGATGGGCGTTGACACTGAGCTGTGGCAGATACTCGGCGAAGCAGGACCGAGACCAAGAGACACGGCCTGTGGTGCAGTGGGCGCGATGACATGTGCATTAGGCGAGTGGATGAGTTGGTGAGGCATGGAGGTGTGCTTCTCGTTCGGGTAGCCGTTGGGTATTGTGGAGATGGGCGAAGAAGAAGAAGTAGAGGACGCTGTGAAAGTGCTGTTCTCACGGTAAGGTAGCCTCGGTGGTTGGTATGAGGAGGATGGCGTGTAGTTGAAAGACGACGACGAAGAAGGGGGCGACATTGGTGGCGATGGAGGATGGTACGGTACTTGCGGGAGCGACGGTAATTCCTTGGTTTCTCGATGCGAGTCTATTGGCGCTGAGGGTGTCGGAAAATGGTGAGCAGTGTGGTGCCTGACGGGCTGCACGAGTCCTCTGATAGTCGTAGGTCCTAAAGCAGGCTCACTCGCTTGTCGTCCATGGGTAATAGGGATGGAGTAAAAACTGGAATGGCTCGCGTGTTGGGAAGTGAGAGTCGCATGTGTGCCTTCTGGGCTGGATGGCATGTGCATATTGCTCACATAGTGCTCCAATGTGCGGACACTGCTGCTAGCAGGTGAGGGAATGGTCTGCGATGTTGTTCTCGGTGATGGAATATTGGATATCGTCCCTGGAACATGGGTGCTATCATACAAGGTCCCAATGACGACGGGCACCTCGACTTCAAATCCACCTGGCTTGCCCACAATTTTTCCTCGCAGCTTTCTATTGACTGTGCGTCGATTCCTGCCCTCGAGAAACCCAGTCCGTGCTCGCATATCAAACAGGATGTGGAGCTTGTACTCGATCGAAATGATCTTGGTGGTCGACATGGTTGTAATCGAGTCGTCTGGAACTGTCAGCTCTGTCAAGATTTTGCCGAGTTTCATGTCCATTTCGATAGCGTGTGTTGATGACGCTACGACGTGGTTGTACTCTTTTGATTGTCTAAAACGAGATCCATTGGAGTTAAGCGGGTTAATATGAATATGCCAAGGGCTCACACACACACACACACACACACACACACTAGGGTGAGACATACTCGCCAGCGTGATAGTTCTCCTTGCGAATCAACTGGATCCAACATCCTGGGTTCCGTTGGATGGTGTTTGGGTGTGACATGTCGATATCGATCAGGATGGACTGTCCTTTGAGATAGGCAGATTTGGCGATGGTGACGGTGGCCAGGGCCAGGTTCTTGGGTTTGTTGGTGGCGGGTTTAATATTGCTTGATCCAGTGATGACGGTTGAGTTTGAGTAGGGCTCTTGGGCGCAATTGATGAGGTCCTTGAGTTCGATAACCTTGTTCGCCTTGAGCTCTTGGATTCCACCAAGAAAGCCCTTGGAGGTGACCAAGGCGGTGAGTGTGTACTTAACTGACCCATGGCGATACTATTATGCGTAAGAGAAAGTTAACGAGAGGAAGGATCGATGGTTATAATGCGCAGTAGGTAAGTGTTGTTTCAATTCCGTGGTGTTGTTCCGATTCGATTTTGATGCAAGCACCAAGAGCAATGGGCTCCAAACTCTGTGGTATGGGAGAGATGGAGGCGTGGAGTTTTTTTGTTTGATGGATGGCTGTATTGTTGCTTTGTGTTGGGAGAAAAAAAGAAAGCGAGGTCAAAAGAAATAAACAGGATACCTTGCCAGAGGACGGGATGTGTTGCAGGGGCAAGGAAAACTCGAAGGGCCAGCTGTGCTTTCCCTCGGGTAAGGTAAACTCTTCAGCATTGTTAGGATTGCCAAGCACTACAGCCTGCTGGTTGAGGACATAGACCTCCTCCGAGGTCTTGGCGAGTTTCGTTGCAACCAAGCCCACAAAGCGGATTTTGATACAGGTGTATTTGATAGAGGAGGAGGTGTTGAAGGTGAGTTTGCCTAAGGAGGGGTGTTGGTGGTTAGTTGGTATTTTTATCTGTTGTGCATTGTTTGCAAGTGTGTGACGAAGACTCCTTGTGTCGTCGATGAACATACCGGAGATGGTGTCTCCTGGCATGTAGCACATGTCCTGATGGAGAGTAAAGGCGAGTTTCTTCATTTGTTGTGGAAGTTCAACAATGGCAATGATTGAACGATTGGAATGAAGGTAATGAGCGAACTGTGGGAATTAAAAGGCGATTGATGAGTTTTCAAATTAAAAAAAAAGTCGGGTATGGCGAGTGAATAAGCAAGAAAGAAAGAAAAAGACAGGAACAAAAAGACAACAACGGGTCTTAGTGTGTGTGCATGCCTGGGGTGGGGAACGAGCGGGAGGTGAGGTGAACTACAACGGATGGGAGGAGGAGGTGCAGGAGGTTTCTAAGAAAGAATTGCCGAGAGAGAGAGAGAGAGAGAGTGTGAGAGAGAGAAAGAAGAGAGAGAGAGAGAGAGAGAGACAGACAGAGAGTAAATTGTGCAAAAAGTCAATTATCGCATTAGGGTTGGGCGTATAATATCTTCGAACAGCAAGTATGGTAAAGTGTGAGCAAGGCGATGGAATGACGGTGGGATGGATCGAGTATGGCTTGGGTTTGTGCTCAGAAAATAGAAGAGGAGAGGAGCGACTCTTGGTGTTATTTATATATCGTCGCACACTGCATGCCGCACATACATGGGACACACACACCGGCGAGAAGAAGAGCGTACGACTGGGATCGAGGGTACCCGTGCGCTTGCTATGGTTGATCCATGGGTGGCAAACAGGAAACAAAAGGACAGCTTTTGTTCTGGTCTTTGGGCTAGGAAGCCAACCAAGACACGCCCATCCATGTCCCCCCACATGGTGGAGTGTGTCTTGACAGGCACATGTGTGCACGATGGCCGAGTGTGTTTGGTGGCAACACGTGTGGGCCACCTCCTTTTCCATGTGTTCGTACTCGCCTGGTAGAAGATGAATGTCAGAGGCCCAAGCCAACGTTTGAGAGTGGAACCATTGGCCCTCTCTTGCATTGCTTGCATTGCCTCCATATTGCTGCCATGTTGTTTCCATAGACGACAAGGGGTCTCTGTCTAATAATTCACCATACACGATACACGATACTCATGCATGACGGCCCTCTGTCCAATGCGCATGCCCGTCCCCGTTGCTCACATACATCACATCCCCATCCCTATGGCTACCCTACCTGTCCACATATGCAAACGAAAAAAGAAAGGGTGTCTGTCTCTCTCTCTCACACACACTCTCCCTCTCCACTCTCCCTCGACCCAATCCTGGCTCACTCACTCATCATTCATCCATCCATTCATCCATCTCGTTGGCAATCCTTTCCTTCTCTCCCGTTCTCTCTCTCTCTCTTTCTCTCTTTCCTTTAC
>KN042425.1:1621590-1631934 GCA_000739165.1 Podila verticillata NRRL 6337 | reverse complement strand
TCCCCGTGATTAATGCAACAATGAGAATGCCAATGCCAATGCAATGGACATTTGCATCTCTCGCATTCCTTTTCTCCATGTCTGCATAGTTCGAATCTCGCAAAACTGCAATCTTGTTTATTCACTAGGCATGCACAGCCCAACGAGCCTGTGCTCTGCTGCACTGAGTCTTATGTAAGCCTTTCCCTGTCTCTTCTTTAATTTGCACGGATTCGGATGTTTCAACCAAAATGCGGCTGTCGCTTGTTTTGGCTGTAGATGAGCGTGGACTATGTGCTACACTCGCGCCATGCTGTCGGTCGATACTCATGGATGGATGCTGGCTCCATATCGATGTATGGATGGATGGATGTTGTTGGGTGTATTCATCCACACCTGTGGTCCCACGCTCTTTGGCCTGGTCTTTTTTTTTTTGCTGCGCCGCCATCATCCCGCTGCTTTCTTTTCCTCGTTTTTCATGTGCTCTTTCTCTCTTTGGGTATGAATGGGTCCGGGACAATTGGCGTCATAATTCTACCCTTGGTGAGAATTCGGTGTGGAAATAGTTCATTATTGTTTTCCCATTTCCTTCGTATACTATTCTCTCAACCGAAAAATGCCCACAACTGCCCCACAAACCAAACACCTCCGTCTAATTATCTTTTAGGAAACAAATAAAATTGAGATCGCCGCCTCTCTCTTTGGTTTGAGGTACAAATTTCGTCCGCAGACTTTCTTTTTTCACGTGGAGATGCAGATGTTGGTGCTCTCGAGTACATTTTCCATGCATGAACCATCTTTTTCAATCATCGACAAAGGTTTGGGTGAATTGTTTATACTTATTTGGATATGGTACAGATTTAATGTGTAAGAGATATGGTTACAGATGTAAAGTGTAAGAGATATGGTTACAGATTAAAAAGAAAAAAATATAGAGAGAAAAAACTATGCGAGAAGAGAGATAAGAGAGATGGAGACGGAAGGAGAGAACACCTTGAAAGGACAACAAGGGGACCAAGGATCTAATCCCCACATTAGACCCTCGGTATCCCCTGGTGTCCTTGTTGCTCTCTCCAAAATCTTGTCCAATCTCCCATCTCCTCAGGACAACAAAGGTCATACTGGTCTAACCTCCTCAAAGGTTAAACCAGGTTCTCCTTGTTGTCCTCCTTGTCCTCCTTTGTATGCTCCCGGTCGATATGCACTTTCTTGGCGTCTCTTCTCCTCCGCTCTGCCATGCACTGGTTGTGGATTTCCACCATCTCAGCCTCTGCACGCTGGTCCTTGGTCTCCTGCACGATCTCCTTGCCCTTCTGCAGCTTCCTCTCGATTTCGTTCTGCTTCTTTTTGCTCGTCTCCGTATGCACCTCTGGACTGGACACCGGGCTGGGTGGATGAAATTCTTGCGGATGAAGGAAAACCATTCCCCTTGCCCCATGATTGTTGTCTTGGTCTGATGCAGTCGGCTTGGAGGGGAGAGGAGAGTGGCGATGTAGTACAGCAGCAACATGAAGAGGAAGACGTCAATAAAGTAAAGTCTCGTGTTTCCGCCTCTGAAAAGTATTATTTTCACACCGAATTCTCACCAAGGGTAGAATTATGACGCCAATTGTCCCGGACCCATTCATACCCAAAGAGAGAAAGAGCACATGAAAAACGAGGAAAAGAAAGCAGCGGGATGATGGCGGCGCAGCAAAAAAAAAAAGACCAGGCCAAAGAGCGTGGGACCACAGGTGTGGATGAATACACCCAACAACATCCATCCATCCATACATCGATATGGAGCCAGCATCCATCCATGAGTATCGACCGACAGCATGGCGCGAGTGTAGCACATAGTCCACGCTCATCTACAGCCAAAACAAGCGACAGCCGCATTTTGGTTGAAACATCCGAATCCGTGCAAATTAAAGAAGAGACAGGGAAAGGCTTACATAGACTCAGTTGCAGCAGAGCACAAGCTCGTTGGGCTGTGCATGCCTAGTGAATAAACAAGATTGCAGTTTTGCGAGATTCGAACTATGCAGACATGGAGAAAAGGAATGCGAGAGATGCAAATGTCCATTGCATTGGCATTGGCATTCTCATTGTTGCATTAATCACGGGGAGGGAAGTCATGTCTCGCGAAGTTTTGGTGGGCGACCTCAAAAGAAAACGAAAAACACGAGTTTATTGGTATTGCTGCTATGGGTATGAGATGGAGCATAGCATCGGTGGTGGTTGTGTGGCATCGGTGCATTCATCCTTCGAGTATATGCTGTTGCTGTTGCTGCTGATGGCGATGGCGATGATATAGGGTGAAGGGGAGTGATAATGCCATTCGGCAGAGGTAGACAGCAAATAATCAAAAAACAAGAACGTTGTCGTAGAGAATACCGATGAAGGGGCATGCGAGTGTCGATGGTATCATCCTTGCCTGAGTGTTGATGGGTGTCATTCTTGCCTATGTGTCGATGCCATTATCCTTGCTTGGGTGCTGTGGGTATCATCGTTGATTTAATGTCATGGGTATCATCCTTGCCTGAGTGTCGTGGGTATCATCCTCACCTATGTGCCGAGGTTATCATTTTCGCTTGTGTGCCGATGGTATCATCTTCGCCTGTGTGTCGATGCTATCGTCCTTGCTTGAGTGTTGTGGGTATCATCCTTGCCTGAGTGTCGATAGGTATCATTCTTGCTTGAGTGTCGTGGGTATCATCCCCACCTGTTTGCCGATGGTATCACTATCGCATGTGTGTCGATGACCGCCATTGTTTTCTTGCTGCCAATGGCGTATCCCCATGTGTGTCCCCTTGGTTCTTCCCACTGTGTCCCATTGGTCTATCTCACTTATCGCCTTGCCTCGCCTTTTTCCTGAGAAGCATAGGACGCCACTCCTTTGCCACCTCGTTCTCTTTTTCCTTCTTATTTCTTTCCTTCGTTTTCCTTTCCTTTCTTTTTTCTTGTTTTTTTTCTTTCTTCTCTCTCAACTTCACCTTCAACACGATCTTCCCACATTATTCAACCACAAACACGCTTTTTTTCTGTCTTCCATTTCTCTCAACTTCACTCTCTACCACATTGTTCAGCCACAAACGCGTTTCTTTCTGTATTCCTCGTCTCTCACCTTTACTTTCTTACTCATTGTTCAGCTACAAACGCGTTTTTTTTTCACTATCTTCCTTCTCTCAAACTCCACTCTTCCTTCCCACATTTTTCCAAACACACTCCGTCACAACACACACACCACACACACAATGAAGCGTCCATTCGAGCATGACCGCATCGAGGCAAGTGTTCTTGTTGCTCGCGTTCTTTGCCGTGTTTCTCCCTTGCAAACACAACCCGCAACATGACCATCGTTCAATTTGCAAGGTGCTAACGTTTCATTTTTCTTCTGTTGCTACTTCACAGGTCTCTCCCAAGAAGGCCCGCCTCAGTGGAGAGTTCCACTCCTTGACCGCCGTGCCCGCTCACGTGCGTGACTACAAGCACAAGCCCAGCAAAATGGCCATGAAGCCCAAGGCTCTCTGGATGGTATGTGTACGAGAATGAGAACAGCCCTTTCGTGGCTTTGCTTTTGTTGTGTTGTCAATGATGCCTTCCTTTTCTTTTGCTTTTCATTGATATCCGTCCCGTCATCACATTATCATGCTATTGTGTGTGTTATCTTCCATCTTCCCAACACACCCGCCTCTCCGCTCAGCCAATCTACAGCACTCACCTTTTTTTCTCTCTCTTTGCCACAGTCCTATTCGTTCATCACTCTCTTTTGTCACATGATCGTCCTTTGCTCTTCTGTCCACTGTCTTCCCTTTTCATCTTTGTCGAGTGCATGATTTTCTTCTCCGTCAACATCTTTTTATCATTGTTTCTTTTCTCATATGTGACCTCCAAAACACTAATCGCGTCTGTTATTCTTCTCTTTCCTTTCTCTGTCAACAATAGAACCCAGTCGTTCGTCCTCGCCCACTGCCTCGCCCACTTTGGGTATTGGCTGACGAGTTTATCCTCACATGCATTGTCCAGATGCATATTGCCTCAGGAGCAATGATCATGTTCCAGGCCGGTTCCTCACCCAACCAACCATCACCCCACAATCGCCCCATCGTCGCCGCCGCCACCCACTTCCGCCATGGCAACAAGGACGCCGCCAACCACGTCCTTCGTCGCCACCAAGCCATCCATGCAGCACCCATCAAGTCGCTCGCTGTTAAGCGCAACATTCTCCATGGCACAGCCACTCAAGGTGTCAGGCACGCTGCCTTGAGCAGACGCAGTGGACAAATATCCAAGTCGATCCCAAAAAAGGGAAAGCTGTCCTGGTCCCCATTCAAGATCCGAGCCGCAAAAGCCGCAGCCTATGAACAGATGCTTGCAAAGCAGAACGAGATGGAGATTGTGGACTCAGATGAGTTCATGACCAATGCCTCCACCTCCTTCAGCACCAACGGCATCTTCAGCAGCACCAGTATCCTCATCGAGGACATTGAGATGCCCTCAGCTGCCTCCACCCCCGTGCTGGCGCCCATGAAGCTCAGTGTCCAGGCCGGAGGTGTTCATGCCACCTCAACCATAGTAGCTGGTCCCAGCACGACGAGCGTCTCCCAGGTCGCCACCAGCTCGGTCCTCGCCAGTCAAGTTGTTGCCCCGATTCCCATGCAAGCTCCTCCACAAACAACCGTCACTGCACCCAGTGTGGGTCTTGGAGCCAGTGTCAACGGCACCAACTCATTGCCCGTGCCGAATACCGTGCCTGCTGCCACTGCACAACCTACTCCAGCAACCACCCAGCAACCTTCCGAAAAGCTGCTCGCCCACAGCTTTTCGGTCGGTCCGGGCCTTGGTGGTAGTGCCAGTGTCAGCGGCACCAACTCATTGCCCGTGCCAAATACCGTGCCTGCTGCCACTGCACAACCTACTCCAGCTACCACCCAGCAACCTTCCGAAAAGCTGCTCGCCCACAGCTTTTCGGTCGGTCCGGGCCTTGGTGGTAGTGCCAGTGTCAGCGGCACCAACTCGTTGCCCGTGCCAAATACCGTGCCTGCTGCCACTGCACAACCTACTCCAGCAACCACCCAGCAACCTTCCGAAAAGCTGCTCGCCCACAGCTTTTCGGTCGGTCCGGGCCTTGGTGGTAGTGCCAGTGTCAGCGGCACCAACTCATTGCCCGTGCCAAATACCGTGCCTGCTGCCACTGCACAACCTACTCCAGCTACCACCCAGCAACTTTCCGAAAAGCTGCTCGCCCACAGCTTTTCGGTCGGTCCGGGCCTTGGTGGTAGTGCCAGTGTCAGCGGCACCAACTCGTCGCCCGCAACAAGCAGTGCGCTTGCCACCACTGCACAACTCACCTCGGCTACCACCCAGCAACCTTCCGAAAAGCTGCTCGCCCACAGCTTTTCGGTCGGTCCGGGCCTTGGTGGTAGTGCCAGTGTCAGCGGCACCAACTCGTTGCCCGTGCCAAATACCGTGCCTGCTGCCACTGCACAACTCACCTCGGCTACCACCCAGCAACCTTCCAAAACGCTGCTCACTCACAGCGTTTTGGTCGGTCCGGGCCTTGGTGGTAGTGCCACTGCCAGTGCCGTCAACTCGTCGCTCGCGCCAAGCACCGTGCTGGCTACCACTGCACAGCCCACCTTGGCTACCACAATCGAACCTTCCAAAACGCTGCTCACCCACAGCGTTTTGGTTGGCCAGGGCCAGGGCCTTGGTGGTAGTGCCGCTGCCAACACGCACGGATCCGGTGCCGTGAGTCGGCCCACTCACGGCGCTATCGCGATCCGTCCAAACTTTACTTTCATTGGTAGCACATCGAACCTCGCCTCGCCACCTATGACCACAAACATTCTCCGTCCGATGGCCATCTCCAACAACAACAACAACAACAACAACAACAACAACAACAACAACAACAACAACAACAACAACAACAACAACAACAACAACATCAACAACAACATCAACAACAACAACAACAACAACATCAATTTCAACATCGGCGGCAGTACGCCCTCGTCAGGTGCGAAACCTGCATTTGAAATCCTGACGGCCGCCGACAAGCTCCTGTTGCTTGACACCATGACAGAAGTCCAACAAAGAACATGGACTCTGTCATACAAGAACAAGCTCCAGGAGCGCAAGAACGAAAAGAAGGCAGAGCAGAACGCGAAGAGGATGAAGGAGATTGAGGACGCCATCGAGAGGGAGAAGGAGTTTGCCAAGCAGACAGCAATTCAGGTCTTGGAGACCGAGATTGAGGAGGCAAAGGCCAAGCTGGACGCTGAGAGGGAGAGAAGAGAGGCCAAGATAACAGCCAAGAAGGAGGCCAAGGCCAAGTTGGAGGCTGAGCGGGAGAGAAGAGAGGCCAAGATAACAGCCAAGAAGGAGGCCAAGGCCAAGCTGGAGGCTGAGCGGGAGAGAAGAGAGGCCATGATAACAGCCAAGAAGGTGGCCAAGGAGAGAAAGGACAAGGAGGACAACAAGGAGAACCTGGTTTAACCTTTGGGGGGGTTAGGCCAGTGTGATCCTTGTTGTCCTGAGGAGAGGAGAGATGGGACAAGATTTTGGAGAGAGCAACAAGGACACCAGGGGATACCAAGGGTCTAATGTGGGGATTAGATCCTTGGTCCCTTTGTTGTCCTTTTGAGGCTTTGTTCTCTCCTCCCATTTCCATCTCTCCTCTCTCTTTCTCTCTCTCTCCCTCTCTCTCTCTCTCTCTCTCTCTCTTCTCTCTCTCTCTCTCTCTCTCTTCTCTCTCTCTCTCTCTCTTCTCTCTCTCTCTCTCTTCTCTCTCTTCTCTCTCTCTCTCTCTTCTCTCTCTCTCTCTCTTCTCTCTCTCTCTCTCTCTTCTCATATTTTTTTTCTCTTTGTATTTTTTTTTCTTAATCTGTAACCATATCTCTTGCACTTTACAACTGTGCCATATCAAAATAAATAAAAACAACTCACCCAAACCTTTGTCGATGATTGAAAAAGATGGTCCATGCATGGAAAATATTCTCGAGAGCACCAACATCTGCATCTCCACGTGAAAAAAGAAAGTCTGCGGACGAAATTTGTATCTTAAACCAAAGAGAGAGGCGGCGATCTCATTTTTATTTGTTTCCCCGAAAGATAATTAGACGTGGGTTTGAGATAAAGGAAACCAGGAAAGAATAACTACTTCACTAATAGGTTCTGTAAGGATGGACAACGGCGAAGGTTCAGATGAGGAAACCGGACTTCAACTGTACTCAAAGTCGATCATAGGTGCAACGCATATAATAAGGGTCTGCGCTATGGTCTGCATGCACTTCAAGCGTCCTGGGAATAATATCTTTGGTTATTATTCCGAAGTGACTTTTAGTGCTTCACGAAATAACAATAGAGACAACCCAATCCATGTCTGCTTGGTTCCGCTAGATCCTATTGCTTCTTTGCCAACCAAGTTGAGGCATTGTGCACCATAGGTGTAAAGACTCGAACGTTCAAACTAAGAGGGATCGCTAAAGTTGCTTGTCGGTTGGTTTGTTTGTGTGTTGATGGTGTGGTTCGTAATTTGTCGAAAAGGGCTGTGCAACATTGAAAAGGACGTGAGTGGAAATATGAACGCCTTGATACCCTTGCAGTACTGGATTCTCATTCGCCGGTCCTCAGAATGTATCTTTCCCTGTCTCTCTGCAGTCGAACGTCGTCCTGGTAGGCAAATAGATCCTTTTATCAAGATGCAAAAAAAGTACATGCAACTGGGTCATAGCGCGTAAGAAACACGTTATTCAGCGGAAGCATATCTAGAGGAAGTTACAGAGCACTGGTCTACCATGTAATTCCAGAGACGTTACGCACCGCTGGCAAGAAGCATATCCATTTCGACCTGGGACTTGGGGATTCGAGTGCGAGTATCGCACTCTGCAAAACCTAGATATTCACCTTCCATCCACCCTTTGAAGAGCACAGACCCTTGCGCTCATGCCTAGAATAAGATTTGCAGTATTAAATCATCAGTCGATCGTTTGGAATTAAATAATGGCCAAACAGCAAAAATGATCCTTAGCGTTGCCTCCAATGTTCAATGAGAGCATCCGAACATCTTCTTCCTGACCACTTGCGAGTGTTTAGTTCAGACGTAAGTTCTCCGCATGCAAGGTGTCACACGCGCCCGTATCGTCGGTGTTGTTCACCGTAAAGACAAAGACCTCGAAACCATTGACCAACAGGACCAGATCATCTGCTCACCCAAACTCGATCTCTTCCTCTGAAATGAGGTCATCCTGGAGGCGACCAATTTCGGCATTCACTGCGGCAGTCAAAGTCCCTCTTCTATGTTGTTGAGTGACAATGACAAAGGTAAAATGACAGGTATACTGGTCAATACTTAATTTCAAACATCAAATTGTGGCTTGCAAATGTCCCTCGGTCACTACTTTCATTCCTTCGAAACCAGAGGTGACCATTGCTCAGACACTCAAGGCAGGTTTCTCAATGATGGACAAGCGCAATCTTGGCTGTTGGGGACTTCCTCTGTTCAATGGCCTTTGCCTTGACAAATGTGCCAGCAACATAAATTGGCAGTCAGCCAAAAATTAGACTTTTCGCGACCATACGCGATTTATTATTTTTCTTCAGAAACTGACACGTACGTCTCAATCATGGATCCGTGCTATCGATACTTCTGTGTGGGTCCCTTTCCATCATTTCAGTGCATGCATCCGGAAGGACGCTTAGTCCCTGAGCCAAATAGCAACGGAGCGCCTGCAGGATCTTGGTCAGCTCGGCATTGACCTCTAGCAGCTCGGGGGCATGCACACTGTATTGGTTGTATCTAGATTTATCCAATTATTGTTCATCTCTCAAATCGATGATATCCGACAGAGCAAGGCTAAGAGGCACAAGTGAAGTCCAAATATATGAAATTGTTAATACCAGACTCTTGCTTTCTTGCGTGATCATAAAATCTGCTCCGTCAGAGCTTATTTTCACAAGAATGCGTTGAAGTCATGACCCGTGAGACCGGTTTTGGGCTGCAACGACTAGATTTTCTTGTAGTTGATACGTCGAATGCCCAAAGATACTTTCCGGATGGGATTTGGATGTCGCTGATATCGTAGCCGCTGTACCCTGTTGTATGCGGCCTCAATAAACGTTCTCCGAGGCTCTGCTCCTCCTGTGTATCGAACAGGTTGTAGGCTTGCCATGGCTTTGAGGTTTTGGAGACTCTTGTTGACGGAAAATATATAAGGCAGTGCGAAAAGGCATAAACAGATGTATACGCCACCATTCTGGCTTATTTCGCGCCGATGGTTCTCAGTGGACCTGTTGTTGTTTTCTTGATAATTCCAGTATTTCTCGCTGCTGCTGATCTGGGGCTTCTCTTAGTGAAAGCCTCCTTCGAGTTTTTGTTATTGACGGTGTGTTCGTGTCCCCCTTTTTGTTCCCGACTACTAATGTTGTCTTACTGAGGGTGTAGGTTCAAAGAGGCGCTGTTGCCGATGACGCATCAAAGGTGAGAATAGCGACCGTGTTCCTTATAAATGATTTTTGCTATGATCCGTAGAACGTAGAGACGGTGTGCTGCGGAACAGACTGATGGAAACAAGGAAGTGAACAATGTGAGCAAGCCGAAAAATATCTTGGTCAGGTGACTTTCCAATTTGTACTTGGTGGCGTTGTGCATAGACCATCATCCAGCTCGAAGTTCTAGATCTCGTCCAAAATTTCAGTTATGAAAACGAGCAAAGACTCGACACTGAAAAGACGATGCCGAGAGTCGACGCTTTAGAGGGAGGACTTTCAACAAAGGACACGGAGGGCGTAAAGGCATTGGAAACAACAAGCTAACATATGAGGGGCACTCGCATGCATGAGAGAAGGAGTCGATTTCTGCTTTGGCAAAAGATGTGGGACTGTGCGAATGCGTGAGAGCGTGTGGACAGAGTCAATATTCATGCATTTTGCATAAGACGTGGCACTTACGGGGCGCACAATGGAGACGACCTTGGGTTTGGTATGCCATCTGTTGGCAACACCACGTATCATTTTTTTGTCTCCCCATTCCACTTTTTTCTTTTTGGCGTCCCTCCCGCTTTCCCTCTCTCTATCTCTCTCTTTTGTTTCTGTTACTTCTTTTCTCCCCTCAAGTTATACACTCGTATCCAGCTCTACTTTCAACACTTATTTATCTTCCAACCCATCCTCTTCAACAATGCAGTTCAAATATCTTGTCATTTTCAGTGTTCTCTCGAGTTTTGCGGCTGGCTGCGGCCACAACAACGATTTCTGTCGCCGCAACGAAGACTGCTGCTCCGGTACCTGCATTCCCGTCGACCGCGAAACAGCCGTCTGCTATCGAGGCTAGGTTCGTACAAGTGTTTGCGAAAGATATGGCTCTTAAATTCCGTTCAA
>KN042425.1:1561118-1621490 GCA_000739165.1 Podila verticillata NRRL 6337 | reverse complement strand
AAAAAAAAAAAAAAAAAAAAAAAAAAAAAAAAAAGGGAACACCATTTCTTTTCCATCAAGAGATGCTGAAATAGGACAATTCCCTTCCTCAGAAGAGCTATGCTCAGGGTGTCTTTAATCATACTGTTTATTCCTTCAGACTCTCAAACTTACCCTTCGCTCTCAAAGTCGGTTCCTCTATCCCAACAGTTTACACATTCAACAATTCTTTGAATCTCACCCAACATTGTTTTCCAACACTTCAGCACTATAATCATGTCCACCATGTCCAAAACCCTCTTTGATATTGCCGAAATCAGCAGCCGAGTAGCGCAGTTTGTATCTGTCAAAGGTGCTGTATCTTGCATCCGGGTCTCGAGAGCCTTCTCTCTAGATTTCGTGGGTACTGTCTGGCACACAGTTGACTTTGAGCTTCACGGCAAGTTTGCCCGCTTGGAACCTGTCATCCTCAGAAAAAATGGGCACCTTGTCCGGGTTGCTAAAAACGTCAAGAACCAAGACCAAGTTGACTCTCTCCTGTGCCTCGGTGCCAGTAAAATATCGATCTTGTGTATTGCCATGGCCAGAGATGCAGGCTTAGAGGCAGGCTGTTACGACATCATTCGCCGAAACCATAGGACTCTCACCGAACTCCAGCTCAAGAATGCCAATGGCATAAGCCGAGCGACGTCGCTGTTCATATTTTTGGACTCGTTAACGTCAATGACGCCCATATCCTCAAATTGACGAAGCTCACTATTCGATGGCTCATTATTACAAGAGAGTCGTTCACATCCGCCCTTCGATGCTGCCCCGTCCTTAAAAATATTGACCTATGGGGTACAACCGTAACGCGTGACGGGTCCTTTGACGAATACCAGCACACAGGCGTGACATTTCTCCAAGCGATAATAGTCGATGTCGTCGAACCAGGAAGTCTGCCACTCTTTATTCACTTTCCGAACTTAGAACGGTGGGCGACAGGCGATGACTCCAGACCATCTGAGTTCCCTACCCTGGCTGTCAAAGATTATGTATCAATTTGGTGCCCACAGCTGAAGGGGATCCAGACAAACTTCACGCCCAGTCTGCTACTATGTCATCTCCTTGTCAATGTTTTTGTCGGTCTGACTTCCCTGACGTTCAACTACACGAAAATATCATCAAATGTCATTATGGCAATACTGCGATAGCCAGCCACTTGGAGAACAATTGTCGCATATAATCCTCGATATGGATTCATGGAGGAATTCGAGGAGGATGGGTTCTCGGAGACGGTCGATCATTTCCAGAGCTCAGGGTGGATGATTCAGTTATTGCCGCGTCTCTGTCACAGACTCACCACCTTCAAAATGGTGGAGCATGAGATGAATGACGATTAGATGGAGCAGGCGCCCTGGTTATGCACCGATCTGGAGGAGCTTGCATTCAGAATCCAAGGACTGGATACCAGGGGAAAAGTCGAAGGCGCAATCGTGCGATGGAGAGAAGGAAGAAAGCAGCGAAAGCTAGGTTTGACGGTAGAGGCTCCTGTGCAAGAGGATGGATCGATCGAAGCACGTGTAGCACGTCATTTGCTTCGCTTTGAGAACTTGAGCACTGTATGGCTCGGGAGCAAAGTGTGGAAGGCTTTAGAGTAGAGTCACCATCGATAGAGCTATTATTGCAGAGTCATCTTATTACGCTTATGTTTATGTTTTCCTATCGTGATGCACACGCGTTTAAACTTGTGGACGTATGAAATTAGTGCAGGCTCAATTGGCGACTGATTTGTGGCAGCTAAGTGTTCATAGCGACGTGGCTTTTTGATCCTTCGAGGTCGGCTCCTTCTCTCCTCCTTGCACGAAAATTCCAGGGTGCGCTGTTAATGCTTTATGCACTTGTCTAAATCTATTTTGTATGTAAAAGGCTCATAATTCTATGTTCAGTCTCCTTTCAATGGTTCACCTCGACTTGCAGGAAAGACATTGTATGAACATGTATTTTTTTTTATTCCCTTCTACGTTCTGTCCATCTTAATTATGGCACAGGACTCTCGATATATATATTTTTTTACAAGGAAAAGTTCTCGGCAGCAGCAGAAGCAGCGACAGCCAAGGCCAAGAGAGCCTCGATGCGGATGGGGAGCTGCTTCTTGAGGTTCAACAACTCATCGACAGCCTCCTTGACCTGGTCAGCATCAGCCTTGTCAGTCTTCAACTGACGGACCTTCAAGCCCTGGGCGTCGATCTTGGCCTCGAGCTCAACAATCTCCTCGGGCTTGGGGCCGGGACCAGTCCAGGAAGGGGCAGGCTTGGAAGCAGCAGCGTGGGCAGCAGCCTTGGCCTTCTTTCCAGAGACGGCGGGAGCGGCGGCGGGGGCAGCGCCCTTCTCCTTCTTCTGCTTCTTGGCATCCTTGGCATCCTTGACCTCGGTCTGGGAGACGGGGGCGGCCTTGGAGGCCATGGAGGCGACCTTGCCGTCAGGGATCAAGATCAAGCGGGCAGGCTTGTCACTGGTAGCGACAGCGTCGACAATGTAGTAGCCCTTGCGCTCGAACTGGATGATGTCACCCTTGTTCAAATCAGCAACGTTGCCGTCAGCAATACCCTCGGTCTTGAACTCGGTAACGGGGGTCAAAAGATCCTTGAGGTCATCGTCCTCCTCGATCTTCTTCTTGGTGATCAAGTAGTCATAGTCCATCAAGTCGACCTTGACCAGCTCGGGACCGTCAGCCAACCAAGTCAGCTTCTTCTTCGTCTTCTTAAAATCTCCCTCCAAGTGGAGCTCGGCCTGGACACCGGTAACGATGCCCTCTGAGTTCTTCTCAACAGAGCGGATGAAAGCGTTGCCCCAGTCCATGAAAGTGACCTCCTCGTTGATCTCGAGTTCCTTGCAGTCAGCCTGGTCCATCCAAATGGTAGGGCCGTAAGCGGTCTGCTTGTTGCCGAGGGTCTCGTTCTTCTTGTGGCGGGGGACCTCCTTGAGGTCGTAGACATCGGCACCAGAGACAGTGACCTTGACCTTGTTCAAGGCCTCGACTGCGGTGTGACGGGGAGCAATAGGGTCGATCTGCTTGCGGTTGACAGCCCAGAGCTTGTCCCACTCGAGAGTGATGTAGTTGGTGGAAGCACCCTGCATGAGAATGTAGGTTTTGAGGGCCTCCATGGTGAGACCACGGCGGTGGATACCACGGATAGTGGGGAAGCGGGGATCATCCCAGCCAGAGACGCGACCCTGGTCAACGAACCAGGTGAGCTTGCGCTTGGAAAGGAGAGTGTAGATGAAGTTCAGGCGAGAGTACTCCCAAATGTGAACCTGGCGAAGGCCGAGGTTGTCCAAGAACCACTGGTACTGGGGGTTGCGGTCGTGGTACTCGTCAGTGCGGAGAGCGTGGGTGACACCTTCGAGCGAATCGACGATAGGGCAAGCGAGATCGTACAAGGGGTACATCTTCCACTTGTCACTATAACCATCAAAACATCACGTGTGTTAGTATGAGAGTCAAAAAGTAAGATCCTTTGAGGCAAAAGCACTATAGGAATGGCGGACTTACCCAGTGCGGCCGTGGGGAATCAAGTTGCAGCGGTAGATGACAGGGTCACGGAGGGCCTTGTTAGGATTGTCGACCGAGATCTTGGCACGCAGACAGCAGGTCTGACCAAACTCAGTGGCGTTCTTCATCTCCTCAAAGCGGCGCAAGTTCTCCTCAACAGAGAGATCGCGGCACTGGGAAGCGATACCGTCCATACGCTCAGCACGCATCTGCTCCTGTCCGGTGGTATCGGCGTAGGCCTTGCCCTCCTTGATCAGCTGAATGGCGTAGTTGTAGATGGTGTCAAAGTAGTCGGAGGTGTAGGTGACAACCGAAGAGTCGATTCCGATCAAGAGAAGATCCTCCTTGATCGAGTGCTCGTACTCGACCTTCTCCTTGCTGGGGTTGGTATCATCGAAACGGACAATCAAACGTCCCTTGTATTGGTCAGCAAAGTACTTGTTGAGGAGGGCAGCCTTGGCGTGTCCAATGTGCAAGTAACCAGAGGGCTCTGGGGGGAAACGGGTAACAACCTTGCCCATCTCGGCGCCAATCAAGTTGATGTCGAAGGATCCCTGGTCAGTCTTGGCCTGTTAAGGTTCCAGGTTGCGGAGGAAATATGCGAATCATAAATTAGTAATGTAGATCAGAAAATCATGAAATTGATATCCAAAGGATGATTTTCCTTGACATACAACTTTGGTGCTGTCGTTGGCCTTGGCGAGCTCGGCGAGGGCAGCATCAACAAAGGCCTGGGCAGAGATATGGTTGAACCAGCGTCCAATGTAGACTCCGAGATCCTTTCCGGTCTTGAGCTGGCGGGAGAAAATGGCGTTGGCCTTCAAGGCACCCCAGAGAGCAATATCGGCAGCAGTAATCTTGTATCCAACAAAGAAGCTACGAAGGGTCAAGTGGTGGTTGAGCTGCTGGAAGATGATATCCAAGCTCTTAAAGTCAGAGGTGTTGACAATGTCCTGGCTCTTGTCAATGAAGTCATCGATCTAGAAAGTCGGCCAAAAGTGTTAGTTGATCAGTGATTGTGACTTGGATCGTAGAGTGTGTGGAGCGTGCTTGATTATTCTATACCAAGCTAGCAGAAGCGGGGTCGGAGCCATAGAGAGTGTTCTTATGGGAGCGGAGGACGTAGCGGATGATGGAACTGACGGTGGTCAAGGTGGTTCTATTAGGTATAATATTCTACAATTGTCAGTCTCTTGTTTGTTCAAACTCTCAACTTGAACGAGCCAGCTGAGCACTTGTTCTCAAGCCTTACCCGTTGGCGGTCAGGGAGACAACAGCGTTGTTCTCACCGACAGTGGCAACGTTCTTGTACTCGACCTTGGCAACGGCGGGGTTGTTCAAGGCAGCGATAAGAGCAGTAACGCCTATCCGGGAGATGGACGATGTAAGAGGTTGTGAGTTTCCTGCCTTTCTTTCATTTCCCAGGCACGCGCTTCTCAACATTCTTCACACGACGAGTCGTCTCGCTCTGATTTCTCGCTTTCATCCTGTTCCATGAGAGGTTTCTTTAAGAAATTTCGTGAATATATGCTCCTATCGTAGTCCTTGTCATACCATATGGGAAGTTGGAAGCCTTCTGGGCAACAATGACGGTGGCCATGGTTGTGATGTGTGTGAGAGGGGTGAGAAAGAAAGAAGCAATTCGCTCTTTTATCCAACGTAAACAAAATGTGTGACGTGCATTTCCTAATTTGGATGGATTCGACTTTAGAACAAAGTCAGGATGACCCATCTTTCGAAACCCTTCTCCTTCATAACAACGTCGTTGACGGAGTGGGGGCGTGTGTCAGTCTTGGAGCATTGGACTATTTAGCAAGGAAACCTGTCGTCATTAGGAGCAATAGTGTTCATTTGTTCATTTTTTCGTATCCCATGTTTTATTGCTTCTAGATGAGACGTGTTTTGCCTATTCTAAATTGATCCTGAAAAAACAAAAATCCTCTAGTTGTTGAGAGGGCTGGGGCCGCTGGCGTAGATGAAGAGATCGTAGGCTAGTAAAAAAAGAAGCAAGGGACGTTAGAAATGAAGGATAGATAATTCCACAACAAATAGAGGGCCACATAGACATTAACAGAGATGTCTTACTGAAAGCACCACCGATGGCACCGAAGAAGGGAGCAACAATTGGGACCCAGAAGTACCAGCCCTGGCGGGAGAAGGCCTCGAAACCCCAGCCGAACAAGGCGGTGAAGAGACGGGGAGCCAAGTCACGGGCAGGGTTAAGGGCGAAGCCGGTCTCGTAGCCGAAAGAGGTACCGATGGCAGCGAGGGACAAGCCGATGATCAAGGGCTGGGTGTTGCCGGCGGGGGTGTTGCCCTTGTCGGAAGTGGAGAGGATGACGAGGACGAGGAGAGCAGTGCCCAAGAACTCGGCAATGAAGGCAGCAGTGGTCGAGACGGCGTCGGTCTGGCGGCCAGTGATGAAGATACCAATGGTCTTGGCGGCATCGACAGCCTGGATAGCAGAGTAGTTAAAGACGTAGACAACGAGAGCACCGGCGAAGGCACCCAAGAACTGAGCAGCCCAGTAGATAGGGACCTCAGCCCAGCTGAAGCCGCGGAAGATGGCCATGGCCAAGGTGACAGCGGGGTTCAAGTGACCACCCTATATTTGTGCAACCGAAGAGAAATATATTGAAAAGAATACATGTCAGCGATGATGTCTCTTTTCTTTCATTTTTCTCGCGAGGATTGTCGATGATGTATTCCAGATTGCTGCTGCTATTTTTCTTCGTCTGTTTCTGATGAGGTACTCTTTCGCAGGTAGGTGGGTGATATGATGGAGGTGTTGTATTGTTGGGGATGATGGGTATCCTTGACTGAATATCCCTTTTTCTGAGGTCAATTCCTTTCCTGTTTCCTGGTTTTCTTCCTTTCTGCCTGGAACTCTTGTGGACAAACTGCGAGGCACGACTTACGGAGACACCTCCAGAGACGTAGATACCAAAGGTCAAACCAAGACCCCAGCCGAGGGACATGGTGAACCACGAGTTGTGGGGCGAGAAGACGAGCTGGGCAATGGCGCCGGAGCCGAAGGCAACGAGGATGGCAGTGCCCAAGAACTCGGCGAAAGCCTTGCGGAACTATTGTTTCATGTCACAAGAGGTAAATAGTTGAATATGTCAGCGAGGAGTTGAAGTTGAGGTGTCTTTTGACAAAGAGAGCGACTGAGATTATCGCGTTTCCTGGGTCAAGCCAAGGTACCTTGTGGCGGACACCAGCCCATTTGCTGTGGGCCTCGTAGCGAGTGTGGTGGACAGCCTGCTCGGCGCGCTCGAGGAGAGCGTCGGTCTCATTGGGCTCGTGGCGGTGGAGGAAGTTGACCATTGTGAATGGGGGTAAGGTGTGTGAGCGAGGGAAGAGAGGAGAGGATGAAGAAGAAAAAGAAAGAAAAAAAAAGAAAAGAAAAAAAGTTGAGAGGAATAGCGGGAAGATAAATGAGGTTTGCTCTCTTCCAGCTTACCTGACCTGAGTGATGTGATGCAGGTACAATTTCCACCCCAGCCACACCTTCGTCATCTCTTCGCAACAGAGCCGTGGAGCGAGGAGTGGGCGAAGAGGAAAATACGGCCCAGGGTTGAATGCTCACCATCTTTTTTTTTTTTTTTTTTTTTTTTTTTTTGATTTCTTCCCGGCAGAGTGGGTGAGTAACAGACGAAAACGACTGTCCCGCCTTGCCCAATCCACCACCGAATGGGACACTCAGAGAGAGGGGAGTGAGTGTCTCTCCCCTGTCCCTGCGTTGGTGCTCTCTTTTCTGCTGAAAAATAATAATTTTGGAGTGCGCGAATCGAAATCATCCATTTATTGAGAGCATTCCATGGATCCAAAGAGAAAAGGGGCGGAGGTAAACAGTGCAGAGAAAAGGAAACGTGCGTTAGAAGGGCAGGAGAGGCAGGGAAGAGAGGGAAAGACGACGATGATGATGTATCCCACCCACTGTACATACACTTGCTAGTTCACTGTGGTGTTCCCGCGGAGCGGAGGAGAACATATTTTACCTTTTCTTGTCTTTCTCTGCTGACGAAAGACCGTTGAGCAAACGGAATGACGAGAATGGTCTCACCTTCCAAGGTGCAAATGTACAAAGAACGCGCCCATGCGCGACGTACACGCCCGCATCTCAAAATCATCCTCTAGTGGGTGAAGGAAGTGGACATCGTGACATGACTCGCTATGCGCCACCAACGCACCAACGAGCTTTTGAACACAGCCCTTCAACAATGCCATGCACTCCCAGGCACTATTTCTAATACTACTACTTCTACTACTTCTCCAATTTCTCCATCCAGCTATTCGCACTAGTCAATCCCTCTCCTTCTTCATTACCAATCTGTGTGCACAATAAAGAAAGAAAAGAAAAACATGTTGTCCACAAATACACAGCCTCTTACCCACACACACTCTTACCCACACACACTCATCACAACAACTCCTCGCCTACGAACCTGAGCAACATTCATCAGTACCCCTACCATCTTACGTAGCAGAGCCACCTTCAGCATCCATCTTTGATCCAGTACTGACGCTCTATCTCACAAACGACAACTTGGCGTCACCCACATTATTCGACCATAATATGCACACATGTGCTTCATCAGAACCACCGCCCTTTTCGTCACTCATCTTTGATGAAACCCTGTCAAATCTTGAGCAATTGGGAAACTCGACCCTAGATAACACAACTTACAAAGACGCTCGATCCTTGATTGTATTTCTGGCCCAGTCAGCGGGGTTCCTGGTCTTTACTGTCCTAGCAATCCTACGTTATGCAGATGTGATCGAGACACGAAGCCACGGATCAAACTATCCTCGTCAATCCCGAGACATGAGTGTCGAGCTGCGTGGCAATGCCGTTGGCATGTCAGTCGGGATCGCCTTGAGTGTGGCATTTTTGTCTCTGTTGACGAAAATGTGAGTGCAGTTATGGAATCGGGATGATATCCTAACAAGGTTTCTTTGGCGAGATAGTCGGATGCGTCCTTTGAAAATAAGGAGTAAGATTTTGGACGTAGTGTAAACCTTCCGACGGATCGATTTCTGACCCCCACCTGCGTCGACTCTTATTTCACTCACACTAATAGCCAAGCTGGAACTGTCACGGTCACGTTCAATATGCCGATCCTGGTCTGCCTTGGTGTCGACATCGGGTCGATGAGGTTTTCATGGGAGATGGGCGTCGTAGCGCTTGTCCTTGGAGTCCTGTGCATTGCCCTGCGATTCATTTACATCGCCCGTTGTCGATATACAAGGGTAAGTTTCGTGTTTGATCACCTCACTTTGGTGCTTGTCATCGTTGATTCGGCCACCAACCATTGGGGTGCTTTTTTCTTTTTACCAATCACTAGATAATCGTAGAAGCTGCGATGGTTGAGCAGGAGCTTTACCAAACCACCATCTTCCTTTCTTTCTCAGGGATATGTGTCCAACTGCTGTATTTCCTTCTGTTTCTGTCGTTGTATCAGGACTTGGACCACTGGCGGCAAAAGCGCATTCAGCGTTGATTTACTTCTGTATCATTTCATGCTATATCTCTTATGTCTGGACGTTGCAAGTGCTCATCACCATCGTCTATATCATTGCCGAAGGCCTTTCAGCAAGTTACTACTATCAACGAAACTCAACTTGCCAACACGGTTCCTTTGATATTCTGAAGCGTGTCTGCACAACCTCTTTCGGAAGCATCTTTCAGGCAGCCTGCGCTCCATTCTGGTTTCACTTTGGGAACCCCAAATACTCGACTGTCAAACCATCCATCGCCAAATACGCACTCTATTACGTTGCTGCTCTTGATGCAGACTACAGCAAGGCGGTCACCGATGTCGAAACCAGTTTCGCCAAGTCTGGCATGACTTCGCGACTTGAGATGTATATAATGGAAAAGGTGCTCTTCACGAATGCCTTGATAGGTGGTCTGGCGACCGGTGTGTACTTTTATGGGATCATAGAAGACAATGGACACAATGCACACATCCTTTGCATCTGTGTCCTGGCGACATTCAGATGATTTAACTGCAGGTGCAGCTGCAGAGGCAGCGACTGCCTCGGTGTTCATTGCGATAGCGTACAATCCTGTTGCATTTGCAAGGCTACATCCACTGCTGATCAAGGAGATTTGGAACTCCTGCTTCCAGGTGCCTAACGCGCAGGATCCCTTGAGTATGATGGTAATGATGACATAGCAATAGCAATAGTAGTAGTAATAGCAATAGAAGTAGAAAAGCGCCATGCCAATATATCCTCGATACCATGCTACTGTCTGCGCCCAAGATATTAACTGGTGACTGTTTTTTCACTTCCAGCTTCACAAAATGAAAAAAAAATGGGCTCCTCGGCCATTGATATGTATTCCCATCTTGTCTTTCTTGTCCTTCTTTCTTCTCCACTTTCCACTCAAATCAGTCGCTCTCACTCTTTTATCACTTCGCATGCTCGACAACCACACGCCGTCTCTTCAGCCTACAATGGGAACATTCCCCCAAGCGACCAGATCGCCACAATATGTCCCTGACCAAGAACCATCCTCAGCACCTATTCACGATCCATCATTAACACCCGCCTCTGAATACGACCCGCCTCCACGGATAGTCCTTATTAACGACCAGCCTTCCTTAGCACCGATCGCCGAGTTCTCAGAATCCGCCGCCCCAATCTATGATCCCAATTTGTCCACACCACCACCCAAGACTACGAGCCTAAACATCGCTGTTCTTCCCAGAATGAAAACCCCTGCGGGTGACCAGTACACTGGCCTCAGGTCGTTGTCATTATTCACTCTCCAGCTGATTTTTTTCTTGGTGCTGACAACAGTCGCTATATTGGCTTTTGCAGGAGTCCTCGAGCTCAATACCAACAGCTGGGGCAACTTTCCTATCCATTATCGAGGAATCTCAAGCGATCTGGGCGATTATACGATCGCCATGGCACCCGGTGCAGCCATTGCACTCCCATGGGTGTTTATGCGCACCACAACGTGAGTATCTTTTTTGTTTTGTTTTGTCGTCGCTGAGAGGTCCAAAAGCCAGACAACTTTAAACAAAGTACAGTTTTGTGCTTACTTTTTTTAAGCCTCGCACGGAGGGAGAGCATCATTACTAACCATGTCCTTTGGCTGCGGTGAATACATAAAGCGAAAAGATCACCTTCTCTTCAAAAGTCATGCTCAGGCTCCCGTTTGTGGCATGTGCTGTGTTGGGCATCGTCACTTCCAATGGCCAGGAAAACTCGGTTGCCGCCGGCTGTGGTATTTTGGCCTTCTTCTATCTCGGCTTGCAGCTCTACCATGGACCAAAACTCAAGTTCACCAAGGTAAAGAGAGAAGAAATCACACGCCGCATATGCAGGTATATCCAACATGCGGCATGCACGATTTAGCGTTGGCTGTTGTTTACTTCGCGAAAAAAAAACAACAACCAAACGCCGTTAAAACAGAACATTCTTTTTTTAATCGCTTCCCACAGATAATCTTAGAAAACACAATAGACGAGAAGCGCCTCTACTACGCCATTATAACCATCGCCGGCGCCGGCCTTGCCATTCATCTCCTCTACTCCCTACTCTTTGCCCTCGTCGTCACCGGATACGGCCAACCGACCTCAAGACTCAACAAAGTCCTGCCCTACATCCTCATCATCCTCAGCTACATCTCCTACCTCTGGACAAGCCAAGTCCTCGCCAACACAATCTACGCCTCTGTCGCTGCTCTCACTTCATCTCACTACCACCCTGCAGGCTCCCCACCCGAAGACTCAACCCGGACCATCCTCAAACGTGTCTTCACAAAGTCGCTGGGAAGCATCTCCTACGCCTCACTGGAATCTCGTCTATATATGTTCTACCAAGGCTACAACGTTCACAAGCCCTTCTCGCCCAAGTACGCTCTGTACAATGTCGCAACATACGGGATGGACTACTCCACCGCACGCAAAGACATTCGCACTCGATTAGCACAGCTCAAGATGGCCCGGATACCCGAGTCGTCCCCCAGGGACCGACTCGTGATCGGCTACGCCCTCCTCGCGGGCATTCTGTCCACGTTCTACTTCTTTCTTTTTATCCACGACAACGTCCACACGATCTGCATAGGGATTCTGGCGTCGATGCAGACAGTCTTCACGGCCGCGGCCGCGGTGGATGCCGTGGTGGCGTCAGTGTGCTTGGCAATGGCACACAATCCGGTCGCGTTTGCGAAAGCTTTCCCGTATCTGTTTGGCAGGATGAAGGACATAGAGAACGAGTTTGCAGCCGAGATCGAGTATCTGTCGCCCTAGATTCATAAATCTCACCCGCCACTCATTTGTATTATTTAAATAGTGTTCAATAGCATCCAACCTTTCTATAAAGTCTTTTCTTTGATAGAAGGTGTCGCTCCCCTTCTCGCCACCGACCACACATGCATAGTGGCCCACACAGCGCCCACACAGCTCCACGCACCTGCCACGATCAGATCCGTGACAATGACGGCCCACACAGGCAGGTCCCTGTAGAAAGCGCACGACTCGTACGAGAATTCGAGCTCTTCCTGACCTCCTGAAACCGACTTGTCCACCCGAACTTCGAACAGGCCTGAGTACCCGCCAAACTCGGCCATCATGGACCGCTGTGTGATCTCACGCACAGTCTTATGAGTCGGTTCGCTGATGTGGTTCGAGGTTTGCGGAAACGTAGAGGTCGAGTATGCTGTCCAGGACATATCGCTGTCGTCCGAGGCGGTAGTTGCCACATGGAGAGTGTCGCATCCTTCGTGATCATGGCCGTTCAGGACAAAGTCCGGCTGCAGGTTGTTCAGGATCCAGGCGGTGGTGTTGGGTGTCAACATGGTCTGCTCGATGATGGTGTTGTCCCAATGGACACGAATATCCGGTGGGTCGACACAGACGCCCTTCTCCTTGTGGAACGGGATATGGGTCAAGAGCACAATCTTGTCCTTGGGGTGCCTCTCCTTGATCCTGGACGCCTCCTGCAGAAACTCCCATGTCTGTCCTCGCAGATTCTAATATGATAAGAAAATATATAAAGAATCGGTTTATAAGAAAAACGAGCTAGTTCAGTCATCTCGATGCGTTAATAAATCACTGTGTCCTCATACCTCGTCTGCTGAAGGTCCGTCAATCAGCATAGTGTTCAGCACCACAAAGTGCAGTATCCTCTCCTCTGCCCCTCCCAACGGGATCCTGGTCGTCGTCACAAAGTTGCTCTTGCCAAATGATTGTTCCCACCGCTCGATCCTTTCTTGCGAAATATCGTATCCATAGCCGATATCGTGGTTCCCCGTAACGTTGATCAGCTCGGGCGTGTCTTTCTCTGCGATCTGAATATATGGAAAACTCGAGGTCATAGTGCTCAGGGGCTCGGTGAAGATGGACTGGTATCGCTTGAGCCGGACATCAAACTCGGTGTTGTCGATCCATTGGCTCGAAAAGAGGTCGCCCAGGATGGTGACATGGGTGGGGGTGATTGGAGGTTGAGTCCATGATGAAGAGTTGCTGTCATGTTGGTGTTCATGAATGTTGGGTGAAACCAGGTTCCAGAGAGAGTAGAGGGGCGACCATGAGGGGCTCATCATCGACCGATAGACATGGTGCATGTACGCATCATTGAACGCCAAATCAATATGGGCTAAGCAATAACGAATTGAAAGAAAACAGACATAGTACCAAGTGAGAGGGAAAGTAGAAGGTCAGTCGACCTGGGGGTTGTTTTTTTCGTCCGCTGAGATGTATTGACGGGAGCATATCCAAAACATCTTATCCAATGGTACCTCGCTTTCCAAGTCTTGCAATTTTGGCATCCCCTTCCATCTGCGGGTCCGCCATCACAACCATACGTACGAATGAGTCGTGGTTGGACCATTTCCAGTGGCATGAGATGCGAGCATAATTCTGAAGTAACAGTGTTGAAATGACGGCTGCTATTGTTGCTCCCGAGAGAATAAATGTCAGCGCCCGGATAATCATTCTTTTCCTGTTATGCTTTGTGCGGTGATGCTGATGTTGAAGGATGCCGAGGTTAGTTGGTTGAAGGATGGAAGTTGTTTCAATTGTCACACGAGAGGAGAGCTGCCAAAAATTCAAATTTGCAGTCAAATCAAATTAGATTTTTGGTGCCTGAGTTAAGGGTCGCGATCTATGATGAACTAATAGAAGTGCTCCGATGAAGGTGGTTGCGGCGACTTGTTGGCCAGTTTCCGAAGATTATCGGACGCTCGAGGTGGTAGTACTGGTGGCTGTGGAGACATTATTGACGCCGTTGTCCCTGAAAAGGGCCCTAACCTGGAAGTAGTGGTGGATGTGCGAGTTGTCGCCCCTGTCTCTGGAAGGTACCCTGTCGTCTTGCTCCGTGGAATCTCTTCTTGAGTGCTGGTGCTGTTCCCACTGGAGAGCTCACGACTAGAGAGCGTCGCGTGTGTCATGGCAGTAGCATATGAAGGCAAGAAATCCATCGATGTTGAAGCGAGCGCCATACTTGCCCTCGCTTTTGGTATTGATAGTGCTGAAGTTCGTGATGTGGTCGTAGAGGTAGAAGGTGAAGCGAGCAAAGGAGACGCGGTTCGATGGTTGCTCTTTTGTATTGAATGGTGCTGGTAGTTGCTGTTGTGACCCAAGAGCGCCAATCCTGATGGTTGAATATAACTTTCTCGCCCCGCAGATCCGCTTTGTTGCCGGTGTCCTGGTGGCTCATGAGTGTCCTGTGAAGATGTTTGGGGTACTTGCTGGAGGTAGCGCTGTAGATTCGGATATGATTCCAGAGAAGTTTCTTTGTTGCTTGGTTCCGGTGGCAGGTGCTCTGATATGATGGCAAGCTTATCGACGATCCCATGGAGGAACGATGTTGTGATCCTGGCCTGTTTCTCCAGTGCATGAACTATTGTAGACCCACATGACATGAAAGAAGATTAGAGACTACTTCGATAAATGGGCGTACACACCAAGAGCATACCTGATAGCAGTTGGTCCGAGTTGACTTTGGCTCGTTGATGAATACTGCTCAGTTCCTGCACCGCACTGGCAGTGTAGTCGTCCAAGGACTTCATCTTGACGGCAAGCAGCCTTTGGTAGTCCTGGATATCCTGAGCGCACCTCTTGCTGTGTGAGTTCATTTGCACCAAGATGTCGACAAGTGTGTTTGGATTGAAAGCCTGTTCTCCGACGTCTATTTGATCGATAGTGTGTCAGCGGATGGCGTTTCCCTTCCTGTGCGCTATTTCATCTAGTATATAACGTCTTGGTCCTGCTCCTCACCTGAGTACTTTGAGGCTGACAGTGATCCAAATACACTTGCAAGGGAGAACTGTGACGGAACTTCAGGCACCAGTAATGGCTCGAACTATTGGGGAGCGGCAAACGGTCAGCATGATCCAAAATGAGTTAAAGTTGAACGATCTTTCTGCCAGTCCAACTTCTTTACCCTTGGTAGTTGACGCAAAGCAACCAAGTCTTCGTCGTCCTGTTCCTCGTTCTGGCCAACAACGGTAATAATGCCCTGGGGTAGAGTAGAACAGAAGTACCAGCATGGTCAGTTTAAACCCAGTTTGAGTTTCGCGTCAATCTGCTCCAACTTTGATGGCCCCATCGAATGGTTGTAGTTGAAAGTTAGAGACAACAGTGACATACTTTGTCATGGCTCATGGTGCAATGGGCGTGGTGGTCGAGTGGAAGAAAGGTGTGAATGAATGTTTGTGTGCCTCAACTTTCATGAGCCATGTGTCAAGTCAGGCATTCGTTCAGGTTTTAAGGGGTTTTTTGGGTCGTGGCCTCTTTTGATGCATTGTTCGAATTCTTTTTTTTTTTTTTTTTTTTTTCCGGACACCACCCCGAACTCAGCAGTGCCAAAAAGATGCCAGCATCTCCATCAACGCCACCGCCACCCCCTCCAGACAATGACACTGGACCTGCGGCCCCCCTTTCTCCCCCACCACCGCCTCCAGAAGACACAAACGACATACCTCCACCACCAACTTCTGAACCAGAAGAGCCCACAACACCCTTAGATCAGCCTGCGAACGACACTGCAGCTATTGAAGCTGATCCAAAGCCTCGGAGACGGAGGCGATTCTCACCCTCAGCTCAAAATCCACCAAAACCATCTCAAGGACACGCCTCCCTGTCTGCATCATATCCTCAACAAGGACAATCCAAAGTATCGATCTCATCTTCATCTTCGACGACTTCCAGAGATAGCGGCTCAAGAACGTCAACTTCAACAACACCCCTCTCAGCGAACCAGTGGGAGAAGACTTCATTTGTTGGCGACGCCAGTGGCGAAAAGCGGATGAAATTCCTGAAGCTGAGTATGACAAAAAGAAAAAGAATTGAGGGGATCGATCCAATTACAACAATAGATACTCACTTCAAGCGTCTTTCTTCTTTGCCTCCATGATATGTAGTGGGTCTTGGAAAGTCAACGAAGATCGAAGCAAAGCCAGGCAATACCGAAGAAGCCGTAAGTTTCCACTGCATCGAAATAAATATACTGCCTTGATCAGCTCACTCTCTCCACTGCCTTGTTTATCCTGATAGTCCCAAGAGGCAGCAAAGAGACAGCAGGTGCTTCGGGACATGGAACGCCAGTACGAAACGGGACGCAAGAGGCGACACCAATTGAACTGAAAGATGCCAAGCTTGGACAATTTTTGTTTATGTTGGAGGTGCTTTCTTTAATAAACTCCCTATTTTAACTTCTCACGATCGCCAATGGCCCATGGCTGCCATGGACTCTTTGCACGAGTAATGGACCACGACACCGTCGGGGAAGACTGCAAAAACACTATTTAGTATAGAAAAGAGTAGAAATGATTGAATTAGTTTAAGATGTTTCTCTCTTCCCGACAGCTTGTCTAACACGTCTAAACAAGATGTGTGGTTACCTGTTTCCGATGCGCTTATTGCACTTTGGGCACATCCTGTCCTCCGTGATTTTGACACGGCGGGATCGGTAGAACGTCAACTGTTCTTGGGTTTGCAGTCTCTCGGCCTTGAGCAAGTTTTTGACAATCATGTCCATATGCTTGGCCTTGTTGCTCTCACGGATCGATTTTTCAAAGAAAGTAAACAGTTGATCAATCCTTGTCGATGCGGGAAGCAAGCTCAGAACCTAGTTGGCGTAGGAACCATGGTGTTAGTTTAGATGAAGAACAATAAAACAAACGTAACACACACGTCCACACTTACTGCTTGAGGATCAATGTGAGATCCATGGCGGGTCAAAATATCAAGTGCAGGCTCCAGCATGGGCTTTTCCCTGTTTGGTGGCCGCAGATACACCTTCAAGAGCAAGAGATACACATTCTTGGTCGTGTCCGTGGGGTCGTAGTTCTTGACACAGTACCTAGAGACATGGATATTTGGTATTAGTGCGGAGCATGTATGGAGGGCAAACAGCAAATTCACTAAGAAAGGGTGGTGCTGACTTACTCTTCTGCTGCCTGAAAGTTTCTCAGCTTGTGCACATAAATATTCAGGGCTTGGTCATGCTGCCCAATGCGACTCAACAAGATCGCTCTTTCTTCGTAGCAGCCTAGAAAAATAAAAGTCAGAGAGCACATGTTAACCAGACGCTCAGAAATCCATCTGTCCTACTTTTCTTGCGACCAATACGTACTGTCGACGGGAAGGCGACTCAAAATTCGCTCTGCTTTGTAAAAGGTTGACTCGTCCAAGAACTGCAGCAACTTCGCTTTGGTTTTTTGTACCGTTTCTACATATAAGAAAATAGACGTTAGTCTGGTACACAAAGTATGCATAGTGGGTGATAACGACATCCACATACCATCTTTGCCAGTGACTGCTGAGTCCCGTTGGATCTGCGCAAGATAGGACACGACCAGGGTGTTGTGAAACTCGGACGTTTGATCCCCGAGCTCGTGGATAATGTGCTCCAGATACACTACGCAAAGGTCCAGTGAGAGGCGTTCAAGGTACGAGATAATCTTGAATCTTGGAAGGGTATCAATCTCTGGCTCATCATCAGTGTAGATCTATCGAGAAAGAAAACAAGTCTCTTTAACAACCATGTTTTTGAATCCTATCCAGATAGCAACACTATTGGAGTCAGAAGAAGAACGCAAAGTACCTTCATGGCTACTTCTGGGTCGAGCTGCAGAATCCATGTGCCAAACTCCTGGATGAGGTCAAAGTGGTCGACTCCGAGGCGCTGAAGGTAGTTCACAGTTGGACGGACACCTTGCATCTCTCCAGGCATCGTATGCACTGTCTTGAGCAGTTCCAGAGCTTTGCGATGCTGTCCTTTGCCCTTGTAAAAGTCGACTAACTCGCGGTATTTCTAAGCATATCACATCAATAACAAACGTCATGTTAGCTGAAGGGATGAGTGCTGTGGCAGACAGAGAAATGTACTGGTTCCCTCTGCATTACCTTGTGCTTCAGCAACAAAGTCTCAGTCTCTTCTAGATTACAGTAGTTTGTCACTCTGAGCAAAGATCCGACAAGGCGCTCGTTCGTCATCATGTACGACTTTAGCAACGCAGTGTCCACAAGCTCCAAAACGCGAAGCTTCTCCTCGATTTCATCCTCTTGGTCCTGGTGGTTGTATGAGAACGAGTCACTATTCTGTTGTAGTGTCTGAAGGGACCTCTGAATCTTTTGACGCTTGTCTGCCAAAAATCGAATCAAGCAGCCCACTGCATCCTCCAGTTCTTTTGTGCCTAGTGGAACAAATAATTAGACATGTTAGTACGTGGCTTCTTCATTCTAGGGATATGCCTTGCCTGTGGTATCACGTACTCATGACACTTGGTTGGGTATTTGTCGCCTTGGTTTCTGCTGCTTCTAAATCGGCCGATTTTGGCGAGGAGACAGCCTCGATGTCTTGGGGTGGGAGATGGCTCGAGATATTTGCTGGGTATAATGCGATGACTTCGGCTGCTGGTACGTTGAGATCCAAGAACATCGACAGTGCCTCCTCGTAATGGTGAGTACTGAACAAATGGTGCGCATGAAGCTTCTTGATACTACCCAATGTATCGACCTAAAAGCATCACGAGAATGTATTAGTACATTAGATGCTGCTTCTCGCCGTATCCTGCCAGCCTGCACTTACGGATTCGTCCAAATGGACGGGGTCGATCTGGTTTATAAGACTGATAGCTTCTTCATATTCTTCCTTTTGGACCAGTTCCTCGATCTAGATTGGTTAAAAAAAAAAAAAAAAAAAAGCGTGTTTAGTATGAACCTCGTTCGGAGATGGGTGAGGTACCTCCTTCAAAACCCATTAATATGTACCTGCCGAGGGAAGCTGTTAGGGATAAGTCGCCAGACTTCGTTGGAACTGGCGATGTACAAGAGCTTGCCCTGGGTGAGGAGGAGGCGAGCCTGAGGCATATCCGCACTCTGGACAAGCGCCCTAGTTTCGATGTTTCTGATCTCGATCTGGCGGGGTAGGATGGCGACAGCATAGGGGTAACAGTATCCAAGCTCCACTGGTGTTCCTGACCACTCGATTCCGTTCTTGCGCTTTGGCATTCCATCCACTCCGACAGAGATACTTGAATCTATACGGATGCAATGAGTTAGCATAAAGATGATAATTTCGAGCCAAGGCGCCGGATCCAAATTGAATACCCCTTACTCTCTTTTCCGAGAAGGATCTCGTCGTTTGGAAGACGGGTAATAAGTGGTTTTCCGGGCTTTGAACCAAAACCCATCAGCCCTCCTGTAGCCATTGAACTGAGGTTGTTGAGGGTGCTCAGTGTGGTTTCAAAAGTGGCGCCAAGGGCTCCTTGCAGACTAGGTGAGGTGGGCGAGAATAGTGGTGTCACTTCACCAGTCTTGCAATCCATCAGAGCGTATTCATTGTCGAATCCCATGCATAGGTTCTGCGTTCCGATCCACTCGACAGTCTTGACCCTGTCTGGGTTCTTTATCGTAAATTCCTGAAAAAAAAACACATCAAAATGTCAGGAGTTTCGTTCCAAAGATGTTCTTCCAAATGCTTGTACGACCTCCGTTTACTTTCCCTTACCTTTGTGTCTATGAACTCGCTATCTTGCCAGGAAAAAACAATAATCTTTCTTCTCACAGCAACTGCCAGTCGGGTGATAACCTGTGGGATCAATCCATCCTGGATCTCAATCCTCGAAAATACTGAGAATAGGTTGGCGCCTCTGGTAGCCTTCAGCTGTGTCCTCAGAGCAAAAGAGTCCAAGTCATGAAGGTTGACGAATCCATCTGCCATGAGAGTGAACAAACGAGTAATTTTGATGTTAGGAGGCTGAGAAGAAAAGGTGTGCATAGCTTGGCAATAATAGAATGGGGGTGTTTACCTGAAAGGGAGACCAGGACACCGACTTCCTTGATCACATCGAGCTGCTCAATAGGTTTCTTGGAGAAGGTCTTGAGAGTCTCCATAAGGGTCACGGAGATGGCCTCATCTTGGTCTGGATAAAGTGATGTTCAAGTGGTCCTTGGTAAGGAATTTGTTCCGCGTTCAAGACTGAGATGGTTGCAAGACCTTCCGAAAACACCTACCAAGAGGCTCCCGCACCGAGTACACTAGCAGAGTTCCATAGTATGTTCCCACGTATAGCTTGTCACCTACACGTCAACATAAGAGTACCTTCGTTAGTTGATTACGCCAGGTCTTGTTCACACCACACCGTACGCTTAATAAAAACCATGTTTTACCTTGGGCAAAGATGGACACAATGCTATTGTTATGGGGCAGCTTCTCGATGACTGTATAGACCTTGAAAGCGTCATGCATTGTCGGGTGTGTCGATTGAAAGAAAGGGTTTGAAGGTGGTAATCACGTTGGGGAGGATTATTCCAGTGTTCCGCGCTCGGCTTTGGAGCGTGTGATGTCTTTTTGGTGGGGATGAAAAAGGAGAAAGAGGAGGAGGGGGAAGCCGACGACCGTTGTGCTGTGCTTCTGAGAAATCTATTGTCCTATCAGGCGAATAGGTATGGAAGATGGATGGAGTGTCCAATGGATGACAATGGGGCGAGGTCAGACAGGAAGCAGTGAACAAAGAAGGGAAGGGAAAACGTGTCAAACGCATGCATTTCCCGTTTCTTGCTCAGCAGGAGAAAAAAATCGGTGACTGCTTATCCATCGACCACCGCGTGCCTGACCATGCCGCGATGACCTCATAGCAAGAGGCGCAGAGCAACAGGCCTTGCTTGCCTACCTATGTCTCTTTGGTGTATGGCTGTGCAGTGTCTGAAAGGTGAATTATGCAGCGAATAGAAGACTTTGTAAGCAACGGCAATGGTACCTGCAGGCAATTAGAAACTTGAAGAAACTAAGGACCCTCCTTTGTCTTTAACACCACCCTCACCTTCCATTCCTACACTTCCATTGCCACCTTCAACGAAACTGGATTGGCTCCTCTGGAGAAGCTCTGCTGATCTTCGTTGTTCCTAGTGATATCTATGATGGTTTCCGAGTACAGGAGTACTTAAATTTGGCTGGGGACGTTTACAAGAGAGTCCCTCAGCAGATACAGCTAGTGAGGCAATTCGTGTTGAAGATTGATTTGACCTCAGCATCCACTGGTCAATCCCCCGGATTACGCGGTTCAGCTTATTGAGTCTGGAGATGATGGAAGCGACACCACAATAGGACATGCACGATTTGTGAAATAAAAACCAGATGTTACTGCATCAGCAGGCGAAAGACTGGTGTCATTTTGTCCAACGAACCACACACTATTTTTCAGACGAGTGCTTTTATTTTGTTATATAAGGCAAGTCTGACACGTTGCCCTCAGTCGCTTGGACCGACGCCTAGTCATCCTCATCGTCCTCATCTTCCCAGCCGCCAGTGAGTTCTTTTCTCCTGGCTGCATCTGGTACATGCAAAAAAGGATAAAAAGAAAAAGAAAAAAAGATCAAAAGACAGTGACTCTTGGCCTGGATATCATCAGTTATGAAGTGGCAACCACAATTTCATCCCACCTACCTACGGATTCCCTCCCAACAGGTACGACAGCAGGTCCACAGGGAACCAGCAGTGCCAAACAAGCTAAAAAATGATGGCGTAAAAAGGACTCGTTCGTTTGTTCTTGCCTTTCCTCAACTGCCTTGTGTTTTCCATCAGTCATAGTCTTGATAAGCTCGCAAAACCAAGGCAACCCCACAGCCCGTTCGATACACGGGGGCAATAGAGCCGTGGAGAAACATTTATCGAGTCCGCATACAACAAGTATAATGGCTATGGGCCACATCCCTATCCCACCAGGAGAACATCTGCGTGGCATTCGATGGGTCTGTTACGACAAGGCAGTTCGTTGCTATCCAAGGCCATTCTCACTACATTGGAATGGCTTACGTTGTTGTAAGGAGAACACTATACTACCGCTGACTCTGGAATGGCCTGTTAAAGCTTAATCTATTATGTCTAATGATGCCATGGCTTCCAATGCGTACTTGGAATACTAGCTCTGCATTCTCCGGCATCGTCGACTTGTGCACCACGCACTCATTGGATCTATGGCGCTTCAACGTCCCAGTTCCCAAGATGTTGAAAGTCGATCCCGAGCTGGCCAAGATCCTGGATGAGCTCTGTGGCCTTCTGGTTGATGAATTGCCCTTTCATAGAGTTCATCAAGAGGACGGCGACTCACACTGAAACTTCTGGAGCGCTGACAGTGAGCGCGACAGCTCGCCACAGATCAAGAGACACCCAGAAGCAAGCCCAGTCATTGATAGTCCCATCATTGAAAGCCCCATCGAGGACTCCCAAGGAAACTCAATCAAGGAAGACATGTCCTGGACCTGGCTCAGTGCATGTTGCAGGAGGCCTCGGGAGACGTGCTTATGGATAAAGACAAGAAGGTCCAGGAGGAGTCTTTAGTTGCCAAAGACATGGTCGCTGACACGAGAGGAAGAGGTGCAGGCAAATACCGACCCATGATTAAGCTTGTTCAGTACTTGTAAGTCTTTTTTTTTCGTGGATGTACTACTCGCACCAGCCATTTTCTGCTTCTGAGTCAAAAATTTCACTGTCATGAGAAATCCGGGGACATCTTTCATCCAAGGCAGATGTCATAGAACAGGGTCAATTCCTAACAGGTAAGGCCTTGATCGTCGGTCACTGAGAAAATTTCCTGGACCTCCTGAGCGGCGACCACCTCAAGTTATGAACATAAAAAGAAAGCGGATTTATTGAAAGAAGGCACGGCCAATTTGTCGAATAGCAGTTTTTTAAACGCCGGTTTTGTACTCCTTTGTTCACTCTCCTACATGTATATAAAGGAAAAAAGGCTCCGCTGCACTGAACGCCTCTCTGGAACGCCTTCATAAACACTTCGTCGAGAGCGAGTTCAAGCTTATGCAGGCAGACGACCTGGTGATGCTGGTCGGCGGTTTCGAAGCCCTGGTCTTCACCGTGCACGAAACCGAGGACGCACTCGCGCGAGAGACCTTGTACTCGGAAAATTTGCGATTGAAAAAGATTGTCGAGGTTGCGGCCAGAGCCAAGGTATGCAACTGCGAGATGTTCTCACTGAACATTGGAGGTAACAAAATGGCTCCGCTACACGTCGACGCATAGAGAGTGAAAGCTGTTGCTCATTAAGTCTCCTCCCAAAATAAACGTTTAGGCATGAATGCGATGGTCTGTGCTCTTCACGAGATGAAAAATGGCGGCTATCTGGGTGAGACACCCTGCGACTTTTCCATTCGTATCACCGAAACGCAGGTTGAAATGGAAAACTTCCTTGCAGGAGAGGCACACCTTCTCTGGAATTACACAGTATATTTTTTTTGCTTCCGGTACCCGCAGTACGATCTGGAGCAAGAGTTGCGAGTGCGATCTGACAAGCGAACATATGTTAAATCATTAATAGAAACTGCTGCTTGAGTATCAGCACGCTATTCGACTGCAATGCAACCAGGCCAAAGAAACCCTAGGCTAAAGCGCCACTCTCCAGCTGCACCGCGTCCAAGAACTGAACCAAAGGCAACCCAGGCACGCAAGCTCAAGAAATTTATCGAGGATACCTTTGCTATCGCCCTTTCCCATCAAAAACCGTTGCTCCAGTAGCTTATTCCTGCCTTAAACCATAACCCCCTTTCGGCTTTCGTCGAACTTGATGCAAGTTGCGTCGCTGAAATATAAAGATGCACAAGCGAAAGAAAAACTGGATCGCCCAAAATGTCTTTGCACCTTGTCACTCTCATTCAAACAAGCTCCAGTCAAACATTCGCAGCAAGTTTTGCATCCGTATCCTTTGTCATGCACATATGCCCCTTGAATCCAGCGTCCAAGTTCCGAAACAAAACTCCAAAGGTGCCATCATGACGCATGAAATAAGATAAATGGCTTCATTATTGACATGCTGGGTGTTACTGGTTTTGAGAGCGTGTATGTACAAGGCTTTGCTGGGCTTCCAGATGAGGGTCGCCATCCCCTTTACAACTTTGGGATCTTGAGCGATTTGCTGTAAAAGCACAAGATGGAAAGAAGACGGTCGGGTTAGTTAAAGCCCAATTCCTCAAATCACAATTTGACACACTATCCCCATTTGAAACAAGATAAGCCAACATACCTGACCATGAGAGCGCCACTGATACCAAACATGATCACCATTGCATGGAGCGAGTAGCCCGGCACAATCTCAATCAGTCCTCCAGGAAGATGCTCGTTGACCTTGCCCACACTGTTGAGATACGCAAGCACCGCCACAAGGGCCAACGTGGTTGGGATCGGTGTGCCCTCAAAGTACGCCACTTTTCCTGTGCTGTCGTGGGGCAAGATCGCCACTGTGGCGTTGTACCGTGCCAAGCGGGCAATGCCACAGCAGACAAAGCAGGTCAGCACCACCGTGTCCAAGAACGACTGCATCCCGAGAACAAACGCCAACACTGCTGGTGCCACTCCAAATGAAATCTAATAGGCCAAAGTAAAGATATGGAGCGTAAGACGAGTTGACCAAAAAGTACATTGATAGAGTTTTCTTCCTCCCGCTTGGATCACTTTTTCTTTTTCCCTGTGTCCTGCAAACGGCAGAATGACATCAATATCTACACCCACAGGTTGCTCTCGAGAATAATCGAGAAAAAACAAGCCCAAAAGCAATTGTCGATCGACCTTCCTTTCCTTGGCCGTGGGTAGTGACGAGGAGAATATGTCATAACTGAGCGAACCCAAATGATCCCGGGCCCAAACTATGTCCTGAAAGGTTGTGTTTCCTTCTCGTTCCTCTTTCTGTCTTTGTTGCCCCACGAGGCGCCCTTCCTGTGTCATAACTTTTGCTTCTTTTTTGAAAGAGCGACGCTCAAAAACAGCCCTCGGCGGGGGAGAGGAGGAAGGGGGGGGGGGGTTTTCATTCTCGACAATCACAACACAGAAAAAAAAACTTACGGCGTCGGCTAAGGAATCCAGCTCCTGTCCAAGGATCGAAGTCGTCTGACGCCAGCGCGCCACACGACCGTCAAAGGCGTCGAAGGTAAACCCGAGGGGGATGCACCACATGGCGAGCTTCAGGTAGTACTGGTCATGGCTGATGAGGTAGCGCAAGTTCGAGAAGATCGAGAGGGCGCCACACGCGCCGTTGCAGAGCGTGATCACGTCGGCCAGGTTGAAGTTTCTATAGAGTAAAATATACAACAATACTATGTGTTAATTATCCCAATTGACTGTTTCTGTTCGCGAGCGTGGCTCCGTCATATCGCTTGTCCCGAGCTTTTTTTTTTTTTCTTTTTTTTTTTACTTACCTGACGAGGTTGAAGTGTCCATCATCCTTTGTGAGGTTCTTGACCTAGGTGCAGTATACGAAAGGGAGAGGAGCTTGTCAGCCTTCTTCACAGTCTTGTGCATGTCCATTGCACAGCGCGATTCAAACGGCTACGTGTCCGAAAAATGCCAATGAACCCTACCTGCTGAAACTGTTTCTTGGAGAGGGTGGTTGGTGGCATTTCCAACTCTGATGTTTCTACACGAGTCGCTTTTGGTCGCTGTGACATTGTGGATGGTGGGAGGGAGTGAGGAGTATGGTATATGAGAGGAGAGGGGTGTACGTGTGTTGTGAATTGATTAGGAATGAAAGTAATGGAAAGAGTTGAAGGGGATAAAAAAAGTGCGGGCCTATGACGACGACAAATGAACAGACCCTTTTTTGCCAGGTTTGTTGATTTTGGTTTCCTCTCGGAAAAAAATTATCGAGGGAAGACACACACAGGCACATGCAAAAACTGGTTTCCTTGCTCCCTCACCCTCCCACTCTCCCACAACGCCGCGACGCCATACAAAAAGAGCAAACATGGTATCATCGCCATTCCATTGCCACACAGCCAAATTTCATCCGCACGATGCTGACAAGGACATGCTTACAAGGACGTGCTTACAAGAAAAAAATGCAGAAAATGTATTCGCTCTATCTAAAATATTACCCACACCTTTTGTCCTCTCCATGGGACACTTAGAATCCGCCGACACGGAAGACACGTCCCTCAACTGCGGACCAATCCACGCTCTCGAAAAAGTTGCTCAAGTACTTCTTGCGGCCCTCGTTGGTGATGCCATAGTCAGTCATGTACGCATGCTCCCACATGGACACACAGAGAATAGGCACGTAGCTGTTGTTGGCCATCAACTTGGCTGGCGCACTGTACTTGGATGCGCCAGAGTAGGGGTTCTGTGCCTGGGCAGCAAAGTCGTGGTCGGTCGAGGTCTCGTCCTCGCGCTGCATGCGGCGGCGGTGGTGGGGCGATCCTGCGTTGTAGGTGTTGAGCAAGACCAAACGTCCCTCCTTGTCCTCGACCAACCAGGTCCATCCAGAGCCAAAAAGTCCCAGAGCGTTGGTGGTGAACTCGCGCTTGAACACATCGACACTGCCAAAGGACTCGGCAAGCTTCTTGGCGAGGGTCTCGGACATGGGCTTGGGCTCAGGGGTCTAAAGTATCCCAAAAAAAAAAAAAAAGATCGAAAAAAATATAAAATGTCAGCGCGATCCTTCCCTTTTTTGTTGTTGGAGTTCGCTCCCATATCCAGTCTGTCTTCTGAGATCATAATCCAAGTTCGCCTTTCTCCATACCAATGAGCGCAAGAAAAAGTCGTTGTTCCAGGCCTGAGAGGCGTTGTTGAAGATCTGGGTCTCGTTCAGGGAGCGGGCGCTGTCCATGAGAACCTCATGGAAGAGCTTGTCCTCGTAAGGGGTTCCTATTCAAATTTCACAATGACGACATTTTGGAAAACGTTTGTTTAGTGTCAGAGAATATGAGTGGAGCATGGATGTTGTGTGTCGGTGTCCTGTGGGCCGGGTTTTGTACCTGCGATGAGCTCGTTCAGGCGGTTGACCAAACCAGTTTGGTGGTCGGCGTAGATGACTTTGAGGGCGGCGGGGGAGAGAAGAGGCTCAACGCCATGGGAGACGGTGTAAGGGAGTCCGGGGATAGTGTGAAGACGAGCAGCGGCCCTGAACGAAGCAGCAGCTGGAGCGAAAGCCTAGAGAGCATGAGAAAAAACCAGTCCGAGTGAGGGTTCGTTAGGAACTGGAGGAATCTGAACTTGGCGCTCCAGTCCGTTCCCTTTCTGTCTTTTCTCTCTATTGAATGCCAATGTTGTGGATAGAGGGTACCTTGTGGATGCGGAGAGCCGAACGCAACATGGTGATGTATGTGTATGTGTGGTGGAGGGTGGGTGAATTCGAGGCAATGCGACCTCGGAATCGCATTGACTGATCAGGCGAAAACACACTCGGTGGCTTGTCGGTCAGGTGATTTCGATGGGGTTTGCCCTTCCACCTTGTGGAGGCGACATTCCCTTCTCTCCAAGCTTGTCCCTTTTTCCCTCCCAAGCATACATTACACAGCCAGCCATGCCATTAGTTATCCCACCCACACTTATCGACGAGGACGGCGGTCTTACCCAGGAATGCGAGGATGCTCTCGTGGTATGGCCCTAACTTTCATCATGTCGCATTCAGAAAGGAACCATGGCCTGACTGTCTGAACTGGCGTGTTTTGGAACCGCGCTTTTTCAAGTTCTTGGTCCCAAAAGTCTCCCTATGTGGTTATGTTGGACAGTCTACTGATAACACGTATTCTTCCTTTCAACCATGGATAGGCCATCTTTGAGCGCTATGATGTAGATAAAGGTACCGTTTACCTGATCCAATTGATATGGCTCTTGTTTTCTTTTTTACTTGTCCATCGAGGTGCTTTGTTACGCAGCATGAGAGAGCTAACGTACCTTCTTTTTTTTCTTGTGCATCAAATAACAACAAAACAATAGACGGTGCTCTGAGCAACACAGAACTGGATGCCTTTGCCAAGGACACCAATGGCGATGTGGTACGTCCGAGGACTTCTCTCTCTTTGTGTCCCGAGTGTCATTGGCCAATTGGTTTTTTTATTTAACACCACACTTCTTGTTTATCTTTAGTTCGATGAGGACACCAGAAACGAGATCACAGAGTTCTTGGACCTGAACAGCAAGGGCTACTTGACCCTCAAGGGCTTCCTCCAGATGTACAACCTGCAGACCTCGAGCGAACCCGAGGAGACCTGGAAGGATCTTCAGAAGCATGGATACGACACACAGCTCAAGCTCGTCGCTTCCAGGAACGAGGATGGCGAGGACAAGGCCAACAACACGGGATCACAATCGAAGGCTTAAGAAAGAAATAAGGCAAAATGAAGATACCATCACCAACGACGAGTGATAATCAATAAATATACGTGTCTGGAAGCTTTCGTCTACAATCGTCAACTAAATATGCTTTTATTATGGAACTGTGTGTCACAATGGTTGTTCAGCGCCAAATCTATTCATCGGACAGAAGAAAACAAGACGGAAAGCAGGTTAGCACGTATTCCTTGGCGTTTTTTTTCTACCCATGAGTTAAGTTACCTTGATAGTTCGATCTGCACAGCCCGTTACAAGACAGTCGTCGGCCATTGCCATGCCATGAACAAAGCCTAGTGGTATGGACACAGTAGTTAGTAAGCGCCTTGTTTGCTATTTTCGTGAACAATTAGATTAAGACTTACTCTTATGTCCCTTGAGGGTAAGATCGCACTGAAAGCGCCTTGGATCCCAGCGTTTGATAGTATGGTCGAAACTAGCACTGAAGAGCGAGCCTTGTCCATACTCAAGCTGCCACACTTCCCAGTTATGTCCACTCAGAGTCCCCAGCTCTTGGGTCTCGTTCAGATCGTAGACATGGATGACAGCGTCGTAGGTACTGCCAAAAAGCATGCCGTCGCCGACAGCCACGTCCAACACTTCACTCGTGCCGCGGCGCACTGTCTTGAGGCATGTGCCAGTTGTGACATCCCAGATCTTGATTGTTTTATCGGATGAACCTGTGACCAGTTGTGACGAAGACGCTTCCTTCAGTGCAGCCAGAGAGTTGACTCCCCCTGTGTGACCCTGGAACGTGGCAAGGCACTCCAGCGTTTCAACGTCCCAGACCTTGATAGTTTTGTCCGACGATGCAGAGTAGAGGCGCCCCTGATCCACAACGAGACCATACACCTTGGCGTTGTGGTCGGGTATGGATTTGACCAAGCACTTTGTCTCGTCCTCGTTGGTCCAGTCCCAAACTTTGATGGTACCATCCGATCCTGCACTGAAATATCTGTCTCCCGAAGGCATGACAGCCAGTCCCCAGACCGACATGGTGTGTCCCTTGGAGTCCTTCAAAAGCTTGCCAGTGTTGATATCAAAGACCTTGGTGCTACCGTCGTGTGCTCCCGCAAAGACCTTGTCCTGACTGACCGCCACGCTTGTCACACCACACGAATGACTGGAGATGGTCCTGTGGCACGTAATTTCGTCGTGTGGAAAAGTGGAGACAACTGTCCGTTTTGTTCCGGAGGATGAAGCCTCTGCGTCTGTGGCGGTACTGTTGGAGATCGGGTTGGACGAAGACGAGGCCGAGCCGCCCTTGTTGTCAATCATAAGCTCGATGCCTTTTCCTGTCCGGATAATCCTCTGCAACTTTTCAATCTCTCTTGATTGATCCTATCGTGGGAAGTGTCAGATCGTAAATATCATTGTAGTGCATCCAAACTCTCAAACAAAAAAATCCCGGTGTTGAAATAGACTTACAGCGATCAGGGACTCCAGTTTAACGAATCGACTATTGGTAGCCTCAATATATCCTTTGAAGCGCTCATACACACAGTTCTGCAGGTGCTCCCTTGAATCCCGCATGGTTCCCTTGTACGGACATCCTAGGGCTTTGTTAGCACACTCGGTCGGAGCATAGGAGCAATAGAGGACATGGCCGTGAAGCGCGTCCTGTCGAACAATCTGTGGGCATCCGAACTTTTTGTTGTTGCAGTACACAAGCATCTCTGAGATCAAGCCCGCCAGCGCAAGGTTCGGGTGCAGATCTATTTTGCCCCCATGGAAGGAAGCGATCGATAGCCGTTAGCTTTTTTGTGGCCTAGGTTTCGTCTTGCATAGAAGGTCATTCATCCTAGGAACATGCCTTCAATCTTGATTCTTGACCGGCAGAGTGGGCAAAACGGCTCAATCTCGATGCTGTGGTATATACATGATGCACAGTAGGAATGGTTGCATCCGTTGGTGATGACTGGCTCCCGACAAACGTCCTGACAGCTATCGAATATGTATTTTTTTTTTTCAAGGGGTCAAAAGTAACGAAGAGCCTTAGCAAAGGTCATTCTTGGGTTTCTCTTGGGAATGGAATGAAATGGAATGGAATGAAATGGAGCTTTACACTGGGCACAAGATAGAAGGCGAGGGTGTGTGGAGAAACTCGACCTCTGGTTCCTCGTTCTGGTCATCGTGGTTGTTGGTCGGTGGTAGTTGGCCACCATTGTCCGATGGAATTCTGTCATGGGACCCAGTAAAACTGGTAGTCCTGGTGATGGCCGGAGAAGATCCGGACGAGGATGGACTGACTGAAAACAGCTTGGGAGACTTTCAACGGGGTAAATGGGAAGATGTGAATAAGAAATGTGAGGAAGGACAGATGGGATGTGAGAAGCAACTGTGCGCAAAGTCAAAGTAGTCAAACTGTCAAGGAAGGGGTTCTCGTTTTTGCCACCCCTTCCTTGATTAAATTGCGTGTTCCTCCTCCTCCCTGCGCACTTTGTTTTTCACACAAAAAGCACAGGCAAGTTGACTTTTCTGGTGTTTTTTATTCTTTGGGGTTGTGTGAGTAATGGTATTGCAAAAAAACAGAGTCGTCAATCAAACGCGAAAGTTTAGTCGTCGTTGGGCTCGGCATCATCGGCGCCAGTGTACGGGGTCTCGCCTACAGTAGTGACAAAGGAGGGAACAAAGACAAAAAGAGCGTGTTAGTCATCCATGTGAACTTGTGTTGTGTCCAAAAAAAGGCTGTTTTCATCACACGACATTTTCTCGGGTGGGGGACATACCGTGAGTGTCAGAGGTCCAGAGGGTGAGGTTGTCTCTGAGGAGCTGCATAATCAATGTCGAGTCCTTGTAGCTTTCCTCGCTGAGGGTGTCCAACTCTGCGATAGCGTCATCGAAAGCCTGCTTGGCCAAATTGCAGGCCAGGTCGGGGGCGTTGAGGATCTCGTAGCGGAAGACAGAGAAGTTGAGGGCGAGACCGAGGCGGATGGGGTGGGTGGGTGCCAAGCCAGCGATGGCAATCTTGCTAGCATCCTCGTAGGCCTTGCCAGAGGCGTCGGTGGCGGACTTGCGCTCATCACCGGTGGAGAACTCGGCAAGGTAACGGTGGTAGTCGCCCATCATCTTGAGGAAGAAGACCTTGGACTCGTCCTGGGTAGACTTGGGGATGAGGTGCTTGTCCAAGACGTCGAGGATGTCGCGGCAGATCTTGGCGAGCTCCTCCTCGATCTTTGAGCGGTAGGTCTTGATCAAGGAGACGTGGTTCTCAGCGCCCTTGGATTCTTCCTTCTGCTCAATGGACGACACGATGCGCCAGGAGGCACGGCGGGCTCCAATGACGTTCTTGTAGGCGACGGACAAGAGGTTGCGCTCCTCAACGGAGAGTTCAGATTCCTCGAAAGCAACGAGCTTCATGTTCTCGACCATCTCTATTGTGCGAATACAAAAGAAAAAAGATGGATGAGTAGTTGTTCTTGACACAGGCGTGATTCTATAGGTATTCTCTCCAATAGGATGGCGATGTCGTCATGAGGTGCAGAATCGGCGACATCATTTTCACTTGAATAGGCTTTTTTTCTGTATTCTACTTGGTCGCCTGATGAGAAGCCAATTTGCAACCGTCCATCTGTCCTTATTGTTTCCTGTAAACCTTGACGAGTGTCTTTTTTTCCTGCTGAACGTCCATCCCATGTGGAGCGCGTACATCCGCGACCTCGAGACGGCATTGCGGAAGAGATGAGAGTTGAGAGTTGCGCGTGTGGAGAGAGAGGGGTACCTTCGTAACGCTCAGCCTGCTCGGCGAGCTTGGCGAGGTAGACGTGTTGTTCGCGGGAGACGGTATCGGACATGGTTGGTATGTGTGGGTTGGTTGTTGTGGGGGAGGGAGATGGATGGAGAGAGGGTCGGCTGTGTGATGGAGATGAAAGAAGGAAAAAAAAGAGAGGAAAAAGAGGAAAGATGGGAAAAAAAAGGCGAGGCTTTTTATGTGAGGAAGGAGAAACGGGAGGGAAACAGATACACACAGAGAGAGGGAGAGAGTTTGTTCGTTTGTTCGTTCGCCCTCTCTTTCCCTTTCCCTCTGTCTCGCTTTTTTTTCTCTTTCGTTCCATCACATCATTACGGACTATTTTGCTCTGTCTCTCTCTTTGTTTGTCTCTCTCTCGCTTTCTATCTTTCTCTTCTTTCGCGCGTACTCTCTCTCTCTCTCTCTCTCTCTCTCTCTCTCTCTCTCTCAATCTCACTCGCTCGTTTCGCCCCCTACTTTTTTCTTTGACTGTTGACACTTGCTCGTCTATTCAATGTTGGCAAAGAGGATTGAAGCTAACTCAAAGATCCTGGCTCCCATTGGACGTTTGCTATATTGCTGTTAATGGCTATGACGAAGTACGATGATGATGGTGTTTGATTTCCTTGGTCTTCCTTGGTGCTGTTGGCCATGAACGAAGGTACATACATGTGCCATGGAGAGGGAGAGGCACACCGAACGTATCCCAGTGCACATTCACATTTGGGCTATCACACCAGGAAAGAAAAAAAAAAAAAAAAAAAAAAAGAAAGAAAACTCCGCTTGCCGAAGATGGGTGCCACAACACACAGATAGACAGGCAGGCAGGCAGGCACACACACACCCAACACCAAATGACATACACACCAACATCCAACATGCCTCCACCCTTCGGCAACAAAAACGGGTCTCACCCTCCTATGCCCCATAAAGAAACTACTTCATTTCATGATCCTGTCTACTGGCCATGTGCTATTCCTATTACATAGAGTAGTATTACACTATCTCAATTTCCTTCTCTTACTCCGCCTGAACACCATGCTTTCCTTTGCACCCGCACACACACATGATTTGCCTTCAGTGTTCTAGCTCCAACTTGCAATTGCAAAAACGTGGTCTCTGCATGCTCGGCAGCCATGCCATGCCATATTACTTTTAGCTTTTTTTTCTTACTTATTTCTCCCGCTCGGCAGACACCATCCAAACCAACAACCTTCTTTTTTTTTTTTTTTTTTGCTCTACACAATAGTCAAAACGAACGGGAGAAATCATTGAGCTCGAGATGGCTTATAGGTAACCACCTCGACTACTTCCTTCAAAGCAAAGTATTAAAAATCCCTTATCACCCCTTTGCCGAAAGGGAAGGCTCGACCCTCACCTCTGCTTCAACAAACAACGAAAGTGATAAAGTGATGTGCCCACATGACCTAGAGTTTCAAGGTGGGTTGCACAAGATTTGCTTTGGTTGTGCGTGCCAACATGTGTGTTTGTCTGTTGGTTCTTTTTTTTTTTTTTTTTTTTTTTTTTTTTGGATGGGGGCAAGAACAGTAACGCGATGGATGGGGATGGGATTGGGATGATGGGATGTCGTGTGTATCTGTTCATGGACACACATACCCGCGCACAGATGGGGCACGCACGCGCGCACGAGAGGAAGCATCATTTCTGCAGTTGAGGCTTACCCACCCATGTCATGAGGTAGACAGTCATATAGAAAAATAGACGTCAATTTCAATCTCATAATGAGCGTACAAAAGGACAAAGGACGGAGAAAAGGAGATTATTTGTTTAACCTCACCTTTTTTTATCTTTTTTCTCTTTCTCCACACTCACTCACAGCGAAAGAGAGAGAGTGAGAGAGATGTGGCTCAGACACTCCTCTCACCCATGTTCATTTTACACAGTGGGACACAAATAGAAAATATCAATTCTTGTTGCTCGAATGCTCATGCTCAGTGCAATACAACGATGGAAGAGAGGGAGGGAGGAGAGAGAGACGACCCTGTCCTGGACAAGGAGGCTCACTTCGGCAATGATCGAAGACTGTTTTCTACGGTGAAGCAAGGCGACTTCACCCACTCCTTGATTTTGCATTTGATTTGGTTTCCATCTTTAGCCAACCTAGGAACACACACAGACAATTGTCAGTCCAACGCCGAACATCGGGGGTACCAAATGGCAGAAACAAAAAACGGACCCTGTGGTCTTTGTCATCTCTCGGCAACCAAAAAAAAAAAAAAGGAGAGGGAAGTGGTTGATGCAACGTTTGGGGGAAAAAGGACAGAAATTAGGCAAAAGGCACAACGCATGAAGAATTCTCTCCAAAGGAGTCAACCCTCTTCGTCCTAGGCAGATACGCGTTTTTCTCTTCGCGATTCGCCACCACAAATCAGCACATTTTACACCTCAACCGCGCCTTTTCGTTTTAAAAGTTTTTGTTTTAAAGTCAAAAAAGTGTGAAAGGGTTCTTTGCTCGATACTGCATCACATGTCTCTAACTAAGAAAAAAAAATAGATAAGATGATTTCTACATTTTTTTTTAAAAAAAATATAAAGTGCCGATAACAAGCTTCACCTCGCGATGGTTTGTTTTGTTGCTTTTCCTTTGAGTGTTCAACGGAGAAGGTCGCAAGCAACATTGGCCCAAAGCATGTTCCGATGAAGTGATATGCGATTGTATATAGGTGCTTTATGATGATGATAAAAATACGTCGACATAAAAATAAAAAATCAGAGTGCTATGCGTCGATGAAATAAAATGAACTGCGCGAGTACTGATGATGGTGAAGATGCTTGCTGTGTTTCCTTTCTATAAAAATAAAAAACAAGCGGTATTTGGCGCACTTCCAGTTGTGTGGAACGGATCGGTTAGGCTCCAGGCTGGCGTTCGGGATGGGCGATGATGCTAAAGCACTTTTCTGGTGATTAAGCCTTCCTTGAACACGCGAGTGGTGGCACTGGAGGAGGTTGCCCTGCTAAAAAGATCAAAGTCCATCAGCAACGATAATGATATAAAATAAAACAAAAATAGTGAAGAGGTGGATGGATGTGTTTGCATTGATGCAAACACACGCATACGGGCTTAGCAATGACGCGTCGTTGGAATGACGAAAGAAAAAAAATCTAGTCTAGAAGAAAGGACTGAAAAGATAAATACTTATAAAACGACAAGGGTCAAAGACAGTTGGTGCATAAGATTGTCGGTTCGAGGGTGCCGATGAGGTATCGCCAGAATGTCAGGGCGGGAGTGGTCTCTGTGGGGATGAGTCGACGAGAAGAATGAATGGCGAGGTCTGTTTGTCTTCTGCAATTCAAAAGCAACATGACGCGTATTGTAGTGTGTTCGGGCTTTACCAGGGTAATGTGGAAACAGCGATTTTTTTAGCTCAAAGGAAACCGAAAGGGGTCGCGTGCAGAGTAATCAGATCCCAATGGTGAGCATCGGTCTGTGCCGAAGTGATAAAGCGCGAGTTGATGGGGGAGAGAGTTACCCACACCCCGGTGGCGATGGGATGTGGGCAAAGTGACTGAGGATGAGGAGGTGATGTTGGCGATGGTGAGGGAGGCGTGGATGCATGTGATGGATTGATGGATCAGGATGAGCGAGAAACTTGAATTAATAACGCATTTTAATGTGAATCTCTGTGTGTTGTTTTTTATGCTCCTTCTTTCGTTCTTCTATGTCGATGGATAGTGGTATATGTTCTTGTGCACCCAAATCGCGCTTGGTCCCGCTATGCGCACAAGTGGATAGAACGAGAGCGAGATCTTGAGATCGGGGTGAGCTACGTAGGTAAAACTAGCATCTGTACGATCCACAGGAAACAGGTGTGCCGTGGACATGCCTGCGCTGGACTGGTCTCAGGCCCGAGCTCTTGGGACACAAAGGCGAGGAAGGGAACAGAGAACGCGCAAAGAAGAAGCAAGCGAAGACAAGGAAGAAGAGGAAGGGTGGAGAGAGTGGGGGCAATCAGGATGGGGAAGAAGAAGCAAGGCAGGGGGAAGGGAGAGGCTGTGAGGAATGCAGCGATGGCTGCAAAGACCGCCCTTTATTTGACTATTTTAGTCTGCACGGCACTGCACTGAGCAGGTGCTCTATCCTTCTCCCCTTTTTCCTCCCTTTCCCTCCTTTTCCCTCTCTTTCTCTCTCTTTCCGTCTCTTTCCCTCTGTCTTGTCGCCGAGTTTCCGCCAATGCCTGGGTACGAGACGAAGGGTATCCAGTCCTCGTGCGGCCCCATGATCGTTCCTGACTGCCATTTAATAAGCTCGTGTTCTTCATCTGGGTGTGCCCCAAAGACGTCTTGGTCGATGGCCAACAACCAGCAAACCAAACAAAAAAACCACATTCCTCAGGCGCACCACCGTCGCCACACTTGGCATGGCAAGTGGACGAGGAGGGAGACATTGGAAGAAGAAACACAAAGCCCCTGAGTTTTGTTCATCTCTGACACTCCTACTCTGACATGACAACACGACAGAGTGGAGTGATGGAGGGAAGGACAGAAGGAGACAGGCACAAAATGAAGACGTCTCTTCGTCTCTGCCCATCCATCTCTTCCTTCCTTTGCGTCCCTCTCTTTGTAAGTGCAGCAACGCAAGCCGTGTATCGTGTAGAAAGAAAGAAAGAAAGAAAAGGAGGAAGGGAGACACACATAACACATCACATAGCACATATCGCACATCGTTTAGCAACATCGCTCAGGGAGTCCACTCTAAAGAGAAGAAAGAGGCAAAGAGAATACAAATATAACGTGGGGTTGGGGTAGGTGCACTTGGCACAACCAAACCCATCTCCTTCATTACCGCGGCAAACCATCAACCCAAACGAATTCATCTCTTGCACTCTTCCATTCCATCTCTGTTCTTTCATCAACAAGCAAACAGGCAAACAAGCAACAAACAAGCACAGACCAGAGTGCAAGAAGGACCAAAGAGATACATCATACATTCAGACATACATCAGGATAAAAGAAACAGTGAGAATAACCATGCTGTCCAATACTGCTGGAGCAAGCGATCCACACTCCCATGGCCATGCACACCACCTGCAGCCAACTGCCCACGCTCACTCGTCCTCACAAGTCCACCATCACCAACCACAACATGTGCCCATCCAGCCCTCCGACCACCACCATCATCACCACCACCACCATTCTCACCACAGACAGGACGAGGTATGCATAGAAACCGAACTCCGACAGCCCAACTTGCTGGATCTGAGAACTTACAATGAAAATCTCTTCTCATCTGATAGGAGAAAGCGAGGCAGCGTGCAGAACAGCGAGCCAAGGACATTGCAAAGAACCAGGAGCATATCTTTTATTCGGCGAGATACTATGGTAAACATGCCACTCTTTGTGTAGTCAAAGCAATACATGACGAATTTAACAATTGTTGCGCTCCGTTTATTTCTAGATGATCAATTTGAATACAGGCAAGTGAGCTACTGCTTGAAAGACAAGATGCAAAATCGATAACTGCATGTACTTACTCCTGTAAGATGCAATTCATAGGCACGTCTCGCTGCCAAAGCCGATCGCCAAGCATGTCCCCAACGAACTCATGACCGAAGAAGAGTGGAGGAGCTTGGGAGTCAAACAATCCCAGGGGTGGGAGCATTACATGATCCACAGTAAGTGCAAATACCGTATATTCGTGTCAGGATTAGTTTGTTCCCTTGCAACTCTGACAGTTATAAATACATGCAGGTCCTGAACCACATGTGCTGCTGTTCAAGCGTGAAAAGGACTATCAGACAAAGTAAGTTGGAAAACAGCGTATTCGCATGCAACGAACGACATCCAAGAAAACAGAAAGACTGACATCGCGCGCTCATACTCTCGATTCCCTCTCACAGATACCTCAATGGGCCCAAACCGTAGATTGTGCACGTGACATAAACTTTATTTTGATCTGTCGAGCAAAGTCAAAAGGACGCGCTCAAAAAACAATTTAATTTACATCTTTTTTTGACTTTACAACTCATGGTCGGCCGGTTCATTTAATTTCTTCCGTCAAAGATCCATTCATCGACAGACACACATCTGAAGCATACCTTTAACCTCTCCATCCAGGACAAACAACCTTGCAGGCCAACCAAATCACATACTACCTATCAATACAACACAACACAGTGTGATGCCTCCAAAATCATCAGCACCGACACTGACCCGGACATTGAGTGGGTTCTTCTCAAAGAATGGGGCCACGTCTTCCCCTTCAGGGCGGCTAGATCCTCAAGACACAATCTCCATCAATGCCAGCGATCCCCAGGAGTACAATGGTAAGCCATGTCTCTTTTCTTAGGATCACGATTTGGTGGCAAAGGCACAATCGAGCTGCGAAATTGTTCCTGACTTGTTGACATACTTGGAATGCTTATAGATGACAAACTAGACAACCCTCCTACCACTCCCGAAAAGCCAAAAGGGCGCTACGCAGCCAAAACAAAACCATCGACACCCACGAAACCATCGACACCCACGAAACCATCGACACCCACGAAACCATCCACCCCCAAGAAGAAATCGACACCCAAAGCAACAAATGACACCACTCTCGAAGCCACACCCACGGTGACAGATTCTCCAAAGAAGCCGCGGAAAAAGAAAAAGTCTGGTTCAGGAGCTGAGGCCATGGTTGGGACCCTGGTGGCGGTCGAGATTCCTCTACACGAAAAGGCGACCAGAAAAAAGAAGGCTCCACAACCCGAGACTGAAGGTGAAAAGCCCGTCGAAACTTTGACCATTGAAACACCCCCAACTCCTACACCCCCGACAGTGCTGCCAATACCATCTGCGCCACAAGAGCCTCCAAAGTCACCCTCAAAACAGCCAACAGGATCAGGATCTGCACCCAAGGTCAACTCCGTCCCCCCTGCCCAACTGAGCAAATTCAATAAGATCGACTCAGCGTCCATGTTCAGGATCAAGAACGGCAAAGCTTACATCACCGAAACCAAACTCAAGTTCATGAGCCACCCCTCTTCCATTGCCGATCTTTGCAAGTTTCATGAATACCGCCAGGCGCTCCAGGATGAGGATCAAGGGATGGCGGAAGACGTTCGCCAAATTGAGGATCATGTGGAAATCACTCGGATACCCTCCAATCACTACGGACTGATCGCAAAATTGGTCGAGGAGAGCGAGCTATTGCTGGCAGAACTGGCCACAAGTATCATGGCGACTCTCTGCCCGCTCGAGTTTGAGGCTTTCGAAGATTTTGGCACAGAGGAGAGCGATGTTGCTATGGACGTTGACGTGGAAGGTGACAGCCCTGGACTTGGACGTCGAGGTGCAACAACAGTGTCTACAACAGCGATTATGGAAGCTATCCAATCCGTGGCACAGAGAGTCAACTATGGTATCCCAGTATCGAACATGCCTGTTTCTGTCTCGGCCACTCCAGCGCATCTTTCAGTGTTCAGATGGGAAGTGCAGAATGTTGAGCAGTGTTTCCCGCCGGACATGAGGGCCGCTGTGATCAAACGGCGAGGCAAGAGAATGGAGGCCTCCGCAGCAATGACAGCTTGGTTTTTGGGTCTCGATCGTAAACAGCAGGAAGATTTGTGTCCAGTTCCAGTGGTAACAGCTCGACCAGTGTCTGAAGGGACTCCAGTCCCCACCAAGAGGAACAGGACCTCCATGGGAGGCGATCTCATGGATATTGACATGGATCTCTCTCATACAAAGATCGTCAAGGAGGCCGACAATGCTCCACCAAGTGCGCTCGAGACGGCTAGTATTCTTGAGGATCAAGCTACAGTTGAGGCCTCCATGGATCCTGCTGTCTTGGAGTCAAAGCTCAAGGAGATTGAAGCGAAAAAGAAGGAGGCCGAGGCCAAGAAGAAGGAAGCCGAAGCCAAAGAGGAGCGCAGACTGGAAAAGGAGCGCAAATTGGCGGAGCGCCAGCACGAAAAAGACATGAAGGAGGCCGAGAGACTTCAAAAAGAAGAGACTAAGAAGCAGGTATGTCACTATCTGTTTATGATAACAGAGATGAGCTCCATCGATCTTATTACTCATCTATGTTTTTTTTTTTAAATTCTTATTTAGACTTCTCAGCGATTCGTTGGCTTCTTCAAGCCTGTGGCACCATCTGTCGTCAAGAAGGAGGTCTCACAGCTGGCTAAGAACGACCCAGCCCAGCCCTGCCTTTTGGAACTATTCCACTCCTTCCACGTGAAGAAGAACACGACCTTGGCGCCCATTAACCGATTCTCCAAGGAAGTGTGCACCAAGGAGTTTGATCAGCAGATCGCCTCGACATCAGAGAACGACATGGATGTTGACCATGTACCCATGCTGGACATCCAGAGCGCCAAAGCAGAATTGTCAGCCCTGTTTGGCAGAAAGGCTCGTAGCGCAGATCGGACTAATACCTCCAACAACAAGACCAAGAAGCTGCCACCCCACTACCAGACAATGACGGTCAAAGAATTGATGCATTCGGGTGCACTGCTCCAGGACCGTGACGACAACATGGATGAGATGCTGACTTGGAGAGAAATCCCAGCCTTGCGAATGAGACTGTTCCAGTTTGCAGAGAACTACCGCCCCGCTTACTATGGTATATGAAGTCTTTTGGTGTGTGTGTGTGTGACGTGAGCTTTGATCTGACAAGCGATATTTTTTTTCCTTTCTCGATTTCTAGGTACTTGGTCCAAGAGGAGCAAGCACATCAATGGAAGACGTTTCCTTGGCAAGGACACCCATCTTATCGAGTACGACGTTGACAGTGAAGCCGAGTGGGAGGAGGACGAAGAAGGAGAAGAATGCAAGAGTGATGATGATGACGACGACGCTGATGAACTTGGCAGTGAGCAAGAAGAAGAGGTAAGTATATTTCTCATTTCTGTCTCCTGTCATGGATACTCCATCTGATGACACCTCTTTTGCTAACATGCGCCTTCACATCCAACTACAGGATGATTGGCTGGTTCCCGAGGGGTACCTGTCTGAAGATGAAGGCCTTGATGCTGGCGAAGAGGGGCACAAGGGTGAATCCATAAAGCGATCCAAAGAAATGAAGCGAGTAAGCATGAACGTGGTATTATGAACTTTACAGTGTTGGTCGTTGTTTATCGTTTCTGACGGTCTTTTTTTTTTTTTTTTGCTCATCTCTTTGCCTACCTTAGACCTTGGTATCCCATATTGCGCCTATCATTGTTGGGCCAGTGTTCGAAATGATTTTTGGTGAGCCATCCAGCCACCCTGCCTTGGAGCCCTACCATATTGAGTTCATTGGAGGTAAGCTTGCGTGTTCAACAAAGTCGGTAATAAGAGCTGAAGGAATGTCACGCCACCAAAATTAACGGCTGTTTCTGATGGGAAAAAAACCATAGACTTTGGCGTCGGTATGGACATGTTCCATGCTGTGGAAACCAGTATTCTGGCGGCACCGACCACTCAGGTCTAAACAAGATCAGGACTCCATAGCACCCTTTAGTTCGCAATTTACCTTTTGTAAAATATATGCATCATCTTAAAATCGCCGATGGTCAAGTGACGTGGGGCTTTTTCGGAGAGTAATAAATGATGTGCTTCGTTCCTTCTGCTTCGTTCTCTTTCCGGCTCTTTTCTCATTCTGCACACAACCTCGTCTCGCAACACTCCTCCATGTCCACACCGCAGCTGACACAGTTTGTGAAGAGGCCAGGCGTGGGCCGGGCTGGCGGACCAGAGAACATCCGCAGCAACTTCTTTCCTATCACAGGTCTCCCCAACAAGACTATCTACCACTACGACATCAGCATCTCGTCGGACATGCCTCCCGCTTTGAACCGTCGCCTTTTCAGCGAATGGGTCTCGGCGTATAAGCAGCCGGACCTTGCGGGCTCGAACCCAGTGTTTGACTGTCGCAAGAACATGATTTCTTCCAGGGAGTTGCCCTTTGAGAGTCGCACCTTTGACGTAAGAATGTAGTCTGAAGTGTTCTTTGAACTTGAAAGAGCGACAGAGTGATGGTGATGGTCCCAAAGTTTCCACACTAAGGTGTTTCTTTCCTCCTTTTTTCCCTTGGCGGGTACATCATTGTACCACTTCCAGGTGTCCCTCTGCGAAGACGGCATACCAAGACCAAACCGACCCATCCCAGTGTTCAAGGTCAAGGTCAAGAAAGTCGCAGTGATCCAGTTCAAGGAACTTGAGCGATTTCTCGAAGGCAAAGCACCAGCAACCCCAGGCTTCCTGACTGCGATCCAGTCGCTTGACTTCTTGATCCGCCACAAACCCGCCATGCTCCATGCAACCATCGGAGGCTCGTTCTTTACAACCGATGGCAGTGCTACTTTGCAAAGAAGCTTGGAAGCTTGGAGAGGTTTTTACAGCTCGGCTCGTCCCACTTCAGGTATGGTTACTCGTTGATGTGGACTGATGGGAATAGTGCGTTAAAAATGGGAATAGGTTCCTTTGTGATACTTCCAAGTATTCAGAGACGCCCATGTTATTAATCAACCATTTGAACTTTATACCTGGAATATCTGGATAGACGACTTGTGCCGTGCCAATCCTCCTCTGAACTGGGTCGAAGTTGGGCGGTCCATCAAGCATTTGAGAGTTACCATGACCCATCGCCGAGGAAGCCCACGAGGCTATCCCATTACAGGACTGGCCAGAAGATCAGCATTCGAGACAACCTTCACGATGACGAACGATAACGGTCAAGAACAGGAAAATTTCTGTCGCCGAATATTTCAGACTAGCTTACAACCGCACTCTCGACAATCCCATGCTGCCCTGTGTCATCGTCTCGTGGGACGCGAGCAAGTGGTCCCGATCGAGGTGTGCAAGGTGCTCTCAGGCAAGCGATACACGCACAAGTTAAGCGAGATCCAGATGGCAGACATGATCAAATTCACCTCTCAGAACTCAACCGCACGTGCCAACACTCTCAAGAGCAGCCCCAAGATGCTCAACTACCGTGACAACGAGTACCTGAAGGATGTTGGCATGGCCATCTCGGAGGACATGATTCAGATCCCAGCCCGTGTCTTGCCCGCCCCAACTGTGTGCTACCGCTCGGATTCTCAACAGCCAAACATCGCTCCCCAGGATGGCAAATGGAACCTCAAGGGACGAAAGTTTGTGCAGGGCGCCAAGCTCGAGTCATGAGGAGTGGTGCTTTTTGGCACCGAGCCAGACTGTGCACGACACACCATAGCATCCTTTGTCCGCGAGCTGACCATAAACTGCACTGATGTCGGGATGAATATTGTGAACAGAGATCCACCCATCACCTACGTGAACTCCCAGGGCGATATCGAGACTGCTCTTCGACTCCTCTACCTGCAAACCGGCAACGCTGTCCAACAGTAGCCCCAACTGCTCGTTTGCATCCTCCCCAACACGGGTGCTCCTCTCTACGCCGAGATCAAGCGCGTCACTGACACGGTCCTGAGTGTATCGTCACAGTGTCTGCAGCAGAAGGTTATCACTCTGGCCAAGAAGCCCTACTTGGCGAACGTCTCCATGAAAATCAACGTCAAAATTGGAGGATCAAACACCAGGCTGGCACCCAACATGATCAAAGAGGTCACCCAACAGCCTACGATCATCCTTGGCGCAGATGTGAACCACCCCGATCCCTCAGATAGGGCGCGACCTTCCATTGCTGTAATGGTTGGATCAACTAACGCGGAAGCAACACGTTACACTACCAACATTCGTTTGCAAGCGGCACGGGTCGATCCCGTCACTGACTTTGCGGACATGGCCGTTGAGCGCTTGAGGGCATTCTACCAAGCGTAAGCTTTATATTGGAAGAATGATCATGTCCTGCATCATACAACGACTAAGTAGATGAAGGAGCCCATGTGCGTCACTATTGGGCAGGGACGCTTTCTCATTCCATGGACCACGTAGCATGGTATCCATCTCACATTTTTTTTGTTTTGTTGTTCAACGTGTTTATCGTGCTATCGCCTGCCCACTATGCCAACATGCCAACTATTATTATTTTTTTACGTACGAAAGCGTCCCTGCGGGCAGAGCTCAGCCCGAGTAAAAAACCCTTTGTAATTTCAAAATATTCCCAACTCTGCCTCAAATTCACGCCCGCCAATGCTTCATAAGGAGATCTTTTCAACACCCTGTCAAATATGAAAAGCATGTTGAGCAATGTGACATGTCATGGCCACCTCCTCGGCTTTTAAACAGGTGAATTAACCCGCAATATGTGCTGTTCCTACGCTTATCTGGCATTGCGACACAAGCAACGAGCCTTGTTTCCACAAAAAACAGATGCAATATTTTGGCGAAATTACATCTGCATGCAATGTCACACAAGGGCTAGACAAGCATGTCGATGGCATAGGTCACTGAGAACATGGCGAAGTGGCGAAGACGGACTTTCCCATCTAAACACTACGCAGTCTCTCCTCGTTGTCTCTTTCTCCTTCTCATCTATCTTCTTTCACCATCCTCTTCTTTTTCGTCGCTCGCACCATATCCACCTCATCCTTATCCCAGGATGAATGTTTCAGACGATCCAACCACTTCTTCCTCTCCGCCCGTCTTGCAACAATTTCGTGCGAAAGACGGCAAACCTCTGCAGAGCATTCAGACACACCCCATCGGGCGATTTAGAGATCTCTTTGTATATTGGAGTGACATCCAAGATGCTTTCCCAGACATCTGCCATCTGCTGGACGATCGTGGTGAAAGAGTCCTCTTTGAGATCACCGGGACAGAGGATGAATACGAGCTGTGAGTTCTTGATAAGATTGGTTAATACAAATCACCTTACATACTGTTTCTAAACACTTGCCACATCATATATTTGTATCATCTGCGCCCAGGGCATCCCCGATCCGAATCAAGGCATCCCGGCGTCCTCTAACAGCTGTGAATTGGTCGATGGCCGATACCATTTCCGGATCTGCCACCATCGACTTTAATAATCTGCTTGCGTGGCGCGAGCATATGTTCTCAGGTAGACCTGACACCGCGAGGTCACCAGAAGTTGGACTGTATGTGAATTTCAGCATGCATTTGCTTATAGAACGGCAGCGCTTGGATCTGAGGGTGCAGGCAAAGTCACAAGAGTCAGATGGTGCTGGTGCACTGAATGAGCTGGATACACCTCACGAGCCGCTCGAGTCGTCCGTACCACGTCTATTTTTGCTCCTGCCATCGGATCTCGAGTCATGGGATGACTCCAATCCATCAACACACTCGTTTCGCCTCTACTTCCTATGCGACCACGAACACGAGAGCTTGGAGGAGAGATATCCCACGTACGTCCACCTCTCCAACCACTCTGGGTATGACCTCGACCAAGTGCAGGAATTCATTCGTCAATTCGGTTGCATGTCTTTGACCATACTGGAGGCTGCTAAAAGTGGATATATTAGTCCTTACTGCTGCATCCCGAAACTGGAAACCTTCCAGATACTAGACAGCTTGGCAGGCGCTCCCGTTCAGCATTCGCTTACGCCAGCAATACTAGGGCCACTCATCAACCAAGCTATTGCCTACATCCGCGAGCAGCTATCCGTTCAGTCCCAACAAACACATCAGACCAGCTACTCCTTGCGATCGATCGCCAATGCGGTTGTCTCTTGTTTTACGCAACAGCGAGATCAAGTATCACAGCCAAATATGTCGACGAGTGGCCCTATCACTCGGTCCATCCGATCCTTTTTACGTCTGCAAAACGGTGACAATGGTATGGGAGGGCTGAATCGAATCCTTTGCCCACACACAATGAGATATCTCTGCCAGGGCCATGCATTTGTACACTCCGATATCGAAGCACTTGAACAATACGTCCTTTCTCTTGGAGGGAGCATTGACCTGCAACTGTCAACTATCGGCATCGACTTTCACTCTATGTTGCAAGTTGACACATTTACAGCAGCCGCTGTTCAGTGTAATCACATTTTCGATCTTTCACTCGACTTTAAATGGAGTCCGTCGAGGAAGGAGCTTCAAAGCTTTCTGGAACAGATCGCCCACTGCAAATCCAGCTCTATCCATATCGAAGGCTTAACTGCCGACAGTCATCAAAGTTCATCAGAGTACACCAGAGATTTATTTGCGTGCCACTTGGGAATCAATGCGCGCAAGTCTGCACAGCTCATCTATTTGTCAAGCCACTCCCAATCCTCGGAATCCTACGTGTACTTGGGTAAAGCCTCCTCAGTTTTTGGATTCTTATTCGACGGCACCGTCGACCATCGCAACGTGGACTGGGTGGAGGTGGGATCAAGTCTGGACGTACTTGCAAGTCGTCTCCACAAAGACGCATCAACTCACGGCAAGGATCCAGATGCAACGTTGAACGAACTTACCCACATTGTTGAACTTCTTGTTTTGCAGGGTCTCAAAGCAATCGATCTTTTTCATCATCAAACGAATATAAAGCAGTGCCGCCTCGGGATGGAGGATGGTGCCATTACAGGCATCAAAGAGCTTTATTTGCCATCCTTCCTTTTCAATCAAAATACAGAAAAATATCCTGTTCTACAACGACTGATCGTCCGACCTGGTACGAACGGGATCCTCGATTCACTGTACGAAGTCAAGACGATGAGTCCCGTGCTGGAGTTGGCTGAAATACCCGCCCGTGAGTCGCAGGCCATTATTATGATGTTCCTTCTCTACGACACCTGGCCCAGTACTCGATTCATTCATATCACACTGTTTGAGCACAATTCTGAGGGTGACAGGGCACCTTTGGCCAAGCTCCTAATCGGACGAGAACATAAGCTGTCACCGGCAAATATTGACATTCTGGAGTGGAACTACAGTCATATTTCCGAAGTGTTGGAGGACTGGGGCGCTTACGTGCTGGATCTTGCCAGTCAAAGATGTCCCACAAGCCTCGTTAGTCTCGCGTTGAATACCTTCATGCTGAGCGATCGTGGCTTGGTGTACTTGCAGACAGCCATGGCACGCTCGGAGATTCAGTTTTTGAATATTGAGTGTGGAGCTTTTGATCCGTCCTTGGCGAGCTATATAGGTTACGTCCTAGAGGCCGTGAACTGGCCGGCTCTCAAATCCCTGGAGTTGGCTGGCGATAGCATTGACAGCTGGGTCGACCTCTGGGCCAAGTACGGTGATATCATGAAGCAGGCCTCGTCCAAGATCCATCTTCTCAGACTGAGTATTGTCGGCTCTAGTCGACAGGGGCAGCGGCTCTCGCATTTCAATGCACTGTGGCTCCACAGCGTCATTTACGTGTTCTTGCCGGTGGAGGTATGTCTGAAGAACATCGATATGGAGGCTGGAGACTGGGAATTGATCCGAGGCGCCAACGGTGACCGTGTTCCAGAGATGATTGCCTGCAACAACACATAATCGACCAAGTCAGATCTTTGAGCTTCGGTCGAAGGGGATGCAAGTAGAAATAAACACCCGCTTTGTGTATCTTCACATGCAGACGTATGACAGCTGCATTTCCCGAGCCCATGAAGGTCGAGATCGACACCCTCCGCGCCGCCTGCCGACGCCTAGATCCTGACTACACGCCCGCGTCACATACATCGTCGTCCAAAAGCGCCATCACACTCGCTTCTTCCCCGTGAGCCAACAAAATGCCGACAGGAGCGGCAATTGTCGAGCGGGTACGGTTGTCGACATTACGATTGTGCACCCGATCGAGTTCAACTTCTTCATCCAAAGCCACGCGGGTCTCCTTGGCACTTCGCGCCCGATCTTGTACCATGTGCTGCAGGACGACAACAAGTTCACGGCAGACCAGCTGCAGGCCCTGACCTATAACCTGTGCCACCTGCACGCGCGCTCGACTTTCACGGTCTCGATGGTGCTTGCGGCGTACTATGCGCACATTGTGGCGGCTTATGCACGGTTCCATGCCAAGGGTGAGCACTGGTCCGACACAATGTCGAGCTCGGTAGAGCACCCCAGACAGGGTGACCATGCTCAGGTCAAGCCTAATCTGGGCAACGGTACGTATATTCATTCGTCTTGTATATTTGCTTCGCTTGACAGCAAGAGCGAGCAATGATTTGGCTAATATTTCAATATTGTCTTTGATTGCCTACATTGTGATGTGGTTCTTGTAGGCCAAGGAGGACTTTTTTTAGGACCTCCAAAGCTAACTAGAACCTCGATCAAGCACCCAAAAAAAAAAGATTGCGCCATTTCAAAAATCATTACCGCACAAACAGCAAGCACCATAGCAGCACAATCAAAGTAATCAACAAAACACAGTTACAGAAATAACACGACAAAAAATAGCTTCTAAGAACTGCTTGGCCCCCCACCCACCTACCCACATATCACTGTTCTGAACACCTTCGAAAAAAAGCTTTTTTTGCTGTTTTTTATTTCGCGCTATGGGACGCCTGGAATGATCACCACTAGCCCAAACGACGACGCCGGGTACGCTTCCCTCAGCTCCGCAAATAAGTCTGCGTTCGTTTTCGCAAACACCAGCGGGTCCTTGGCTAGCGCGACCAGGGCCGATGCCGCACTCGCGTCCGCCGCCGCGCCCGCCGTGAACACAATCTGTATCGCCATGCACCCCGCCGCCACAAAGTACAGGGATCCGAATTCAGAGAACTCGACGCCGATTGAAAAACACAGCACTGCATAAAAGATTGCATGCACAAGCAGCACATAGCCCAGAGTATAGTCCCGTAGCAGAACATCGATCCTGCGCGACTCGATACTGGACCATGTGTCCCGGGCAGCTGGGAAAAAGGGCTTGCCGTACGTTGCTACGTCGTAGAAGGCGTACTTGTTGATACTAGTGTTGAAACCACGGACGCACCCTGTATGGGTAATAGAGAAATACATTTAAATATGAGTTGACTAAAAAAAAAATCCTCCGTTGGATATTTGTGGGCACTCTTTTTCTTTCTTCTCCTTCTTACCAATGAGGGCGTCAAGACACGAGACACAATAGACGTCGCCATCGTCTGTGGAAGTTCTGAGACGATTCGAAACACTCCGCACAATCTGCACGGGCGTAATGATCAAAGACCCGTAGCAGATGCTGCCCAGAGACGTGGTGCACACACGCTTTAAAATAGTTTTGAAACTGTTTTCGGACAGATTTTTGGACGGCAAGTAGTGTGCAGACGAGACACCAGCCACGGTGGCGTAGACAATGTTGGTGATAACCTGAGATGTCCAGAAATAGGATAAGTAACAGAGCGCCCCCAAGGCGCGATAGCCTTCGGGTGCGAGCTCGCTGACATACAAAAACCCGGCACTGGTGATTAGAGAGAAGAGGAGGGCAAGGAACAGTTGGACCCCGAGGCCAATATAGGACAGGACCCTGATCGAGCGGTGTTCCCTGGACAGAGTGCTGGTACTTTTCAGAAGAGCCTATAAAAAGTCAAAATGCCGAAAAATATTCAGTATGAGTTTCCCATCGCCCGGGAGTTGTTTTTTTTCAGGAAAAGTAAACTCAAGAAGAGGGAACTCTCTCTGTACCGAAGCGAAAGGAATTCTACGTCTTAAGTAGTACCAACATGCAGGCAATAGCACGACGAGACAACCCAGGAGAACTATCATCCAGAAGCCGATTGTGCCCTCTTGGTTCCAAGTGACGACGATCGTTGCTGAGACACTAAACATCGACAGTGCAAACCCGCTATCGATGGCTTGTTTCGGGAATCTTTTGGTATCGGGAGCAAACATACACAGGAAGGGAAAGTTAATTTTCCGTATCACCGGGGCTGAGCAGAGAGAGAAAGAGCGACACAAAACACGCCACGTTTTGGTTTCCCGTCAAGCCCTACCTGTCCATGAACGCCATCAGAAGGATGGCATAAAAGAACACGGGCGCCATGGTCTTAGAGACACCGGGCATTAGTCCAGTCTGACCTCCGTAATAGACATTGCTCACCCACAGCACGATCGCATAGATGGACATGCTCAGGAAAGCGACCAGCTGAACAATAAACGCAATAAGGGCGGTGCGATTCCTGTGCGTTCGGCTTGTGTCCACTTGGTCGCAGGTGGGCTCCTGGTGGTAGGTTAGGTACGGTGCCGCAACCGCTGTGGGGTCATAGATCGGTGCTGCTAGTGAGATGTTGTCTTCGTCGTCAATTGGTGCCGAGGTGGGGTCTTGCTCGAGTTCAATGATTTGTTGTTGGATGGGGTCGTGAATTGGAGCAGAGGATTCCTCTTGATCAGGTTCGGTGTGCGGCTGTTGTGAGTAAGGAGGCGCTGACGACTCATGGAGTACATGTGGTGGTTGTTGGAGGAGAGAGAGTTTCTGGTTGAGTTGATTATCTACTGCATCGTGTGGTGGGTGGTAGACGAGTTGTGGTTTCGGGCTATAGGGCGTGTGGGGTAGATGGTTCGAGGAGGAGGAGGGGGAGAAGGAGGGTGAAAGTTGAGAGGTGTTTAGCCCTTCTGATGAGTCTGATGACATAAGGCTTGCCATGAGATGTGGATGTGATTGAGAATGATGATGATGATGCAGGTGGATGATCAAGGTGTGTGAATGAATGGAAGATGAATTTTCTTACGCCCACAGATTTTCTTCGATTCTTGTGCCACGATGCACTCATTTCATCCAACGAAAGCATCTCGAGACTCTGATCCCGACAAACAAAAAGCCACGTCTCAGTCAATTGAGGAGAGAGAGAGCATCCTCCTGCAGTAGTGCTGACTGTGCTGGTACTGAGGACTCCAGGCATCTACCTGCCTGCACTGGATATACCGAGAGTAATGAATATTAGAAGTGAGAAAGAAAAACTCCGTTGCTCTGCACCCAAGCAATTTTAAAAAAAGAGCGTATTAGATTTTAAGTTTTCAAGGCACGCCTTTCGGCTAAGACGGTCCCATTGGAGATAATTTCACCGTTTCAAACATGTACGCAAACGTTTTTATTTTGGTTGTTCATGAGTTCGGTGATGCCTAATTACCAGCCCTGTTCTATCGTAACTTGTCTACTTTTCTAACCACAGTACACCTGTTGCATTTGGCTTGGTGCTAGCCTCCTCACGATCTACTAACTAACTTGCGAGGATTAACAGAAGAAACGAGCGTGAACGTCCCAAGCTATCTTCTCCCAAAAGCTTTGGCGGCGAAAGCAGAGACAGCGGCGGTACACTTACTCTAAGGAACTGGCGCGCTCTGCCATCTCTGCTTTCCCCTGTAGAGTTTTGAATGCTAGGCAACAACTCCATCAGGATAGTGGTGGGGCTGAAACTGACCGCAGTCCCTGAGAGGGCCCTGCAGCTACCTGCCATCCTTCAGGAGTTCAATGATGTTTGAATAAATGCCACAGTGCCCAACAGAGTGAAGTCGTGCTCGAGCTGAGTTGACACTCTCAGTCAATTCTCTCGAGCTGGCCATGACCTCATTACACGGCCTGAACTTTCCATGGAGGCAGTTCAGGCCCTACTCTGCTCCACTTGAACCCCTAAGAACCAAAAATGTCACACTGACTGCGTTGTTGAACCACCGACAAGGCGCTGGGTCTCGCCAGGACCTACGGCATATGTCCTTACGTATTGACCTCACCCATGTTGGCCGAGTGTCATTCGAATATGCATCCAGGGCCCGTTTCTTTTTTGGGAAAGTGTGAAGTGAAGAAGAGCAAAATCTCGTCTCCCTCCTCCCATCCAAGGATACATAAGACCATAGACTACCACTTGGCGGAAAGGGTGTCACTCGAGATTAGCCAACAGATGACCGCAATTGAGCGTCTCTCTCTCTCTCTCTCTCTCAATGGAAAGTGGCGAGGGTGAGCACCACAAAAAAAGACAACCAAGCAAAGGAAGTCGCGCTCGAGCGGAAGACAATCCCTTCCATCGTCTCCGTCGAGCTGGCCACGACCGCATTGTGCTGATCTTCCTTTTCAGCGTGATCTGGCCCTTCCTCTCCATTTGAAGATACATGGGACGGTTGGGACCGTAGACCCCCGCCTGGCAAAGAGCGCTCACTCACAATTAGCCGCAGGAGCTGCCATTGAGTGTCCATGCCCTCAGTGTGATGCCAAGGGCAATTCATGGTGATGTCATTCGAACGGAGTGTGATGGAAGGAATGAGGAACTGAAAATATGTAGCATGAGAAGCCTAGAAAAGGAAAAGCCAAGCCACTAAAAACTATTACACGAAGCTGACTGGAGTCATAATCGGAATCTAGGACGCCCGTGTCCCGTGACATGTTGTGGCTGTGGAAAATAAATCCCGAGCTACTAAGATACTTCTAGACGAGGTTTGGGATCTGCCAAATAAAATTGTCAAATGATGATTATTGAAGAGTGAGTTCGACAACCAATGTATAACTATGCACAACTATTTTCCATGCGATATCCGCTTTATTGGTGGAGGAGACTCCCATTAGGGAGTACAGTTAGTCCTTTGGCGGCAGATTTAGGAGACTCTTCTTGGTGACATGTCAGAAAAGAATTAGTTTAATCGCATGGCCTGCACCTGCTGCAATAATTAGAGCGACGTCACATGGACGCCCTCAGAAGGTGCATTGCCTCTGCCTTGCACTCGCACGCCATATCTTTTTCACCGCACGTCCTTTTCAGTCTACACGCTTTTCACGATCACACACTTTTGCCACCACTCCCTTTGCACCTTTGCCAACTTTGCCAACTTTGCCATCTTCGCCATCTTTGCCACCTTTGCCTCCATGCTCCCACCCTATCTTTATCAATGCTGCGCGCCTTCTGTCACAATTACAGTTGCCATCACCTGCTTGTATATCACTCTCTTTTTGTTTTTATCGTTGCCACTACTCCCACGCTTTTATTTCCAACATTTGCGCCCTTTTCTTCAGTGCGCCTTCTTCGACACCGCCCTTACGCTTTTCATCGCGATATTCCTTTATAATAACATCATCATCCTTCACTTTTGCCATTGCCCCACTTCCCATTTTACGCTGCTTTCCTACGCATTTCTTTATCCTTCCTTCACCGTTGCAACTCGTTTGCCTTTAAAGTCATCAAACCACATCCCCGTCCACAGTTGCCAGCGATCTCGCGTTTTTTTCATCGACTCTTAAGGTACGTTGTGTAATCCTATTGCTCCCATGCAGAAACACGTTGTCAATAGTGGCCCCGCTTCTTTAGCTCCAGCAGATATACTTCGGGCTCTGCTGAGCGGGAAGTGGCTACGACAATCGTGGTCTTCAGAAAAGGATCTACATGGCATATGCTCTCATGGGCGCCACGTGATCTCTCTGTTTGATACAATGCCTGGAATATAGGCCGAAACACGTTGTCAATAGTGGCCCCGCTTCTTTAGCTCCAGCAGATATACTTGGGGCTCTGCTGAGCGGGAAGTGGCTACGACAGTCGTGGTCTTCAGAAATGGATCTGCATGGCATGTGCTCTCATGGGCGCCATGTGATCTTCCTGTTTGATATAGTGCTGCTGAAAAGGTTAGATGATGATATTGCAGCCGAAGACTTGGCTCCTAACGTCTTTTCAAGCCTTCTTTACTTTGAAATATAGGACAACTGAAGACGACCCTCGCAGTGCTTGACGGATACGTATACCTTTGAGCATTCTTATTCAGTTGTTTGTCATGGCAGCATCTTCGACTCACCTGAAATGGGCACTTAAAAAAAGCGACCGGCAAAGAGATGTCTCCTTTGGAAATTTCATCCGCCACTTTAACCTTGCAGACCAAGAGTCAGCTTCAGATGCCTTTACGTTGCTCATTAGCTCTAATCAGATAAGTCGCGATAGGCGAGAAAAACTCCAAAAGAATTTGAGAAAGTTCTGTGATCATCACGCCGAAAGGTTCTGGGCTGAACGCAATGCGAAAATTAGCTCTGAAGTCACCGCTAGGCAAGCTGGAGTAATATCGCAGAGGGTTGGGCTAAAACAATCAGAAATCGAATACAGGCAATATTTTTCGAGTACCACCAGTAAGCCTGTTTCTGAAATTACAAGCACTTGATTTCTTAAATTGCGCGTTGGATTGTGATATTGTATTTTAACAACACAAAAACTCCTTTTTTGCTGAATAGCAGGTTTGGTTTTGCCGCAGTCAGCAGCAACCACAACGTTTCCAGGGCGTCTTAACATGAGAGCACAATCGACTGTAGATGATGTCTCGATAGCCACGACAAACAAGACGACTAGAGTACATGGCTGGGAAGACGAATTGTCCACACCCTCTACCAGTCAAAACTTTATTAATGTACCCGAAGATGCAGCTTGTCCTCTGTTCCCTCGAAAAGATCGGCCCAGGACGTCATCTCTGAGGTAGAGGATGTCGGTGTGAATGCTCCAAGCCGCAAGCCGCTTCATAAAAGAGTCACTATTCTGGAAGTCGAATTTCTTTCAGAATCTGGGAGCGATTATGTCGATTCAAATCCATCCTCGGCCAGATCATCGCTTAACTCGATTGACTTTCTTCTTATCGATCACCTTGTCGGACCAGGCACCACGTCGTCACAGCTTACCACAAACGACCGCCTTGTAATGGACCAAGTGGACGTTTCTCAGGCTTTGATGGATGCAAGAAGGTCTCTCATCAAGAAGAAGAGCGAGTTGAAGGATGCCTCGGATTTGCTGTAAGTAATTTTTTGCTGCATGGCCGTGGAACGATTCCTTTGATGATCTGACGTGTTTGTTTCCATTTTGTTGTAATGAATGAGAAAATTAGAACGCTTAACTTCATTTTCGATGCGACCTTTCTGAAGAAGCATGTCCTGAAGGATGGACCGACTTCGCTACTCTTCGTTCCGATACCCATAGTGTCAGACAAGGAGAAGAGGTTTCTCTTCGACTGCTCCGAGTTTGTGGCGTCACATTCTTTCCTCGACAGCAAGAAACACGTTCGGAACAAAATCCAAACCGAAGGAGAGAGTCTTGCAGCGGACTTACTTCGTCATTACACTGAAAGATCAAACCTCTGGCAGCAATGCACCTCATATCCCATGCCATCATCACTGCTTGCGCAGAACGAAGACACATACACGCAAAGGTATTATTTTCGGTGTGGTCGGCGATCTGGAGCTGTTAGATCACTGGTAAGTCAGAATTCGCCATTGAAGATTACATGCACAACACAAATAACTCACAAATGTTTGATGTTGTTTCTCTAGGAGTCGAAATCCGTTGCCCACTCCTACAGGATTTGAAGAGGCGTACAACCCCGATTATTTTGGAGAATACGATGGGTTTCCTGTTGTGATTGTTGAGATCAAAAAGCCAGGGGCCATGGATGACGATATCGAAGGGGATCAGCGGAGGCTTCCTTGCATGCAAAAGTTGATGTTGGATCGCATGCTCTCTGCTAGAATCAAGGACCCGAAAGTGGTTGGATTCTTGATAAGACGTAATTTTTTTTTGCTGCATTTGCGTTTGCCGTTGTGATAATGTTGTTAACTAATGATCACGGTATTCACTTGACTTGCCTTAGGCTCTCGCTGTGAGATTACCATCATGTCATTGGATCACGAAGCGCTGTATGTTGTCAAGACAGTAAGAGTGTTTGAGCTTCCGCAAAACAACTTCCAACTTGGTCTTCTTTGTCCAGCATTGGGCCCATTGAAATTTGTGCGTGTAAGTGCAGATATTATTTTTTACGCCATTTGTTGGTATTGTATGTCCTTCTGTTACTTAACGCTATTTATCTTTTTGACTGAGAAGGAGGCTATCTCGAGAACCCTTAATGCAGTCAAGACACGCAGCAGTAAACACATCATGAGAGGTAGCTGGCGCCGTCCCTCATATTATGTCAAGGGCAACCGAATTCCGCCTCCTAGATCATCGATTGAAGGTGTTGAGGACCTATTGATATCAAAGACACAACAGAAGAACCAGGAACAGGAGTAGGTTGCTTTTTTCTTGGTGATCAAGACTCTTTTTTATCAAAGTATCGCACCAAACTTGAGTTAGTTTTCAGATTGTACTTCATTATTCTCTGAATCATGTCCGAAAACGACGTAGCAGCACTGAAAATAAAATGTTCGAACCGACAGAGTATTTTGTTCCCTTGCATTTCTAAACAGAGGCAGTGTTTATTCTGCTAAGAGGTTTAAAGGTCATTGTTTTCTGCCTGACAAACGCGAGAGACTTTTCGTGGAGTCGACTTTGTTTGCAGTGTTGTATATTGTGAAGAACCAAGCTTGAAGGTAAGTACAGAGTGCGGAAGAAATGCGCAGGATCAAGTTTGAATGTGTTGCTAGACAGGGGACTCGAAAATGGCCGAAACAAGGCCGTACTTATAAAAGAGGTGCCAATCTGAGAGCAGTTAGCTCCTCCTTCTTCGTCCCGTTATTCATTTTAGTATGTCAAATATTTCATGCAGAGCCGTTGGACCAGCTAATGTTTAAAACAACCAACAAAATAAAAAGTAAATGCGCTTGACCTATTAGTCACCACAGAAGTATTTTTTTATTTCCGCCCCCGAGTTATCCAAAAGACACAGTAGCGCTACGGGCACGAGTGACGGGAAGAGCGCTTGGTAACATAGTCTGCAACACGCGCAGCACCATGCGAGACGACAAGTCCAAGCTTGTGCTCAATCGCTGAGTCGACCAGCTCATTCAACTCAGCACTACCTCCAAGAACCTCCCTCATGATCGACGAAGTCCTGTTGCGGAATCTGGACTCGTCCACAATCAAGAAATGATCAATCCGTTGTGGTCTTGCCTCGATCTCGACGCCGCTCTTCTCATACGCTCTATCCAGCATCGCACCGAAATGGGACTTCAACCACGCCCTCTCAAAATCCTTCCACTCCTTGCGTGTCAACATCACATACTCTGTCATCGAGACAAAGAACCATTCCTCCTTCGCATCGCTCTCCGAATCATCAAGGGGCCAGGTCCGAGACTGATATGTCACCTCCTCAATATCGTTCCGGAGGAAAGCCATCGCCTGTTCTTTGGGGTTGGAGTCGTATCCGTCCAGAATCCACTCGCAATTATCACAGCCCTTGCGTGGTGTGTCTAATGCAATGTGTGACCCATCAGTGTACATGTCGTACAAGTACCGCACCATAGCCTTCTCCATCCGTTCGCGGACCGACGGATAGAAATGATACTTGGCCACGGTCTTCAGGCGAAGAAAGTCCTCCTCGGCTGGGTCACGGTTGGTCTCAAAGACAGAGATCCCCTCGGTGAACCGGTTCAGGTAGTAAAACACAACCGTCTGCGGTCTCCCGCCTGCTGCGCGCTCCGCCTTGGAAATCTGGGGCTCGTACGCCAAAACAGCAGCCTCCGACTGCTCCAAGACCCTGAGTGGATAAAGTCCCCCTCGGACCAGGCCTTCAGTATGTAGCGCCGGTGGCGTATCCCGCGAGGTTCTGCTATGCGACTTGTCCGTAAGTGAGGGCATAGTCACAACTGCAAACTTGACCTTCTCCCTCAACCGTTCCTCAGCCATCTCCTTGGCCTGCCCCATCAATAGGTCCACGACCGTTAGTTTCTGCATGTACTCCTTTTCCCGCCTCTTCCTCCCATACTCTAATTCCGCGTCCGTGGGGCCTGGGCACTGTCCTGTCGCATTCCAACTACCACCTCTATTCGACCTTGGAGACACATTCTCCCACTCATCCCCGACCATCATAACACCTTCCTGCGTGTGAAGCCATGAACGTGGAAACCTCCAGTAAGATTCCTGGAGATTGATGCTATTGAACTCGCCCAGTCCATAGGCTCGGTCGGGCTTGAACTGGAAATCGATATCGGGAATGGGGAGACTATAGTTTCGGACTGGATTCTCTTCCCAGTACTTCTTTCGCTCTTCATATATAGCGTTTGTCAGCTTCTCTTCGCGCTCATTCAATGGTCGGGTGAGGGCATCTTTGCCAAAAAGGATTTCGCGCGTGCTGTCGTCGGGGAATTCGATGATGCGGACGTAGTTGGGGGTGTAGATATCGCCGTCCTTATTGGGGATCAGTTCGACCTGATTTGTCAAGTTGACAAACCCGACTGAGAACTCTTCCTTGTCAAAGTCTGTTAAAAGGTGTGTGCGTGTGTGTGAGGGAGAGAGAGAGAGAGAGAGAGAGAGAGAGAGAGAGAGAATCTCTACTGTTAGCACCACTGCCATCTTCTGGACAAACTAACAAGAACTATGAGAACTGAGGCGGCAGAATAACAGAGAGAGAGGGAGAGCGAGTGTTACCAATGCCAATTACTGTTCCGCATACGGTAGCTGGCTTTACAGAGGGACGAGTGAATGTTTTCTGGTGAGGGTTTGGAGTGGCAATGGGAGAGGCCATCGTAGCAGAAGGGACCTGAGAGACTAGGCACAGGGCAACAGCCGTGGCAAGAGCCACAACGACAGGCATGCTCGATTGTCGCATGGATATTAGTGGTGGAAACAAACTTGTGTGCTTCTGGATTGAGGGGAGTGAGTGAATAGAGGAGTAAAAAAATAAAAATGAATAAGGGCAAGGTCGTCCATTTTATTCTTGAGCTGTAACCGAGGGCGTAAAGTGCAAAAAAGCACCCAACATTGGACTCTGACGCATCTGAGCCCAATCGTGACCCTCATCTGCGAGTCTCTCATTGCTTTGAAAAAGTGAGAGTAGTGTTTCTCAAATGCGAATGCGAATAAGTGGCTTCCCATTGAATTTACATGATGCGAATGCGAATGCGAATGCGAATGCGAATGCGAATGCGAACGCGAATGTCATATGATCTTGAGAAACACTGAGAGGGAGAAAATGATATGGCACATACACACACACACTCCATAGAGAAACAAGGTCTCGCACAGCAGTATGAGTATCTATTTGAACATTCCTCTTTTTCTTTGCCTTCGTTGGACTGAACAAGACCAAGACTGGCTCGCGGCAATACAAAAAACTTGGATGATAAAAGAGCCCTGGTGTTGACCTCACCAACATTTCAAGCACCAAAAAAATGGGTGACTTGTGTCGTATTGAGTGACACCACTAATGCCCAAGGCATACTGTTTTCTCTTCATTGTGCAGTGCACTTATCAGTCAACATTGAACATGGTTGCACCAAGAAGTTTCAAAGGAACTTGGGAAAAAATCTGAGAGCCCCATTACGTATGTTTAGTACTGTATCTGACTCTCTTCCTCTTTCTGACTCTGAATAAACACATCCGAGGTTTATTACACCTCGCTGCCATGCAGAAACAAACCAAAGATCCGTTGCCATTCTCTGTCTTTCTGGACCCACAGTGGTACCTGTCACCTCGATCTCAGATGATTAAAATACAGACCGTCGTATCTCTACTGTTGGACATGTTCTTCGGGCTTTCTCTCGCCCGCCCAAGGTCACCTAGGACTGTAGCCAGTTGGGTGCCTCTATGCCATCTGTGGAACTACTCCTGGCATCGCCATTGAACTGGTGGCTGCAGGACAGGTCCCTACCACTGGACGATTTGCTCCGATCAGCTTTGCTCTAACCAATTAACACTCTCATCTTGAAATGTCTTTGCCAATAGCAGGTAAGAAATTTTCGTGTCGCAATATCTACGCTCGACACGCCAAACACTCAACCTTCGCTCTAACCAACTACCACCTCTCATCTTGAAATGTCTTTGCCAATTTTCCGTTTCGTAGCGAGTAAGCAACGTTCGAGCCTCAAAATCTACGCTCGACACGCCAAATATGACAGCTCCACTCCGCTCTAGCTAATACCTTTCATCTTGAATTATCTTTGCCACTTTACTGCTTCGTAACGTGTCAGCAATGTTCATGTCTCAATCTCTATGCTCGACATGTCAAACGTGACAAGTAGCGCTCTAACCGATTAATACTTGTCTTTATCACGAATTGCGTTAACCTTTGAATACCATCCAGCAAATCCAGCAAGTACAAGTAAGCAACGTTTATGTCTCAAAGTCTACGTGTGCCAACACAACATTGTCATGTTCATCTATACTCAAACTAACACGTATCACACTTGCTGTGGTTGTCCGTGGCCTTCGCATTGCCTACAGTCCGTAAGTCGCAGTTTTCTTGTGTTCAAAAGTTCTATGTCAACACACCGATGACAGATGACATGTAGCACAATGTCGATATTATCCCTTTCATTCATGGCGTTCTCCGCATCTCATCAGTTCATGTGTTGTTGTCCTTGCTTTCTTCTTACAGATAGATCACACTTTCGGGCAAGACGCGGCATCGTTTCCTGAATATCTTTCTAGGCCCTCTTCCCTCAGACCTGCGGATTCAAAGCCTTCCCGTCAGGACATTGTGAACAGGATCCGCTTTCAAGCCCCCACTCCCCATTTGTGTGTCTCTGTCTGTTAGCGTAAATCAGCCAAACGCGTTCAATGAAAATTTACATAATTTTGTCCCCCTCCAAGCTTTATTATCATCAGGCACTGCGTGAAAAAAAAGGGACATGGAGTACTTGCTGTGGTAGTTGATTCGCGGTGAGGATCTCAGTCTAATATCAGGAAAAGATACAGGAAATGAAGACTCGACCTTGATCACAAAGTCGCACTATGAAAGAATAAAAAGGATTGGGATGACTAATGTTGATGACACCAAGGTGGGAACAGGTCTAATTATCAGGGCAGTCGCTAGAAAACGGCGCGTCAAGGAGCAAGTGCCACATGGGAACAGGAGGTGCCTGGAAAGATGCCCCATTCTCCTCTCTCGATGTAGGAGTCAAGAAGCCGATATGAGCGTTGATACTATGCTTCCGATCTCGCTT
>KN042425.1:1407671-1559585 GCA_000739165.1 Podila verticillata NRRL 6337 | reverse complement strand
AAAAAAAAAAAAAAAAAAAAAAAAAAAAAGAAAGTCTTTTGGCTTACTCTCCGCTAATGTATAAGCCAAGTTGCAGCCTGAAGAGAAGAGAAGAGAAAAGGACGCCAGAGGATGTGAAAACTTGGCCTTACTTCGAGTTTGTACATGCTATGGCATTTAGCGATGAGAGAGCGGTGGCCGGGAGCAAAAAACATAAAATTACGGAGAGGAACATCATTAGCGGTGTGTGCAAGGTTCTCTCGCTTCCTCTGATGTTATCGAGTGGACTCTTGGAGGCCTAAGGAAATGTCGGGACACACCCACTGCAGAAATCCCCGCTGCAATCGAGATAAGTAGCAGGTGGATAACAAAAAAGGACTTGTTTGGCTCAGCTCATCTTTGTTAACTATAGTTTACATGATGTAGACATGTAGGCAGAAGCAACCATGGCCGTACCCGCCTCTGCTGTGGAATAACAAAAAAAAATGATCATAAACAACAGATGGAACGCGTTAGTTCTGGTGCGGCTTGTGGGGTCATCGAAGCTTTGTCGATCACCGAAATTATCGACAATGGAAGGCTTGTAGCGACTTGCAAAACTGCGCCTTAGTTACTCTTTCGAGGATCAACGACGAGTGTCGGCCATAACGGTGAGTGTGCGTTGGTCATTGAACAAACCCGGGTTTATTTCTGAAGCCTTGAGAAGCGCACTGAAAAATCAGAACGAAGCACGATTTTACTTCAAAGTAAGAGTGGGAGTGATGAACCAAGATGGACGCGAGAGTCATATAGATCATCCATTGGCAATGCGTTTCGGAATACCCAGCTTAGACCCACTTGGTTGTGGAGCCAAGCAACTCTGGGGTGGCGTCGCCCAACTCTCCTGCCGAGGGATCGATCCATCCAGGCGCGTTGACTTCAACCCAGGTAACGACTGCAGGGTAGCGGTCCAGACCGTTGCCGTAAAATCCACGCAGAGACCGAAATTTGGGCCAGTGCACCTTCATCCACTCGAATTCTGGGATTCCGATCCTGTGGTTCATGAGCCCAACTGTCAACTCTTCCAGATCTTTGATGCAAGCCAGTTCGTCCAGGACGCTCTGCAGGGTCAGCTCGAGCGAATACCACTGGAAGGAAGCTTCGGTTTCGTCATCAAAGTAGCCCAGAATTGGCTTGTGAAGGTTTGTCTGCAAGGCGATTTGGCGATACAGGGATCTTTGGATATCGTTGCAGTCGGTGACTGAGAGGTTGTTCAGTGACTCCTCGACAAACTCGAGCGGCACGTCTTTGCTGGGTCGGGGAACCTTGATCCTGCCACTGAATCGTTGCAGCTGAGGCGTTCTCCACTCACAAGCAGTCATGTCCGAGCCCAAATTCGGAGGGTCGCCTGGGCTTCCCTCACGGTACACTCCACCTGCCGAGAACGAAAAAAGGTTTCCAGCGGCGCTCAGCATGGAAATAAGATCTGTGCTCGGAGCTGTATGCATCCTACAACATCGAGTGCCTGGAGGCGCTTGCAAGAGGCGGAGATGACTGCAGCCGCATGAGAGCTTGCGGCCTCGCAATTCTGCAACTGAATGTTGGTTAGTTGCGGGTGTCGAGAGATAGCGCGTGCAATCTCAGCGTCAGTTGAGCGGTGTCTTTGTAGCAAGTGCCAGGGCTCAAGACACTGCATGGATGCGCCGGCCTTGATTAACACTTCTGCGAGTGCCTTGGAGTTGAAGCAATCCGTGTCTGGCGATCGGAAGTCATGGAGGTTGGTGCCACAAGTCTGGAGAAACGGGATTAACAGGTTCTCTGCGTCGTCTAGGAACATTCCATCGATCCAAAATGACTCGATGTGAGGGTGCGGGCGTGGAGTTGCTGCAGTGGTGGGACGGTCAAGACGTTTATGTTTATCGACAGGATCTTCCCTAGCATTATTCTGTTCTGTGGGAGCGTTTTGAGTAGGTGCTTGGGCGTCTTTGGGTGGACCGACGTCGGATTCAGCTGCGGCAGGAGGAGCAGGATCTTCAGTTGAGCCATCGGATCCATGGGTAGTCGCCTGAAAGAGTCCTTCAAGCGCATCCAGGATGTGATCATCGGAGCCAAGACCGTAGTATTCTTAGAACAAGTCGTCGCCAGAACTCATGCCAGGCTCCTAGTGATCGTCGTAGAAGTCCTCGTCGTAATCCCCATAGAGTTCGTCGTAGTCAAAGCCGAACTCGTCATAGGGGTCGGTATGATCGTCACCGAACCCATACAAATGGTGTCCATGTTTTCTCTGATAGTCGAAGTACGTATCAACACACAAAGCCACTTTCCTGATGCTCTCAGGCAGCTGCAACAACACTTGCTTGGCCAGTGCTGGATGGATGGGGAATAAAATGTATATTTCCTTCAGCTCGGCGCATGCGTGAACCAAGCGCATCAGCTCCACTTCGTTTTGTTCCTCCAGGAACTCCAAAGTGGTCAAGCCAGGGTTGTTACTGATCAACGCCATCATCATGTCCAGGGTGCTCTCGCTCGGTCCAGGTGCATTGATGTCACAGAACATGATAGACATCTTACGAAGCTTGGTAACAGCCGAGTCAAGACTGAAATCGTCCTGGAAGATGTGACTAGAAGGATGCTCGGACAACTCCTGCTGAACCTTGCGAACAAACAGATAATCAAAAACGCCAAATGCACGTGTTTGGAGTTCGCGGACGCAGAGGGCGTTCATGGCCAGGATCTGCTTCACTTGAGTGTAGTCAGTGTTCAGTCCTATAAACAAGGAGAAGGCCATGGCGTCGAGAACTTTCCAGATGAGAGGCGTGCTGACTTGGTTCCAATAGTGGCAGACGCGCGCATAATTGATGGGTTCGCCGCGGTTGACGCAACAGAAACATTGAGCGGAGAACTTTAGGGGGTAACAATGCGATTGTGACGGGAGCGCGAGCTAATAATCCGGCTGCAACGACGAATAAATGTGGGGGCAGTAGATAGACGGTGGGCAGATGGAATATGAGAAGAAGGCAAAGAAGAAAACACAAGACACGAGAAGAAAAGGAGGAGACAAAAAGAAAGACATTGAGCACTTTCGTTAACAGTGGTATTGTGACTGCCTACGATGCGATGTTCTATGTTTACAGGCAAGATCAAACATTTGGCGAGCTATTTTCAAAAGACATCCAGATATGCTTAGAAATTATATCCGGAGGCGTGATGTTTATGACGGCGGTGCTGACGAAGAAGGGCTAATCTTTTTAGCAGCCAAAAAGTAATTTACACTCTCTGCAAACGATGCTCCAATGTTGGCCAAGATTCCCACTGGCTGCTCTGATCTGTTCCTGTTCAGTTCCCATTGTCCCGAGAGCGGGTTGAAGCCGATGCCCTGCACGTTGAGAACCTCACATCCTGCCAGATCGCACACACCTGCTTCCAGCTCCTTGGGCGTGATGTACTTTGACCAGTGGTGTGTTCCCACTGGGACCATCCTCAGCATATGCTCTGCACTGAAGACAGTCAAGAAGTATGCGAGGGGAGTCCTAGACATTGTCGACAGAATCAAATCGCCATTGGGCTATTCGAAGAAAAAACATACGGATTAGTAGCACGACCCAAAACATAGAGCGCAATGCAACATTTGATCCTTGGTTTGAAACATACCTTGATGAGTTGTCCAAGGACCTTGAGGAATCCGGCAGGGTTCTCGACGTGCTCAATCACCTCCATGGAACACACGACGTCAAATTGAAGTCCTTGTTCCAGCAGTTTCTCTATGGATGATGGAAAGTGAAGAAGTCGCGTTACATTGGGAGTATGAAGGGTCGTTTCTTTTTTCTGCTGACAGTATTGATCGCTAAAGGGAAACCTACCGGCAGTCTGGTGACGGTATTCCAACGATCCCGGAGAGCCTCCGTTGAGCAATGGATCCTTTTGGGCGTGGATCTTGGCCATCTCAATGTTCTCCATTGAAGCGTCCAGTCCAGTGACTTGAGCTCCGAGTCGTGCTAATGCCTAGATTGCAGCCAACGAGTCAGTCTTTGCGTTCAAAGGGAAAAGAGTCCACCCTAACAAATTGGGCTGGGGAATTACCTCCGCCAAAAGTCCTCCGCCACATCCAACATCCAGGATTCTGAGTCCTTGCAGCGGGAATCGAGCACGCGACTGTGCCTCTGCTGATGATGATGGAGCAGGAATCGCTCCCGATGCCTCAAGACGGTTGCGAATATATCTGATCCTTGGGGGGTTCATAAGGTGGAGCATTTTGAAAGGTCCCTGAGGTGCCCACCACTCATCCGACATGGCGGCAAATTTGGCAATTTCGTCCTTGTTGACCGTATAAATCGAGTCCGAGCTGCTTTGTTTGCTCTGGTCGTGGTGCGCGTGCTTGGTTGGTGAAGACGTGCTAAGGGTGCGTTGTGAGACCATGGTCGCCATTGGCTTGAATGAGGTCTGAGTTCCGTGTCTCCATCCCTGTACACATGCTCCAATGGTCTTGGTCCTCAGCCTGGCTGTTACTCTGCTGATGCTCGCTGACATTATGTGATGGATGGTTCGTTCCTAACAGTGATTCTATTGTTCCTGACAGTGATTCTATTTGCCAAGCTGATCACGAAAAAGGGAACTGATCGGGTCCGCTGCACAGGGTCGAGTGCTGGAATTGTGACTGCTGCCACGCATTTCAGAGTTCAGACAGACTCAAGGGCACACATGTTTGATAATGATTCGCTCTTTTTTATTCGCCGTAAGGTGGTGCAAACAGGGCACGACACGATTTCGAATGTCAGTTGCTACTCGGTGTTACTCGATGTGGGTTGCCTGAGTGTTGGCCAAGAACTTGGCGATGTCAGCCTCGAACGCATCCTGAGCCAGAACACCATCCTCGTCGAACCAGTACTGGAAGGCTGTTGAGAACTCTTGGTGGGTCGCCTTCTTCTTGGATGCTGATGATGCCGATGCGTGGTCGAGCTTCATGTCAAAGGTCATGTCGTAGTAAGGGTGGTACTGCTTCACTGAAGACTCGATAGAGATGGTCTGTGTTCCGTTCTAGTTGACAATGGATCCACAAAGATAAAAACAGCCAATATTTTTGATGGTCAGATCCAGAGTAATCGGAACAAGTCAGCTTTTCAAAATGTCTTACAGGTGTAATCTTGCTTCCAGCAAAGACAGTGTTCTTCTCGATGAAGTACGCGTAGACCATCATGAGAACGTTGAACAAATAGTAGCTATTGAAGACACACATCGCAAGGTCAGTCAGATTTTCAGCTCATTTGTCCTCTTCCCTAGTCCTGCGCTCAATACTGACAACTTACAAAGCGACACTGACGCCGGTCCAGAACTTGGTGGTCGAGAGCTCAAAGGGGTGGATGTATCCGTAGTACGAGCCAGCAGCAGCAAAGGCGCAGCCCAAGTAACCGAGAACCAGCTTGGTGTCAGTGTGTCTGTGGCTCTGACGGAAGCCAGCCTTGTTCTCGAGGTACTGTTGTTTTCAAGCATTTAGATCGCGATATTGTTGTTAGTGTCTCTACGCGCTGACCAAAAACTGCCAAAAGTAATCATATATCCAGGCGTACCTCTCTCAAGGCTTCGTCACAGGCGTTCTTGAGGTCCAAGAGGTTGGACTTGTCAACCTTGATGACTCGGGCTACGATGCAACAAGAAGAGCAGATGTCAATTTAAGCGCACACGCGTCCTTTTTTTTTGTTTTGGGTTGCTTGAAACACAACCGCATGCAACTTGGCGATGGATCCATGCTGATGATCCCTTGTCCTCGACTTACGTTGCGTCTCTGAGGTCATGGCAGCGAGTGGATGTGGATGTGTGAAGAGGATGTGGTTTGAGAACTGGGAAGGATGGGTAAGAAAGACGGGGTTTGGGTTTTAGGTTGTCCCTCAAAGTAATTGATGAACAGAGACAGAGCGAGAGGGTGGCGTGGAGTGGGGGGCAAAATGAGCAAAGCCTCTCTTTTTGGAAGGGCGATGATGAGTTGGGTTGGACAAGCGACGATTGTTTGATTTCTTTTTTTCTTCTTACCATCCACACACACACATATACTCACAGCAACATTGCTTGCTCCATGCGCCTCCGCTCATCACTCCCGTCCTGACAACCATTCTACAACCATCAGCCGCACTGACGCACAGCATCCACATCCACATCCATTCCTCATTTATCCACTCCTCCACCCTGCACAGCACACACTCCACTGTTGCGCACAACCCTCAAATTTTTTGTTGCTTTCTGTTTTTTTTGTCCGCCTTTTTCCCTGCTCAGAGTTGCAATCGAAAGTTGTAACATGGCCATAGAGGATGTCAAGTTCTACCAGCCAAACTCCTCTTGAAAATCACATTCACATTGTGCGACAGCTATACTTGTAAGCAATTACACTGTCTCTCTCTCTCGCTTTCTCTTGTCTTCTTGAAAAGTCGAGTCGAGCATACTTTTCTAGTCGTAAAGGAAAAGGCAAAGCTCAGCTATGACCACTAACCACAACATCTTTATCGGACACATCCTCCTCTTTCTCCTCCCCCTCTTCCTTACAGAGATGCTTCTGCGCTTGAACAAAACATACAAAGACATGTAGAGGCCAACAAGGTCGGGTACCGATCTAGTCTTTCCTCCGTCCCATCTTCGCCTGCGAGTGAGCGCAGCGTCAACTTCCCCAACACCTCTCACCAGAAGCACCAAAGGCGCCAAAACTCTGTCCCTTCGCCTCAGGGACGTTCCTCCCGCCAGTCCCAGCAATCACCGCAGCCGCAAGAAGAAGAGATCCATTTTCGATCGAGTCATGAAGAGCTTGCCTTCCTCAGAGACAGGTATGCCCAACCCTTGTCCTTGCACAGAATGCAGCTTGTGTGATTATTGTTTGGTGGCGACCTTTGGCGAATGCCATCGCAGGAATGTTGGACAGGAAGCGACAAACACTTGCGCATGTAGATAGGAAACGATGGATATTAGATGACTACACCTCATTTATGCTATTGTCACTCTGCTCTGTTGAGTGGATCACGCGGGAAGTGGTGAGAAAAAAATCAGCGCAACACAAAACTGACGCACTGTTTTGCTCTTGTTTGTCTTTTGTTTTTGTTTAGTCTGAAAGACGTGTACGAGGTCATACTGCTGGAGGATCTAGTTGCCGCAGTTGAAAAATCCGTGGATGAGCGCCTCTGGAGGCACGTCTTTTATACGCCCATTGAGGAACTCCGAGCAGAGCTCAGAAAGGTGGGCCTAAAAATTACTCTTCCCATTGCACTCTGTTTTGTGTGTGTGTGTGCTGATGACCATTCATAGCGGAACAAGTATTAATCAACAGCAAAAACGCTCTCTCTGATAACCAATAGCTGGAAAGGAATCCGCTTCGCCGCCAGGAGGTCATGGACGAACTCAGTCGACTGTTGGACAAAGGCACTGGCTTCTACCACGAAATGATCGCGGTGCTGCGGTGTGAGCACGGCATTGACATCAGCACAGTAGCCGTGGACCTATTGCTGTCCGAGTCAGGGAGTAGCAAAGGACGACCTGGAGACAACCAGGACAAGCAACCTCTACAAAAGAAGTCTAGAAATTCTGGTCGACAACAATCACGGTCCAAGGACGAACCCACCACACCTGACTACTCGAAAGAGTCGTTGGCGAATTATATTCAGAGGTGCTTTGTCTATCTCGGCGACTTGGCGCGGTACAGGACGAACATTCGGCTGGAAGCACAGGCTGCTGCACAGTCTCCAGGAAAAGACCAAGCTCATGTCCAACGACATTCGGCGTCCAATTGGCAAGCCTCCTGTCGGTTTTATGAACGCGCCATCACCACCTTTCCTGACAGTGGCAAACCTTTTGGACAAATGGCCATTCTGGCCTCCTATGCCAACGATGACCTCGATGCGCTCTACTGGTATAACCTCAGGTAAGAAAGCGCTCCACTCGACTTAAGACGACTTGCAAAGGAGTCATGGACCACATACTTAAACTCTCTTTCTTTCTTGACGTTCTCTAGCTTGGGTACAAGGTGTCCGTCTGTAGTTGTTAGAGACAATCTCAAAGTGTTCTTTTCAAGATACCAGAACCGATTCAGGGATCTCCTTTCGGCTATATCACCAGGACAGGACAGCTCAAGGAACGATCACGACATGGACACGGACTCGGACGAGGAAAATGGCATGCCAATGACCACTCAACAAGACCAGGCTCTAGCCCAATGTGGACTAGATGTACTATTCATCAAAATCCAGATGGATATATTTTCTCCACATCTTCAGAGGTAAGTTTTGGTTCCATTCGGCAACACACAACTAACTAGGCGTGTTGGTTATTCTAATACTAAAGTGTCCTTTTTCTTTTGTGGCAATAGTGGCACTTTTCGGGATGCAAAGATACTGAATGTCTTTTGTAAACGCATATCGAAAAATTTGGCGCTCGGCGGATTCGAGGTGACAGCGCAAAAAATGATTGCCTCTATGATCTTTACTGTCTGGGACCTTCACTCGCGGACAAGCACGGCATCATTTATGGCCGAATCGACTTCCAAGGGAGATGCCATGAACTTGAAGCAGGCTCAGCGCACAGGACTTGTCTACCTCCTCAGTACTGCAGCCGTCCTTTTGGAGCATCAACTGTCGTTATTGACAAAGCAAGCTAACTCCCGGCAGACTCGCTTGCGACCTTCATTAATGTATCCGATCGAGATGCTGATTGCATTCTGGATATCGCACTGGGACCAGGTCTGGGGCATGATTCGGCTCGAGGAGAAATGGGCAGGGATGTCACGGCGGGCGGATCTTTCCCTCAAGAAAGCAACAGTTAGCTTTTTTCGGCCGTTTGTCAACGTTTTGAACACCATTCGCCAGGACGAAACACTCGGCATGCCGAATCAAGACGATATTTCACAAAAGGCACTCTTTCTTCTTCAACGGGATCGGAATCAATACTTTGGGTTATTGCCTTTTCGTCGTTTTCACACACAGTTTGCGGTGTGCATGGACACCGTCGAGGATCAGGAAGACACACAGCTCAACCGATTTTTGTTATTTGCTTCCAAAGTGGTCCAGGCAAGCGAAGGTATTCGCGGTACGGTAGTCGAAATGTCCATCGAACCAGTCGCTTCGGACGATGAGGACAGCGCAGTCTATTTCCGTCTCATGGATGCCGAGGACAAGAGACTTTTACGGGAACGAGGATCGAAAATGCTGGCTTCCCACTGGCTACAGGACCAAGTCTCCTCGCTTCAGAAAACAGTTCAAGATACCACCTCAAGGCGAGCACCTCGACCAAGAGCATTGGTTCCTCTCTCAACACTCCCAGGAACAGTCAAGTTGCCGCCAGCGAGCGCGTTCCCAACTGCGCCCCGCGAATCTGGACAAACTCTTATGTCGGAATACTATCAGCGTGGAGCAAATACCTCACCCAGAAACCCAGGACGCCGCAACGACAAAGCAGCCGTTGGAAGACCCAAGCCTGGCATGCCAATCGTACCGCAATGGACTTGTCTGCTCGACTTTTCAGTGCTGGTGTGGAGTCTGCCCGATATCAAGAGTTTGCTGGACAATCGCCAATGTCTGCTGATAGTGCCGTTGGATGTTATTGACCGTCTGGATGTGGCCAAGAAGGGCACCGACAAGGAGAATCAAAAGGCCAGAGAAGCGATTCGGTTCCTGGACGAGCGGATGAACCGTAGTCGAGGTCATGCTGAACCACTGTTGATAGCCCAGAACGTCAAGGACTCGCTTGGACGATGGAACGAGTCCATACCTTACCTTGTCGAGCCAGAGGAAGATCGATATGGCGAAGATGTACGCAAGGAGTTATCAGAACCTCCGGACAGCGATGAACACGATGTGGAGATGACGGACAGCCAGATCGCTGCGAACGAGATACTTGGGGACATCACACAAAAGGAAGTGGAGGAAGGAGATGTGAGTATGAAGGAGGACATAGCTGACGAGATCAAGGAAGATGATGACGAAGACGAGGTTGAGGTGCGGAACGCCATGAACGTGCCCCGTGTATGGCGTCCAATCCTGGGGGCGTGCCTGTTTCTTCTCCGGAAACGGGAAGAGTCGCAGCGACTCAAGGACGACCGGTTTATGCTTCTGACCGAGGACCCTGACCTGACGTACTATGCAGGCTGGTTCGAGATCCCTGCGAGCACAGTGCATGGATGGAAGGCTGTTGTGTCCAAATCATGAAGGAGGAAGCAAGAAAGAAGGCTGGCGTCCAATAAAACGCAATTTTGACGTATTTGTTCCGCTTATATGCACCAAGTGTGCACATGCTCCACCTTGAATGTCTTTGTTCGTCCACTGGCCCAGAGGGTCCACTGCGGTGCAAGAATTTGCACAGAGTGATGGAACTGACACGGACCACCACTTTCCTGACTGTCCTGTACTTCGCCATTCAGACAGAGAGACAGAGAGACAGAGAGACACGCCATCTTTTCCTTTCCTTCGTCCCCGCTCCCTCCTCCTCCCCTCCCTCCCTGCCTCGTGAGTCGCACAGAGAAAAAGAACGGACCAACAGCATCTCTTCCTTCCTCGCCAATACCATTGCACCAGCACCGATACTCCCTCTCCGTCTGCAACATCGGCATCTGCCCAAACTCACACCTCTCAGCTCCATCTCTGATTTCGGCACCATTCAATGTACGTGTTCTGAGTGCGCCAACACCCCTCGCCTGTTTCCCTCTCGCCCCTCCCCCCCTGCTCTGTTCTTGTGCATCAACACAAGGTGTCGCATGCATTGAGCGACGTCCATTTCCATAGCCCTTTTTTCCCATACCCCCCTGGTCTACCATTTGGGCTACCAAATGAGCAAGAGCGACGCGTACATCAATGGACCTGTTGTGCCCTGGCGAAAGCGGGCAAAAGGAGTGGCTCATCCAACAAGCACATCACACACGCACACCATTGCTCTTTTTTACCTGTTGTTTTTGGTCTTTTGTAACTCACACACTGCGCCCTTCTTGTCCCTCCCTTACTTAGCAGCGTCATATCGCCCACCTCGAAAAAAATAACGTCCCACGGAAAACTATTTCATCACCCTCTGGATCAAACGCAACCCATAACACGCCCGCCCCTTGTACGCCCTGTTCGAAATCCCCACAGGAGAACGTCAACACGACAAGCGCCCTAAACAAGAAAATGACCCCAGAATCCGAACATAAGCACGACACAGGCACTTCGTCATCGATGTCAAACCGGGGCAATGGTGCCGACCCAGCTATGGCCAGCCCAAACACAACTGCTCTAGGCTTTAATCGGGTGGAGCTAGCGCGCCTAATGATCCAGTCCCTCAAAGCCCTTGGATACAAGTAGGTCCTAAAATATATTAGCGGCAAACCCAAGATGAGCTCCCTGATGACATACATCACTCACATATGGCGGCTATCGTAGACACTCGGCACAGACACTGGCCGCAGAGGCTGGCTGCGAACTCGAGAGCCAGGCGGTGACACAATTCCGAGAGTGTGTCCTCTCTGGCGCTTGGGATACGGTCGAACAGCTGTCCGAACACCTAGATATTGATCCCGTCAACTGCCTACCAGTAATTTCTAGGATCATTTTTTCTTTGTTGTTGTCAGGTATGGGAAACAAAAAAAAATGAAGATTGAACCAACATTTGGATTGTCTTCTTGATCATCGGTGGTATTTAGACAGTCAAGTTCCTGATCCGCGAGCAAAAGTTTCTGGAGCTGCTCGAGTCAGGCCATATCAAGAGTGCATTGGTTGTTCTACGATCCGAGCTGACGCCTCTGAATAAGAATATGGAGCGGGTGCACACGCTGACAAGGTATGAATGAAAGGCACCCTTTTCTCCCAATGCACAAGGCACCAGTTGGAGATTACTTAAACAAAAGCGTCTTAATTATTTTATTCCGATCCCTCTTCAGTTTTATGATGACCTCTGGTGCTGACGATCTGCGAGAGCGTGCAGAATGGGATGGTGCCGAAGGAACCTCGCGCCAAAAGCTCCTGGCTTCTTTGCAGAGTAGGTGCTACGCTGCGAGAGATATTAGTGGAAGCATTGTGTACAGAAAGATGTCAGAGTTGGCTCACCAGAACGTTCTCACCGGTTTGTCTATATGTTTTCTAGAGTTCATCTCACCGGCTGTGATGGTCCCAGAGCATCGACTTGAAACACTGCTGAAGCAGGCGAATGAGCAACAGATCAAGAATTGTTTCTACCACGACAGTCGCAATGATGCACCCTACAGCCTGTACAGCGATCACGTTTGTGACAAGTAGGTTTTGGAAGTATTTCTGGTTGAAATGGCGTCCTGCTCCGCATGGAGAGCAGTAGTGTAACCTCCTGGTTATCTGACCCAGGAGCCATATCTTTGTGCTTACTTTGTGTTCTCTTTAGGGTTGGAGTTCCATCCATAACACGACAGGTGCTAGAGGGACATACGAACGAGGTCTGGTACATTTCATTTTCTCACGACGGAAAGTACCTGGCCTCCACATCAGTGGACTTCCGAGTCATCATTTGGGACCTGGAGGTAAACATTCTTTTGCGAAGCAAGAAACAGTTACTAGGACTCTGATGACGGATAAAATTAAGTACTAATACCATGTTGTCTCATTTGTATTAAAGACATTCGAGGCGGTCCACACGCTTCAAGGCCATACGGGAAGTGTGTCTTGCTGCTCATGGTCTCCCGACGATTCACTTTTGGTGACAGGTGGTTTTGACAAGTCTGTGAAACTGTGGGATACCCAGGTAACGTTTCTATTGTACAATTACAGAAGAGTTGGTTTTGTGTGACAATGGTGCGCTCGAGCTAAATCGGTTTGTTTGATCACCTTTGCTTGTAGACGGGAACATTGAAAAAGAATTACGTGGAGCACACGGATATTGTCACCTGTTTGGGTTGGCTTCCTGACGGCAATCGGTTCATCTCGGCCAGTGAAAAGCGCATGTTCATGATGGTAAGAACTGAACTGAAGATTTTACAAAGTGCCGAATCACTGTCGTTAAAAATAGGGAGGCTAAAAACGATATTGACGACTTGGATTTGATTTTTCAACTTTGCAAAAAAAAAAAATAGGGAACGTCGGGCGATGTGCTTCATTCATGGAACATGCCAGCGCGGGACTTGGCGATCACGACGGATGGCAGAACACTTGTGACGACCAGCAACACCAATATTAGGCTGATCAGTCTCGTGGACATGACAGAGATAGGCCGATATGAAGAAATGGACGATATCACAGCGATCAGTCTTTCGAGAGACAATCGGCACCTGCTTGTCAACACCACTGTCAACGTAAGATAGACATCCTGAAAGATAACATAAGGCGGAGGAAACTATGTTCGGTTTTTTGATGAGACAAGATTCACTAACAATATTCTACGCTTGCAAATTCTATAGCCAGCGCATCTGCCCATGCATCGGGAAGTGCACATGTGGGACCTGCGGGAGGGAAAGATCAAGCGCAAGTATTCTGGCTACCAGCAAGGTCGGTTTGTGATCCGTCCTTGCTTTGGAGGCGGTGGCGGCGGCAGCCCTACCCGAAAGGGACTTCTGAGCGACGACGAGTTGGATGAGAGCGTCCACCACAAGGAGCGGTTTGTGGTCAGTGGTTCGGAAGACTCCAAGATCCACCTGTGGCACCGCGACAATGGTCATCTGGTGCAGAATTTCGAAGGCCATACCAAAGCCGTGACCTGTGTGGCGTGGCACCCAACGAATCCTACCATGTTTGCGTCAGCCAGCGATGATCACACTATAAGGATGTAAGTGGATGAAAATATTTGATTTCTTGAGCATGCGGATCAAATTTGTTACCCTATGCTAACCACGCGGCATTTCCCTGGGATTGTTCCTTGATCTAGATGGGGTACCCCCGAGGATGCCGAGCGGGATATGGAGAGAACGAGGGATGTGGATATGCCTGCGATCTGAGGAACCATGTTTTTTTTGGGCCTCTTATACAAAACAATAGCATAACTGATCCAAAGTAATACACGTTCGATCTCTGCGAAAAGGAAAGCAAGCGCAGGCAATGATGAAAATGGTGGTGTGAGTATATTTGACTTGGGACTGACTTATGAAGACTTTTCTTCCAGCTGTAATGAAGCCGACTCTCCTGTGGCTTCTGTGGGTGCTGAAAATGATGACGATGAAGAAGCCACTTCGGCTGAGGGACCCTCCATGGTAGCGACCGACTCCACTGCTGGTGAATCGACCTCACTGGTGTTGCCACTGTTGTTGGCGCTGTTGGCCTCGCTCTCCAGCGCCAGTCTAATTCTCTTCTTCTCCTGGTGTCTTGCGGCCTTGACCTCTGTTGGCAAGCACTTTTTGCGATCCATGAGCTAAAAACACACCAAAGAAACAAAGAAACAAGTCTTAGAACTCAGTTCTCGATAATCAAAACGACTTTTGTTCGCCAAAGAAGGAAATGAGGCTTACCCCACTGTAACGCTTGCCCATGAACATCCGCAGATCTCCTCCCAGCGAGATATTGTTCTCCTTGATCGCGTTTTGCTCCGCATAGTCTCCCAGTAGGATCTGCTGTCCCTTCTCAGGCAAGTTCTGCAGCATCGCCTTGTCCAATACCTGCAACATCCGCGAGTACATCAATGACTTGGTCACATAGCAGCTCCACTGGTCCTCCATGGCACGGTACAGTCGCAAGGGCGTGATATCGTTCACCAGATCGACCTCAGTCTGGTACTGCCATTCCAGGTTCTCAAAGTGGCAGTCGTACAACACCAACGGCAAATCCGAGGCCATGTCGTAGTTGGGTTTGGCAGGGCACTGTTTCAAATCCATCATCTTGTCGATAATATCCGGTTCCTCGAGGCCCTGGCCCACACAGAATAGAACCGCCATCATGCATCGAACCTGGTGCCACAAAAACGCAGATCCCTTAAGTGTCAACTGGTAAAACTCGTTGCTGCCACGGCTTGCAAACTCGTGCTCGGGAACAGGCTCAATCGAGATCTCGTGGATGGTGCGGTCATAGTTCTCGATCGTCTTGGAAGCATCGTACTTGCAAAAGTTGCGGAAATCGTGCGTGCCCAGGAACTTGACGGCCGCAGTGCGCATGCGTTCAATGTCGATGATGCCTTTGGGGAAAAAGTACTTGTACTGGCGCCAAGAGCAGTGGAAGCGGGCGTTGAAGTCTTCGGAGACAGGTGCCCAAGCCACAATGCGGATGTCTGGAGGAAGGAGGCGGTTGATGATGTTGAGATAAGCCAGCTCGCCAAAGACACTACCGTCCTTGTTGCGCTTGATGCCGCGCTTCCAGTAAACGCCCTCCTTAGCCTCCTGTTCTTCCTGGGTCAGCACGGGTCCATCTGGGTTAGGTGTCTCGGGTACGTAGCCATCACCCTCGGAGCGGATCACATGAGGTGAGCTCTTGGGCAGCGATGACCGTACTGTCAATGCAATCACTTGACCCAATCCACTGACGCCACGGTCTGTTCGTCCACAGCGCGAGTAGTTGCAGGTCAATGGGTCGTCGATAATGCGTGCCGCCATGAGTGCGTTAAAGATCTCGCTCTCCACAGTCTTGATCTCGTTCACGCCCTGGGAAGCAAACCCACCGTAAGGCCACCCAAAGTACGCGACTCGGAAAGCGACATGGCGTTTAGCGTATTTCGAAAAGTCAAAGGGACGGCGATCCTTTTTGCGAGGGGTTTCGATGGGACTGTAGTTGTTGGAGGGCGACTCTGGGCGCGAAATGGGCTCTCCACTGTCAGTGGCAGTGATGGGGGATCCGGGTATTGAGGATGTGTCGGATCCTGTGAGGTGCGCTGGGATGGGAGTTGTGGATGACGACGCTGTTGCTGTCGCTGTTCCTTCCAGCTCGCGGATTCGCTGAAGTAATGCTTCGCGCGACCAAGTTGTGTACTTGTCTGACACACCATTGGCCAGTTGGCGGAGGGCGGGTGCGTCTCTGGCGCGCTGTTTGCGCTCGGCCTTTGTGGGCCGATCCTTGTTGGTGGGCATCTCTTTGTTGGAGCGGATGGCGTTGAGGACTGGAGTGTCGACTAAGAAGGGGGTGTTGTCACGGTGCGATCTGTGGGTTCTTCTGTGGAAGATGTATTTCCCTGCCTGATCTGGGCTGGATGTGGATAGTGAGCGGGTGTGTTGGACGAGAGGTCTCCAGGACGGTTGTTGGGCGAGTGTTGGAGAGAAGAAGGCAAGACTTGCTGCGGCCTTGGTTGGTCCTGTAGTAGCTGGGGCAATAAATGAAGAAAGTGAAGAGATGGCCACGAGCGACGAATGAGATTGCTTGTAGAGACGAGGGAAGAGCATGCCACTCCTTATGATGCTCTTCTTCCTTTGCTGTGAATAGAGGAAGCGACTAAAAAGGCGAATTGAACGGCGAACAAGAGCTCGCATCAAGGACATTGTTTTTGTCTTGAAAAGCATTGTGACTGCTCAATCAAGCCAAAACCTTTTTTTTTTTCAATTTGCGTTTTGCCGCCAAGCGGGTTTATTCAGTTCTTTGTGCTGTGTCGAGGTGATTATTGGGGATGATACTGATCATAGTCATAAAGAAACGAGGAATAGAAGCTCAAGTGTTTTGAAACGGGCTACAACAACATAACTTAGGCATACGTCTGGCAAACTCGAGTTATTTTCTTGGTTTAGGAGCTCTGCTCGTGGTGTTCAGGGTGCATGGGGTGCTCCAGTGTCTCCTCGTTGCCGGTCGCCAGGTGCACAGCAGCATGCTCGGGCTTGGCCTTATTATTGCTGTTGTGAGGGTGATTCTTTTGCTTCTCGGATGTATGGCCTTTGGTCTTGTGTCCGTGGGGGGTAGCCTGGGACTGGGCATGAATCTGGCTCTGCGGGGCGTTCAGAGCCTCCTTGTGTGCCTTGGGGTGTGCGCGCTGGTGCTCGGCGGCAGCGGCAACGGTACTCTGGCGCAGGTTGTAGCGTGGCTCCAGCGAGCCGTAGGTTTGATCCTGCTTGTTGTCCATGGATGGTGTGCTCGAATCGAGGGGAGAATGTGTGTGTGTGTTTGTGTATGTTTTGGTGGAGGAAAAGATGTATTTGTGGTGTGATAGGGAGAGTGAGAGTGAGAGGAAGAGTGAGAGGGAAAAATAAAACCTTCCTATGACCTTGTCATGATGTCATCGATTTGTCGCTTGGACGGACAGGCAACTAGGCTTGGTGGCGCGTGAGAGAGCGAGAAGACCTTTTGCCCTCGGTGCGTCTTCACATCTCTCCGCATCCGCAGATTGCGGGCTGTGTGAGAAAAGTCGAACGTGGCGCCATGCTGCGATGCCCCGTGTCACCACTCGCCACTCAGGAACATGCTATTTTAAGCAACTGCTTTTTTTTGCTCATCGTTACCTTTTCTTTCCTCTCTCTTCCCTCTATCTCCTTAACCTTACCACTCACCAACCCTGCCTCCTCCCCTCCCTCATTCATTCACTCGCTGTCCCTGCTCCCACGATATCATTCACAGCATGTCCTCGTTGACACTTAGGATCAATCCAATCGAAATCCCAGAAGTGCTGCTGATCGTCGGGTGCCACCTCTCCACCCTCGAGCTCAAGCACTGCATGCTTGTCTCAAAAACATGGCTCCACCTCTTCCGCACCTACTTCTGGCACCACCACAACTACACCCGCAACGTCGCACCCGCCTTCAAGACGTACGGTCACCTCATCCGACGACTCTCCACCTTCAACCTGTACGATGGAGACCTGAGGCAGATCGCAGGAGCATGTCAACAAGTCCTGCGATTGGAGCTCGAGCTGAGTAACTTCCCTATCAACGAAGGACTCGATATCCTCTTTAAAAGTCTGTCCCATATTCAGGAGCTCCAGTTCCGCACCTTCAACAATTACTTTGACCCTCAGTACTTAGTGCCCATCACCACTCTCCGACGGCTCTCCTCTCTCTCTCTCATACGCACGTCTGTAAGATATAGTGTGGGATGCGACTTTCAGGCGCTTTTCAATATGCTCGACAATTGTCGAGCCTTGCGGTCTCTCAAGCTGGATGGCATTATCGAGATGAAAGAGGCTAAGCAATATGAACATCCCTCTCGCGCTGGAGCATACACTAACGTTTTGCTCGAGCGTGGCTTCCTAAACAACGCTCGTCGACGTCCATCCTTCTGGAGCCAGCTCGTCCAAAAGTTCAAAGGCGATGGCCCTGAAGGTTCGGAGTCATGGCGAAAGTTCTCTGTCGCAACGATTATACCGCCACCGCCACCAGTGCGTGTCTTTGAGTACGCAGTTGACCTATTCCAAAAGCCGGATCCAACGGTATATCTGGAGCGGCTGACAAAGCTTAGTATCAGGAACATTTCAATCGGCTCCTACGGTGACGAGGATGCTCCATTGTGGTACATCTTCAAAAAGTCGCCCTACTTGCAGGAGCTCCATGTCGATTTTGGCGGATACCATCACCAACTCGTTCAACAGTGCTTGGAGGCCATTGGAGAGACTTGTCGCGTACTTGTTACTCTGACACTTGAGAGGCTATATTCGACAGAAGACACCCGTACGCATATCCAGGAATTTTTGCATCGGCCCCGAAAGGACTTGGTGAATCTCAAGCTCATGGAGTGCAGAGACGTGGGACCTGTACTGGAGCATATTCCGAGAGATGTTGCGGCACAATTCAAGAACCTCAGTCTGGAAAGAACTTTCATCGAGCATCAACACGTTCACCGGCTTTTGATGCGCTGCTTGTCACTCGAGTTTTTCGCTTGGACGGCCCCCAAAGACAGTGTTTATGCACAGCCTCGGCTGGATGTGTTGGTGGAACCTTGGGCCTGTATGGAGACCCTACGTCATCTAGAGCATGTTCATGTCTGCACAGATCAAGATAGCTTGAATGCACTCTCAAATCGCATGGAGCAGATGCCGAGGTTGGTCTCTGTGGGTGCGTGCATCGAACAAGCGCGGATCTCATTTGCCAAGGCCCAGAAAGATGAGTGCAAGCAACACAGCAAAGAAAGGCCTCTCCAGGAGTGCAGCTGCAGACGAGACGCGGGGGATGATGCTAGCAAACTCGTCAAAGAGGAAGATGAGATCGAAATCAAAGTGTCATCAGTGAGTGTGCAGGAACTGACCCTTGACGCCGTTCCGATACCGCCATCGATTTTCTTCCCCGTTGCACTGTTGAAGCCGGCGGAGATCGAAAGCATCCTCAAGTCCTATCCGAATCTGAGGAAGATCAGGTATCGTGGGCGCACTTTCCCACTGTTCGAGAATGGGTACAAGTGGCTCCAGGCTGAACGGCCTGACATCTCTGTCATCCACGTCTCCCAACTGCCACGACTCTCGGTGTTTGAGGTGTGAATGAGCCTAACGAAATAAAGAAGAAGACGAAAACAAGAGGAAGAGCATGCGCATTTTCTATCCTTTTCTGGGTTTGCCACTCCGTCGCCCTTGTTCTACGTTTATTTTGCAAGAGGATAGTGCACCTTCCCCAAAAGGCAATCGTGTGTTTTCCTCCCTCGCACTCTCTGTTCTTCCGCGCTGACTTTGTCGCTCGGTCGCATCGTATTCGCCTTCCCTTCTTTAATACCCACACACTCCAACAAAATCATTTCTCATCGCTTCCTCCATCCCTTCCCTGCCGCGCGCACTCGACTTCTCTCTGTTCTTTCTTTCATTCCTTTGATTCCTCCCACCGCGCGTTTCCCACCTAATCACCACACAAAACACTCACATACATAATGTCCGAGGCCATCCCTTTCCCTCCTCTCAAGAACGATCTGATCTTGAGAGCTGCTCGTGGCGAGAAGACCGAGCGCGCCCCTGTCTGGGTCATGCGTCAGGCCGGCCGTTACTTGCCAGGTGAGAATAGGGATCCCATGGCGAGAAAATGATGTCCGGCCAAAGGGACAAACAACAGCAATTAGAGGCGGACTGATCAGACATCGGACAAACAACAGAAGAATGAACCCACACTTGCAAATGTTGAGCACTGGATCTGATGGACACCTCAAAGTGTCTCCTCCCTTTTCACGCGGATAAAACCAAAGAGAACAACACTAATCCTCCCCAATTACCTGTAGAGTTCCGTGCTGAGCGTGTTGAGAACGACTTCTTCAAGATCTGCCGCACTCCCGAGCTGGCCACCAAGGTCACTTTGCAGCCCATTGACCGCTACGAGGGTCTGTTGGACGCCTCGATCATCTTTTCAGATATCCTGGTCATTCCCCAGGCTATGGGCCTGCAGGTCGAGATGATTCCCGGGAAAGGCCCTCACTTCCCCGATCCCTTGGTCGTCCCTGCCGACATGAGCCGTTTGAAACAGGATGTGGATGTCAACCAGGAGCTCAAGTATGTCTTTGAGGCCATCACCATGACCCGCCATGCTCTCCGTGGCCGCGTTCCTTTGATCGGATTCGTCGGTGCTCCCTGGACCTTGATGGTAAAGAATCGATAACGTTCAATTGCTACGAATAGTCTGATCCAACGCCTAACATACCCACATTGCTCTACCTCATAGGCCTACATGATTGAGGGTGGTGGAAGCAAGACCTTGTCCAAGGCCAAGGAGTGGATCTTTAAGCACCCCAAGGCCAGCCACGAGCTCTTGAGCCGTATTACCGATGTCTGTGTTGACTTTCTTGTCGGCCAGGTCCGCGCTGGAGCTCAGGTAAGGGACCCTCTTGATTGTGCTCCAAGGTGATACAAATGGATCAAGGAGAACAGTACGCTAATATAAGACATCTCTTTTTTCTTGCTGTTTTTTTTTTTTATTATTGATCTTTGATTTTCATCTGGACATCTCTATTGGGGCATATCAACAACTTTTTTTACAACTGGATACATCTGCAAACTCAACAGATGCTGCAAGTGTTCGAGTCTTGGGGAGGCGAGTTGGGACCCCACGATTTCGAGTTGTTCTCTCTGCCTTACTTGGCCCAGATTGCTACCCGTGTCAAGGCCGAGCTTGGATCTGAGCATGCTGTGCCCATGAGCGTGTTTGCCAAGGGGTCGTGGTATGCTTTGGACAAGCTGTCAGTGATTGGATACGAAACTGTGTCGCTGGACTGGACCCATTCGCCCGAGTACGCCAAGGCCATGACCAAGGGCCGCGTCACCCTGCAGGGCAACATGGATCCCAACCTCTTGTACGGTGGCGACGAGGCTATTGTGGCGGCAGTTGAGCGCATGGTCCGTGGTTTCGGCAGCACACAGCGCTACATCGCCAACCTGGGCCACGGCATCTTGCCCACTGTCCCTGTTGAGGCCATGGAGCTGTTCCTGAAGACTGTCCACCGTGTTGGTCTCGAGGTTGCGGCTGAGGCCAAGGCAGCAGAGATTGCTAGCGATATTCGCATCGTTGGTTAGACGAGTTAGGAGAGCAAAGACGAGGAATTTAAAGGATGTAAATATACACACACACATACATGGCATCGAGATACACACAACGTGTTCATCCACCCTGTGCCTCATTGCGCCCCAATGGGAATCGGTTGGCTGCAGCAGAGCAAAGCGTACAAACAGACAACAGACACAGACCCAACATGATGCGCGGGATGAATGGGAGGATGGCTGAGGGGGGAGGGAAAGAGGGAAAGAGGGAGGAAAGAGGGTCATCCTTTCAGGGCTGTGCTCCTTTTTGGATGACATCGACAAAGCGTTAAGCTTTTTTTTTTTAAGTCTATTCTTATCTCCCATTTCCGTCTTTGTCTCTCACCACCTCCACTCTTCCCACTTTCACATTCATCGACAGCTCAATCACCCCCATCCAACTCATAACGACCAGAAACGAGCAGGTACAGACCACAATCTCATCCATACAGGAATCATCAGTGCCAGATTGCTGACCCAGGCCCTTTGCCATCCAATCAGGAACATAGAACGTAGACAGCAAACCAGAAGACCTCACCGATAAAAACACCGACCAATGGCGCGAGGATACAAAGAGCTGCTGGATCCAGACCAGACCCACGACGACTCACATCAACAACACTCACAGCAACAGCACTCGCCTTCTCAACAAGGACATGTGCGGAACGAGATCGAGCTACAGGACCTGCTCCACACCGACCCCAAAACGGGCCTGTCATCCATGCAGGTCCACCAGCGACTACGCCAGTTTGGACCCAACCAGCTGGTTGAAGTCAAGACCAACCAACTTCTCAAGTTTCTGACCTACTTTGTGGGGCCCATCGCGTTCTTGATCGAGCTCGCCTGTATTCTCTCGGCGATTGTCCAGGTACAAATGTTGTTTTTTGTTCTGGGATGCACGCCACACAACAAACACACACACAAAAAAAAAGAGAGAGCACAGGGCTGAGGGAGGAGGGGAGGCAGTGTAAATTTCTAACCGTGAGCAACGTTTTTTCTTATTTGGCTCGAACATGACAGGATTGGTTCAATTTCGCCATTATTCTCGGACTCCTCTTCCTGAACGCCATTATTGGATATGTTGAAGAAGCCAGGGCAGAGTCTGCAGTGGACGCTCTTCGCCATACACTGGCGCTCAAGACCCGGTGCTGGCGCGACTGTACATTGCAGGAAATAGATGCAGCAGAACTGGTGCCCGGAGATGTGATCGTCCTGCGCCTCGGCGATATTGTGCCTGCCGATGCAAAGCTGTTGGGAATCGATGCCTCGGGAGTCGAGACGGACGGGGATCTGTTGATGGACAACTCGGCGCTCACAGGAGAGTCACTGGCGGTCAGGAAGAAGAAGGGCGATGAAGTTTACTCTTCGACTGTTGTGAAGCAAGGACAGCAATTGGCGCTCGTGGTCAGGACTGGTTCACAAACGTTTATCGGCAAGGCAGCTGTGCTCATCTCCTCGACACAGGTAACAACTGTCCCAGTACGAGCGGATGTTTGTTTTTTCTTGTATCATTTGTCCCTAGCTATTTACTTTTTCGTGTTCAATTATCATCGGCAATTAGGACGAGGGACACTTTCAAAAGATCATTGGCAGGATCGGCAACTTTTTGATCCTCTTCACTCTCGTTCTCGTCATCTTGATCGTCATTTTCCAGTACACTTCGAAACAGGGCGACTTGCTCAAGATCCTCGGATCGGTCTTGATCCTTGCCGTTGCTGCTATCCCAGTCGGTCTCCCCACTGTCATGGCCGTCACTATGGCTGTTGGAGCCAGGAAGCTCGCTTCTCAGCAAGTGATTGTCAAGCGACTCGCCGCTGTTGAGGAAATGTCGTCGCTTTCAGTGCTCTGCTCAGACAAGACAGGAACTTTGACCAAGAACGAGCTCACTATCGACGAGCCCTACCTCTGCGACGGATTTTCGGCCCATGACCTTCTTTTGTACTCTTTCCTGGCCTCGGAATTCGGTGCCAGAGACCCTATCGAACTTGCTGTCCGTGCTGCAGCCGAAGCTGAAGTCCCCGTTCTGAGGAACCGTGCTGTCGCTCATAAGGTGCCCGGTTTCGAGATCAACTCCTTCTCGCCTTTCAACCCCAACGTCAAGTACACACACGCCACCGTGACGGACGCCAACACTGATACTACCTACATGGTCGCCAAAGGTGCTCCTCAAGTGATCATCGGGATGGTTGGCGGCAATGAGGCAGCAGTCCAGGCATCTATCGCCATGGCGAAGCGCGGACTCCGAGCATTGGGTGTAGCACGTACAATGGCCGACGCACCCGACAAATGGATCATGGTGGGACTGATCAGTCTTTTGGATCCACCACGTGAGGACTCTGCCGAGACAATTGAGCGCTGCCACCAGATGGGAATACATGTCAAGATGGTGACGGGAGACCAGCAGATCATTGCTAAGGAGGTGTCGCGCCGCTTGGGACTTGGCCAAGGGATCTTGGATGCCAGTTTGTTGTCGGATACTAGCATCCCTGAAGAGGCACTCTCGGATCGCGTGTTTGATGCCGATGGATTTGCTGAAGTGACACCTGAGCACAAGTTCAGGATCGTGGAGACCTTGCAGAAGCGCGGCTTGTTGGTGGGCATGACTGGCGATGGAGTGAACGACGCACCTGCACTCAAGAAGGCGAATGTTGGCATTGCTGTCCATGGCTGCACGGATGCTGCACGTACAGCGGCAGATATTGTTCTGATGGCGCCCGGTCTTTCGACGATTATTGAGGGCATCACTGCCTCTCGTTCGATTTTCCAGCGCATGCGATCCTACGCCCTCTATCGCATCACTTCCACAGTCCACTTTCTGATCTTCTTCTTTGTCGTTGTCCTCGCCTACGACTGGACCTTACCGCCCAAGCTTCTGATCCTGATCTGCATCCTGAACGACCTGGCCACCCTCGTGATTGCTGTCGATAACGCTCAGGTGTCCTCTAAGCCGGACAAGTGGCGTGTGGGCCAGCTCATCTTTTTGTCGTGCTTCCTGGGTCTCCTCTTGACTGGGTTGTCGTTCGGTCATTTCTACTACTTTTGGAAGGTCAAAGGCTACGCCCCACAGCCAGATACTGCGGACGCATCGGCGGACAGATCATTGGACTCTATCATGTACCTACACATTTCGTCCGCGCCCCACTTCTTGATCTTCTCGACTCGTCTTACGGGATACTTCTGGGAAAACATGCCGTCACTGCTATTCACAGTCGTGATCGTGGGCACTCAGGTCGTGGCACTGTTGATGGTCATCTTTGGATGGCTCACCCCTGCAATCCCAGTCTTGCAAGCCTTGGCCGTGTTTGGTATCTCTTTCCTGTCCTGTATCGTGCTGGATATCATCAAGGTGCAGGTGTTCAAGTACTGGACCCACGCGTCGCATTCGTTCCTGAACTGCGGGTTCTGCCGTCCTCGCAGGCGGCTGCTCAAGAAGCAGAGACAGGATGCGCTGCAGCACAGGATGTGGACGAGCTTGAAGACTGCACCGGATCCGGATAGTGCGCATGAGTGAACGGTGTGTAAATAGTTTTAGAGTTGCTAACTCGATAGTTTGTATTTATTTTTTGTCAATAACCTTTCCTCCGTTCCAATTCAGTACTATAAAATGACGAATTTAAATGGGGTCTGAACATGCCTGGGGAGGACATGCCCGGGTGGGATATAGGACCCCATGCGGTCGTGCTGATTAGATTTGTTGGGTAGCTGCTGGGCGACGGGGGGCCACTGGGCGAGTCTGGTCAACCAGGTGCTGCTGACCAATCAAGGCTAGGTTGTTGGAACTAACGCTGTCTCTGTACGTGTAGCACTGGCATGGAGTGTACGTGTATTTTTTTTGCGTGAGATTCGCAGCATTTAATGGTATTGAGATGAGATTGGACAATGGGTCAAGGGACAGCAAAAAAATAAGGAGGGCGGGCCTCAACAGGAAAAGCACCGGGTGACCTTTGAGTCTAACTTCTCAATGAACACGCGCCATAGGCGCAAGTCTGCTTGCAGCTCCATGGTAAAAGAAAGGGTGTCCTGTTGGAGGTATGGACGGGAGCAGAGACGGGATTAGGGTGCTTGATCAATCATACTGGACTTTGAGAAAAAAAGACGAAGAATCTATGCAATATTTCAAAAAACTGCTTGGGAACCCTCTGATGAACCTGCCCTTTCTTGACCTCTACTTACTAAGCCAACTTGTCCCGAGCGTCGAGTATATGTGCCAAGGTGTAGTGCGATGATTTCCGCCTTCCCGTAAGACATATCTGCTTGCCACTTGGAGACACATCACGAAAGTAGTGAACCGGACTGAAACGCTGTGAATCCTTAAGTCACGACCATCGGCTAGCCCAGTCTCATCCATAGAGCTTCCTCTGTAGAGGTTGCGCGGACGGTCGCGATTTTCTTTTATCAGCTCGGATAACTTTGGCTATGACCACTCCTACCCGACACTCAATGCGCAAACGCCATCCACGCCATGCGAAACCATCATATATCCATTGGCCACAGTCACCCGCAGCAAAGCGAACCTATTATTCCCGGTGAGGTCAGTCAATTCTTTTTTTTCTTCCTTCCCACCCTCCCCTTATTTTTTTTTTTGTGTGTGTGTGTGTTTGCGGTTTTTCTTCCTATTGCTCACTACTATGACAGAACATTTCTGGACACGCCTACTTATATAAAATTCTGGTCTTACAATACACACACACACAAATAACCAAACACAGTATGAAAGAGAACAGCATCTACCTATCCTTTCTGGACACGCCTACTTATATAAAATTCTGGTCTTACAATACACACACACACAAATAACCAAACACAGTATTGAAAGAGAACAGCATCTACCTATCCATTTGCTCACGAATTGTACTAAGAAAGCTCATAGAGCAGTACCGAGGTTTTCCAGCGTAACAAAATAAAACCTTAAATATGAGCCTATGGCTGGTTATTTTTTCAGAAGAGCACGCAAAGGGGTCGACGGCGCATCAAACTGTGACAGACCATCATTTTTCCATGCGAATAGTGGGCTTGTTGGTCTGCACTTCAGTGTATCATTAGAATCGACTGAAAGTACCGCGAATTTTTCATGCGTGCGCTGGTGGAATGACGAATTGCTGTGATTATATGGGGAAGGATAGGGGGACGGGGCACTACACTATTATGTCCAGAATACCAAAGATCTGTCCACGGGCGTATTCTGGGGCCAAGCCTTTTTGGCTATGTCAATGTACTTTTTCAATCCGAATAAAATACCAGGCATGGTGCTCGCCCATATTCTGGTTTTTTATTTCGCTACGCTTATAGACTGTGCACTGGTGTGCGCGGCTTTCGTATGACAGTTCGTGAACGCATGAGGAGATGGTGAGGACGGGGATGGGGATCCGGGTTTAGCCGCAAAAGTGGCAGCAGTAACGCTCGGCTCTTGGTCCGCACCAGGCAAGGCAGCTATGTTATTGTTGAATCGAGGTGTGAGATGTACAAAAAAAAAAGTGCATTAGGATTTGTCCTTGCACTTTCCACCGCGCTTTTTTTTTGTTTTAGATAGGGCAGACTGAAGAAAAAGAGACTCACCATTGTCCGTTTACGGTGGTTTTGTCCTCGAGAGGGATGACAGCACTCTGGGCAACGCCGACAATGGCGAGGGCAGCAAGGACGACGGCGGTGAACTTCATGGTGAGCTTTGTGGGAAGGGAAGGATGATGAATCAGAAGAAGGTGAGGATACCTCTCTATTTATTTACGTATGGAAACCAGGCACAAATGACTAACTTAGGGTTTCGCGTCTTGCGAATGCAGTACCGGTGCCATTGGTGGAATGTAAGCCGCGCATGCACGTACCATAGTTTTCCATTGCATTCACATCTGGCTAACGGCTCTCAACAGTCAAGGCAAACTTGTAAACCCCACGGATTGGCCATCCGAGCATGTCTCTTCGAGCGATTCGACTTTGATTTTGAAAGGCTCTCAACAGCCAAGGCAAACTAATAACGCCCACGGATTGGCCATCCGAGCATGTCTCTCCGAGATTCGACTTCAATTTGAAAGGAGCGTTTTTTTGGATTGTTTTGCCTGGCGGTGGATTTCCGAATTGTGATATTTTTGAGCGACAAGGATCGCATGATCGTTCGAAGAGGCGCGGCATTAAGTGCACATATCTAACTCGCATTCTGACTATTCGCAGTCTTGGATAGTCTTTATGAGAGACGAAAAGAAGCGAAACGAGAGTCTCCTCTCCTTCTCCATAATCCTCACCTGTGCTATAAAATAATCGATAATGTCGAATTGTCATAACAAAAACTATTCCCACGCCGAACTAGATAGCGATCATAGTTGTGCTATGCCATATTGTAAATATATATATGATGGAGCGCCCGAAGAGTACAATCGTTTTATTCAACAAATCAATCAACTATACCATTATTGTCGCCATAGCACGAACATCATTTTTCAGTTAGATACATGACATGTGCAGGATTTTTCAGCTGACTTTATGCACAATGCGGGTGCATGTAAACAACAGCCACAGAGTGCGAAAAGGTATTGGGCGCGGTGAGACGATGTTTCTGCATGAAAAGAAAAGAAGAGATACAGAGGATGCATATAGTATCGCATATGAGCGACGCCCACCCTCCCAGTTTCCATAAACTCTTGACAGATACAGGTACAAAGACAAACAGACTAGTGCTTTGAGAGATGACGGCTAGAGCAAATATCGACCTAGATGAGTGGCGTATCTCAAGGAATGGCGTGGGATAAGAATAACATATTTTTCGAAATCTCAGTTAGATCGGTATCGATTCTTCCGTGGCTGACCCTTCCGCGGCTGATCCTTCCGTGGCTGATCCTTCCGTGGCTGATACTTCCGCGGCTGATAACTTCCACTTTGGATTGCCGTCGTGCACTTTGCCGCAGCCAATCAATCAGTCATAAAATGGACACTCGAAAAAGTTGCATACTTTGAAGTCGTGGTATGTGCCGCGAACATAGGACGGAGGACATGCTCGTTGTGTCGTTCTTCACGACCATTTTTCACCATGTTGTCAAAGAACTTTACCTCCTGTTCAAAAAGAAAGTGACTTTGTCGTTGCTGAACCAAGGTGGTGCTGGTGGTAATTGTATGTGGTGTGATGTGGTGTGGTGTTTGGTTCTGATGATGATGATGATGATGATGATGATGATGATGATGATGATGATGATGATGATGATGTTGTTGTTGTTGTTGTTGTTGTTGTTGTTGTTGTTGTTGTTGGAAAGAACAGAATGGTGGATTATGCAGTGAGAGAAAAGAAAACGCAAAAAAAAACAATCTTTTTGTTCGTTTTGTTCAGTTCTCGTCCATCCTACCCAGCTTCCTCAAACGAACTCACACTCGCTCTCACCGTTATCAAACTATCCATCTATCTATCCCATGCATATACTTTCTCATCCCGTTTCTTCCCATCCTCTGTTTCTTAGATATGCCAGGAACATGTCGACATAGAGAGTGAAAGAGAGAGAAAGGGAGAGAGAGAGCATTTTTATTTCGGTACATCAGCGAGGGGATACTAATTTCTTTAAGAGAAAGTGCCACCAACTCTCGCGACGTGTGTAGTCCTTCTCAGGCACTGCCCCCCCCCCCCCACCCTCTGTGTTTGGGCTAATTACACTCATTTTTCCTTTTTCTTTGGCAATCAGCTTCTCCGCTTCAGCACGTAGCCTCTCCAACATCTCACTCTCGCTCTCCTCAGCAACCACTGTCTCCTCACACAGCAGATAGCTTGTGCCAAGATGTTGACTGCTGTGCACCCCATTAAAAACGACACCGCGGTCAACTGTGTGGGTGGCGAGTCGTGGAGTGAATTTGATCATATGCGGGTGGGTACAGGTCGAGAGAAAGCAAACGACAATAAAAAGGGAAACACTGCCACAGGAAAAATGACCAAATTTGACATGGTCTTTGAACGCAAGCAATCAAGTTTTTGGTTATTATTGCATGATCTGTTGTGCGGGATGCGAGATACCGATGAGGCCCTTTTTTTTGCTTAGCTTTTTAGAGTGCGCGTAATATCATTATGCGACTCCTGCGCTCATCAATGTACTTGTACAAAGAATAGAAAAACAAACAAGGATGTTAAACGAAAGAATAAACCCTCAGCACTAAGGGAGTTCTGTGGAAGGTGGTCCCGGTGCTGTAACAGGTGAGTCTGGAACCTTCTTCTGAAGTCCCGCCCTCTCCTCATATTGGCAACAAGAAGCTTGAATTATCTGTCAATGGCACCAAGTACGCGAGTGGAATCGAATGCGTCCCCATCTATAGTTGAGCGCCAGTGGTATCTCCAGATCTTGGTAGGGATACCATCGCTAATGTTATGCGTAAGCGAGCGAACCACAAGTGATTTCAGGGACGGATATTTTGTAACGAGGATGACTTCCTTTGGGCCCATGTCGCGCAGTGTTGCTGAGCGAAAGGCAATTATTGCCAGCTTGGGAAGATTTGTACAAGGTAGAGTCGTGGTGGCCGAACAGCTGATTCCTCCTTGGTGACAAACAAGCCGTACAGCTGCTGATAGTGCAGGCGATGTACTTGCACACCTCCTCTCTATCTGACCAAAGTCTTGCGCGCTTCGACAGCAAGGAGCCGCTTCATTTTTCCTAGGATTTGATACTGATACGACTCTGGCATCAGCCGTCAGATCATGTTCAGGAAGATGTCTGAAAATATCAAGGAGCTCTTGAAAGAGGTGCTGGAGCGGTAATGGCACGTGTAACTGATTTTGGCACGGCGTATGCGTATCTCCTGCCATGGTATGTGGAAAGATTGAGGCTGTGGATGGGGCTGAAAGAAGAAAATAAGATCGGAAAAAGAGAAAGCAGACGAAGAAATGGGCGATCTCCATCACTCTTCTATCAGATGCTGGCAATTTATTTTCTTATCCATAGTTCAAACACATCCTTAAGCCACCTTGAGATGGTAGCACTGACGTTTTTATTGGGCTATGGCGATATTGCAACTCGAGTCAAAGAACGCTAAAATGACGATATCAGTAGAATGAATGAACAACAAAAGGATTGATGCAAGAAAAAAAGAGGAAGAACGAAGCAAGAATTGCAAATGCAGATTTTAGTCGTTATGTCTCCAAAGGACAACGACAACAAAAAAAGGAACCGAGAAGGCTCTTACGAGACCACCCAAGTCGCTTGGTTTTGCTTCGATCCAGTCCTCAATCACCGGGTCGGGGACCTTGCCACTCTTGAACACGCCTGTCAACATCTCGAGGCTCCAGTTCACCTTCATCCACTCGAGCTCCGCAGCACCAATGCCGCGGTGCATGTGTGAGACATCTAGTAGGCGAAACTCCTTGAGATATCGCAAATGGTACAGCTTGCTCTGCAGCGTTATTTCAAGGCAATGCCACTGAAAATAATCCTCGTATAGAGTCGCATTGAACTGCACATGCTCGTGTCCCAGTTGCGGTTCCTTGAGGTGGGTCTGTCGTCCGAGTTGCCTGTAAGCTGCTTCCTGCAAGCGATGGCTGTTGGCATTGGGGTTGCTGTCCCAGTTCTCGTCGCTGTACATAGCGTCTCGCATGTCCGCAAGAATTGTCAGGTCGGGCAACTTTGATCACGCAGCGAAAGCTCTCCAATGCTGTGGTCAAAGCACCATATCCATCGACCAAATTCGACGCAGAGAGAGAGAGAGAGAGCTCAAAGTGATCGCAATGAATGACTTGAGGTTTCGGGCAGTAGCGAGGATCGTGCACAAACCAAATATGCAAAGGTGATCGCAGTCAACAACCTGCGGACTTTCCAGATGCTCAGTGTTATTGGCGATAGCAGCAGCTGTGCGAGGACCAACGAGGAGATATTCGATGATGTTGATAGTCTTCACATGGGAAAACAATCGACGATTTTTGCAGCTTCTCCGTCTTGAGCGTCGTCCAAAAGATCCTTGTTGCAGAGGTTGTGCAATGTAAACCCTAGTCCTAGCAAGGCTACATGCACTTGCTCGTTGGGAAAGCATCCAGTATGAGGAGTGCCGAAGTCTATCAGGTTGGTGCAGCCATACAGGCACGGAAGGAGGATGTACTCCTCGAATCCCTTAAAGTTGCCATTGATCTTGAGTAACTCGAGAAACAGGTATCTCTTCCGTGATACGGAGGTGGAGTACGCGGGCCAGCTCCAACTGTCGGACTTGCTTAGAATAACCAACCGGACGCTTTCAATGTTCTCAGGAAGGGTTTCCAGCAAGCACTTGGCCATCTAAGAGCGAGATCCAGTATGATATCGAGTTCCTGCAGGTTTGCTCCAGATGCGTCCACCAGCCGTCTCGTCGTCTTGTCGTCTTGATAGCCGTGGACGATGATAGATCTCAGAGACTAATTGTTCTGGATGAGGGTGATGGTGTAGCCGTGCGTTTCTGAGTTCATTGAGAGGATCTCGTGTCTGATAGCCTTGGTACAAGGGACAGCGGTGGAGTAGCTGTCAGGCTGGGCTGGAGCAAACACATCCAGCACTCAGGGAACCTCGGGTGAAGCCCCTCCTTCAATAGGTCATGTCGGCAATGATGGCGGCGGCGACAAACGTAGAGGGCTAGTTGAAGGCGACACAGACGTTGAGAATGATGCTGAGCACAGCGTTAGTCTCTTCTGCACGCTTGCTGGTGGTGATACACCCAGAGACGGCGGGAATTCGACATGAGAGAGCAGGTCTCTAAAGACTCTTCTCGAGAGCCTTGCCGTTGGTCCAAACCCGACGGACCAATGGAAGGGCTGCAACGACCATAGTCCTGTCAGCCATGACTGCTACTCCTCAAACAACTCTCCCGTGGACAGGCGCGAGCAAGACGATGGGCATAACAACATTAACAAGGGCTACTTTGACCAAGAATCTGCGCCGTCATCGATGGGCACTGCCTCGTCTTGTCCAGTTCGGTACCTGTCACATTCGCTCAGTCCTGTGAGCCAGGGACCGTCTAGAGACAGTGGATCGATGTACAGGTTCAGGTGAGGAGACGATAGCAGTAGTACCAGCAGCGTCAGCAGTGTCAACCCGTTCAGTGTAGGACCCAGCTCCCCAAGCTTGGAGGTCCTCTGCACCAGACCGGCAGCGTGGGTCGCTCGTCGTTCATCAATCGGAAACCAGCGACCACTGCTTGTGTGAGCGGGGCATGTGGGCCTATTTGCTGGTGCTCTGGCGAAGATGAGGGGACACGGACTGTCACGGCCATAGATGCCGCCGGGAAGCGCATGAGCGTGCATTCACTATTGCGCTAATATTTGTTTTTTCTTTAATACCAACAACATTGTGTGGAAAAAAATCTTCACCGTTAAAAATGTGAAATAATAGGGTCAAAGTACGTACGGTGAGAAAGATATGTGGGTCCACACAACCACACATCGGATTTTTTATTATATCGGCTACTGACATTTACGATGACGGGAAATGCATTTCAGGTGGCGGGTCGATATGCAACAGCAATACCGAGTGGACGACTGAACGCAAGGGGCGCACTATTTTTTTAAATTGACTAAATGGGATGGAGAGTATGGCAACGTCGAGTGATAAATGAAAAATGGTGTCAAACAGATTACAGGATGGCGCGAAGATTGGGGCATGGGAGCCGAGCAAGGGTGATTGTTAAAGGCAATTGAAGCAGTGAAGGTAAGTCGCAGTCAAAGAAGGCAAAGATGGCAAACTGATGAAAGAGGAGGGGATGGTGGCAAAAATGTATGATTGATGATTTTTTTTTCTCGATGAATAACATCTTCAGTTTGTGGTTAAAAAAAAACTCGTAAAAGTAAAAAATAGCGACTTTCTTCATTTTTTTTATAACTGCGAAGTTTTGTCGAATACCCAAGCCTGCCCCCGTTCGGTTTCCGTCCAAGGAGAAAGGTCCGTTATAGGTGGGTAGATGGTCAGGGCCGAGATATCGACCGCCAACCGTTCTCCTCCCTTGACGAGACCAGCAGGCACTAGAACAAAGTAGGAGCCGGCTGGAGTGCTCGCGTGAAGTTCCCATGAACGTCTGCTCTTTCCTTCTACGACCACACGTTGGCCGTTCTGGGCATAGTTCGTATCGAAGGAGAGAAACTTGTTCCATCGACGATTACGAATTGTGACTAAGTCACCAGCATCGCCACTGCCTGGCGTCACGACCATAACCGTCCATTCCTGTTCGTCTTGGATGTTGTTCAGGGCTGATGCATCCACGACGGCACCATCGGCATCCGCAGAGGGGGTAAGATACATACTTCTGCTACGAGAAATCTTGTAGACGCCGTTTCCGATACCGAGAACAAGACTTCCTTGGAGTGTCACCGTGACCAAGGTGACAAGGAGAAAGAAAGTCGAGTGGAAACAGAAGCGTGTCATTTGTGTCGAGTTACACGAAGTAAAATAACTTAAAATAATGGTCGATTGCTGGTTTAAGACGGATGAGCGTAGGTGGAGGTTCAGGTTCGCCAGAATGAAACGAAAAAAAATTGTTAGGAGGAAGTTGACTCTTTTTATTTTCGTTGTAGGAGGTATGATTGATGAAAGGGTTGAAATGGCATGGCGTGTGCGGTGATGTCTATGTGACGTAAGATGTTAAGGGAGAGGCAAAAAAGAGATGCCAGGGAGAGACAAAAAGAGATGCCAGGGAGAGACAAAAAGAGATGCCAGGGAAGGAACAGAGAGGATAGTGAGAAAGCGTAAGGACCGGAAAGTAAAGAGATGTCTGGGACCCTTGCAAAAGACAAGTCCAGAAGGATAACCAGAAGGATAACCGGATAGTGGCAGCCAAGCATTCGTAGCGACGTTGCTCTTTGATCCTTTCTTGTTCGTTATCCCTCCCATGTCTGACAAGTTCGCGTTTCTGAATTTTTATTCACTTAAAGGCCACAGTGCATCTGACACATCATAGTTCTATGGTCTCCGTTTCAAGTTGAAAAGATTCAAGAGACAACACCAAAGACAACACCAGGGGAAAGAAAGGGCAGGGAAAGCGAGGCAGGGAAAGTAAAGGCAGGGATAAGTAAGGGCAAGGGCAGGAAAAAGAAAGGAACAACATCAAGGCGAGGTACGAAAAGAAGATGGGACGCAAAAAAAAAAAAAAAAAAGTAGATGGAGATGCAGAAAAAAGATGGGGATGCAAAAAAATGGGGAGGGACGCCGAACAAAAGATGGGGATGGATGGAAGCAGGGTGAAAAAATCTGGGTGCTGTACAAGGGATAGCTGGCATGTGGCGGCCAAGCATTCATAGCGACGTTGCTTTTTGATCCTTCGATGTCGCTCTTTCAATCCATCTAAATAAACCCTACCTAAGAGGTAAAGATAAGTTCTCTCAAGCCAGACAACACACCATCACGGCAACATCAGCTTGAAAAAAGAAGCCTGTTTCTAGCGTTTTCCTGCGCGCACTTGATGGGAATTAAGTACTAACTAAAAAAAAAACCAGAACTATCGGCTTGTCAAATTAGCATGAGTCGCTTGTTAAGCAAGCACGGATCTGCTGGGAAATGTTTTTTTTTAATATAACAAGGCTACTAATACACTGATGATAAATAACAATAAGCCGCATGGCCACATCTCAAGTATTTTCGTGTGTCAGGCTGGTTATGAAGGCGTGTTAATGACCTACTATAAACCTTATGTCCTGCGACACTTGAAGCAGTGGCCGAGCTTGAATGAATCCGATCGAGTTGCCAGCCAAGTTCAAAGTGACCAGAGATGGGTTCATATCGAGTGCCTCAGCCATCGCCAGAGCACCAATGTCTTCAATGAAGTTGTACCCCAAGTCTAAAGTGGCCAGAGTCGAGTTGGTTTTGAGTGCTCCAGACAGCGCCAGAGCTCCTCTGTCCCCAATTGAGTTGCGCCACAAGTTCAAAGTGGTCAGAGTCGAGTTGGTCTTGAGTGCCTCAGAGAGCGCCAGAGCTCCGTCGTCTCCTATACTGTTGTGTGGCAGGTCCAAAGCGATCAGAGTCGAGTTGATCTTGAGTGCCTCAGAAAGTGCCAGAGCTCCGTTGTCTCCAATAGAGTTGCCCCACAAGTCCAAAGTGGTCAAAACAGAGTTTGTCTTGAGTCCAACAGATAGTGCCAAAGCTCCATTGGCTCTGATCGAGTCGTTCTGCAGGTACAAAGTGGTCAGAGTCGAGTTGGTCTTGACTGCCTCAGATAGTGTCAGAGCTCCGTTGGACCCGATCAATTTGCCCCACAAGTCTAAAGTGATCAGAGTCGCGTTAGTCTTGAGCGCCTCAAACAGCGCCTGAGATCCTTTGTCTCCAATCGAGTTGTTCTGTAAGTCCAAAATGGTCAGTGCTGAGTTGGTCATGAGTGCCTCAGCCAGTGCAAGAGCTCCATTGTATATGATCGAGTTGCCAGCCAAGCTCAAATTGGCAAGAACAGAGTTGGTCTTGAGTGCCTTAGCCATCACTAGAGCACCAATGTCTCCAATCGAGTTGTACCCCAAGTTCAAAGCGGTCAGAGTCGAGTCAGTCTTGATTGCCTTAGCCAGTGCCTGAGCATCGTTTTCTCTGAACAAGGATCTTTGCAGCTCCAAAGTTGTCAAAGTTGAGTTGGTCTTGCGCGCCTCAGAAAATTCCATGGTGATTGTGTCCTTAATCGTGTTGGCTCGCAAGTCCAAAGTAGCCAGAGTCGAATTGGTCTTGAATGCCTCAGAAAATGCCAGAAGTCCTTGGTACCAGATTGAGGTGTCGAGCATCACCAATGTGGTCAGAGCCGAGTTGGACTTGAGTGCCTCAGCCAGCGCCACAGCTTCGACGTCTCCTATCTTGTTGCTAGTCAAGTCCAAAGTGGTCAAAGTCGAGTTGGTCTTGAGTGCCTCAGCCAGTGCCAAAGTTCCATCGCCTTGAATCGAGTTGTACCCCAAGTTCAGATTGGTCAGTGTTGAGTTGGTCATGAGTGCCTCAAACAACGCCTGAGATCCATTGTCTCCAATCGAGTTGAACTCTAAGTTCAGATCGGTCAGTCTTGAGTTGGTCTTGAGTGCGTCAGCCAGTGCCAGAGCTCCATTGCCTTCAATCGAGTTGTATCCCAAGTCCAAAGTGGTCAGAGTCGAGTTGGTTATGAGCGCGTCAACCAGTGCCAGAGTTCCATCGCCTTCAATCGAGTTTTACTCCAAGTTCAGATTGGCCAGTGTTGAATTGGTCTTGAGTGCCTCAAACAACGCCTGAGATCCATTGCCCCTAATTGAGTTGTGACCCAAGTTTAACGCGGTCAGTGTTGAGTTGGTCTTGAGTGCCTCAGAGAGCGCCAGAGCTCCGTCATCTCCTATACGGTTGTGTGGCAGGTCCAAAACAGTCAGAGTCGAGTTGATCTTGAGTGCCTCAGAAAGTGCCAGAGATCCATTGTCTCCAATCAAATTGCCAGCCAAGTTCAGATTGATGAGTGTTGAGTTGATCTTGAGCGCCTCAGCCAGTGCCAGAGCTCCATTGCCTTCAATCGAGCTGTACGCCAAGTTCAGATTGGTCAATGTTGAGTTGGTCTTGAGTGCCTCAGCCAGCACTAGAGCTTCCTTGACCCAAATCGTGCTGCCCTGGAAGTCTAAAGTAGTTACAGTTGAGTTAATCTTGAGTCTCTCTGCCAGTGCTTGAGTTCTGTTGGATCCGGGCGGCGACATTGCAGGCATGGCACAAATGATGATAGGGCCCGAGAAATAAAAAGGATTGGTTTAAGAGTGGCAGAAGACGGAAGCAAAAATCATAAAACGTTGGAGGTGAATGGGAGAGGGGAGGATTGAGAATTTCTAAATCCATGCCATCGCGCATGTGAAGAGGGAATTTTAAGATCTGACTCTGGATAGGGCGAAGCACAAACAGTCCATCCAAAGATCTTTATCGGGATTAACACCCATTTCAATTTTTTTTTTTTTGATGGTTTTATATTTCACAAAAAAATAAGCATCCACTTGCATAAGGTCTGATAGTTTTATTGGACAAGAGTTTTAGGCCCGTTCTTGTTTGGTGTTTGGAGATACTTCTAGTTTATGAAAAACGATCCTGTTCAAGGACCATGAAGCAATGAAGACAGTGACGAGTCATGTATCTCCAAGTTCAACGAATTGTGATGACTGAAAGGAGGTGTTGGCGTAGTTGGCGTATTTGGCGGGTGGTAGCTTGTTCAAACGGACTCCATTTGGATTTGGGCAGGTTCAGCTCGATTGAGCGCAAGATCGTGTTCACTCATAGAGAGGCGTGAGCAATACCCATGGCGTGGTTGGCAACAAAGAATGATGGCCTAAATTTCACTGTGCCTTCATTGATTTCGTGGTAGAGGCGCTTGAAACCAATAGATCGATGTCCAGTGACAGGAGGATTGTCCACTACAGTGAGTTTGCAAGCTTCAATACACAAAAAATCGTTGGTCCAGAGTCCAAACAAATTGGTGATCGGAGCGAATCATCCAGTGGTATGGGACCTGTTCTGCAGCTGCCAGTCTAATGGCGATGCCAGGAGTAGTTCCACAGGTGGCATAGAGGCGCCCAACAGGCTGCAGTCCTAGGTGACCTTGGGCGGGCGAGAGAAAGCCTGAAGAACATGTCAAACAGTAGAGATACGACGGTCTGTATTTTAATCATCCGAGATCGAGGTGAGAGGTAGCACTGTGGGTCCAGAAAGACAGAGAAGGGCAACGGATCATTGGAGTGTTTCTGCATGGCAGCGAGGTGTAATAAACCTCGGATGTGTTTATTCAGAGTCAGAAAGAGGAAGAGAGTCGGATACAGTTTTAAACATACGTAATGGGCCTCTCAAATTTTTTCCCAAGTTCCTTTGAAACTTTCTTGGTACAGCCATGTTCAATGTTGGCTGATAAGTGCACTGCACAATGAAGAGAAAACAGTATGCCTTGGGCATTAGTGGTGTCACTCAATACGACACAGGTCACCCATTTTTTTTTGTGCTTGAAATGTTGGTGAAGTCAACACCAGGGCTCTTTTATCATCCAAGTTTTTTGTATTGCCGCGAGCCAGTCTTGGTCTTGTTCAGTCCAACGAAGGCAAAGAAAAAGAGGAACGTTCAAATAGATACTCATACTGCTGTGCGAGACCTTGTTTCTCTATGGAGTGTGTGTGTGTATGTGCCATATCATTTTCTCCCTCTCAGTGTTTCTAAGAACATGTGACATTCGCGTTCGCATTCGCATTCGCATCATGTAAATTCAATGAGAAACCACTTATTCGCATTCGCATTTGAGAAACACTACTCTCACTTTTTCAAAGCAATGAGATCTCGCAGATGAGGGTCACGATTGGGCTCAGATGCATCAGAGTCCAGTAATGTTGGGTGCTTTTTTGCACTTTACGCCCTCGGATACAGCTCAAGAATAAAATGGACGACCTTGCCCTTATTCATTTTTATTTTTTTTACTCCTCTATTCACTCACTCCCCATCAATCCAAAAGCACTATCCATGCGACAATCGAGCATGCCCGTCGTTGTGGCTCTTGCCACGGCTGTTGCCCTGTGCCTAGTCTCTCAGGTCCCCTCTGCTACGATGGCCTCTCCCATTGTCACTCCAAACTCTCACCAGAAAACGTTCATTCATCCCTCTGTAAAGCCAGCTACCGTATGCGGAACAGTAATTGGCATTGGTAACACTCGCTCTCCCTCTCTCTCTGTTATTCTACCATCTCAGTTCTCATAGTTCTTGTTAGTTTGTCCAGAAGATGGCAGTGGTGCTAATAGTAGAGATTCTCTCTCTCTCTCTCTCTCTCTCTCTCTCTCTCTCTCTCTCCCACACACACACGCACACACCTTTTAACAGACTTTGACAAGGAAGAGTTCTCAGTCGGGTTTGTCAACTTGACAAACCAGGTCGAATTGATCCCCAATAAGGACCGCGACATCTACACCCCCAGTTACGTCCGCATCATCGACTTCCCCGATGACAGCACGCGCGAAATCCTTTTTGGCAAAGATGCCCTCACCCGACCATTGAATGAGCGCGAAGAGAAGCTGAAAAAAGCCATTTATGAAGAGCGAAAGAAGTACTGGCCAGTCCAGAATTATAGTCTCCCCATTCCTGATATCGATTTCCAATTCGAGCCCGACCGAGCCTATGGACTGGGCGAGTTCAATAGCATCAACCTCCAGAAATTTTACTGGAGGTTTCCCCGTTCAGTGCTTTACACGGAGGAAGGTGTTATGATGGTCGGGGATGAGTGGGAGAATGTGTCTCCAAGGTCGAATAGAGGTGGTAGTTGGAATGCGACAGGACAGTGCCCAGGCCCCACGGACGCGGAATTAGAGTATGGGAGGAAGAGGCGAGAAAAGGAGTACATGCAGAAACTAACGGTCGTGGGACTATTGATGGGGCAGGCCAAGGAGATGGCTGAGGAACGGTTGAGGGAGAAGGTCAAGTTTGCAGTTGTGACTGTGCCCTCACTTACGGACAAGTCGCATAGCAGAACCTCGCGGGATACGCCACCGGCGCTACATACTGAAGGCCTGGTCCGAGGGGGACTTTGTCCACTCAGGGTCTTGGAGCAGTCGGAGGCTGCTGTTTTGGCGTACGAGCCCCAGATTTCCAAGGCGGAGCGCGCAGCAGGCGGGAGACCGCAGACGGTTGTGTTTTACTACCTGAACCGGTTCACCGAGGGGATCTCTGTCTTTGAGACCAACCGTGACCCAGCCGAGGAGGACTTTCTTCGCCTGAAGACCGTGGCCAAGTATCATTTCTATCCGTCGGTCCGCGAACGGATGGAGAAGGCTATGGTGCGGTACTTGTACGACATGTACACTGATGGGTCACACATTGCATTAGACACACCACGCAAGGGCTGTGATAATTGCGAGTGGATTCTGGACGGATACGACTCCAACCCCAAAGAACAGGCGATGGCTTTCCTCCGGAACGATATTGAGGAGGTGACATATCAGTCTCGGACCTGGCCCCTTGATGATTCGGAGAGCGATGCGAAGGAGGAATGGTTCTTTGTCTCGATGACAGAGTATGTGATGTTGACACGCAAGGAGTGGAAGGATTTTGAGAGGGCGTGGTTGAAGTCCCATTTCGGTGCGATGCTGGATAGAGCGTATGAGAAGAGCGGCGTCGAGATCGAGGCAAGACCACAACGGATTGATCATTTCTTGATTGTGGACGAGTCCAGATTCCGCAACAGGACTTCGTCGATCATGAGGGAGGTTCTTGGAGGTAGTGCTGAGTTGAATGAGCTGGTCGACTCAGCGATTGAGCACAAGCTTGGACTTGTCGTCTCGCATGGTGCTGCGCGTGTTGCAGACTATTTTACCAAGCGCTCTTCCCGTCACTCGTGCCCGTAGCGCTACTGTGTCTTTTGGATAACTCGGGGGCGGAAATAAAAAAATACTTCTGTGGTGACTAATAGGTCAAGCGCATTTACGTTTTATTTTGTTGGTTGTTGTGAACATTAGCTGGGCCAACAGCTCTGCATGAAATACTTAACTTACTAAAATGAATAACGGAACGAAGAAGGAGGAGCTAACTGCTCTCAGATTGGTACCTCTTTGATAGACACCGTCCTGAGGTGGCTTGTACCTTGGTTGTTTATTAAAGAGTACTGTTGCTAGTAAGAACATAATGATACTACTTTCATTCACCCAATTGCTCTCAGCCCTCGCTCTCTACACCCGTTTTTGCACTCGTTTTTGACTGGACGCCCTCATCCCCCATACCATGCCGCCTCTTGTTAATATGATAAATAGAGAAAAAGAAGAAAAAAAATAAAAATAAAAAATAAATAAACCCAAAAAAAGTTGCAAACGTTCAAACTTGGTGTTATGTTTTGGGGGAGTGAAGCATCACTCCTGCCTTTTTATTCGAAGAATTAGACGGAGTAGTCACACTTGGCTTGGCTGGAAATGTAACACAGGCAGGACCAGGACCTAATACAACCCGACTTTGGTTCCTATCGACCTCCCTTCTCTCCCCTCAGATTTTAAGCGCCGCTGTCGTCACCGGTCGGATCGTCAGACGTCACCCCCACAATATCCCGTAGCTTCGCCATCATCAAAGTGGCAAGCGCATCCATCCCCACAGTCGAAATCGCTTGAGCATATTTGAGTCGTATCACAACCATAGGCCGTGACAGCCATAGTCAAAACCAACCCCAACAGTGCCAACACCATTATTCCTCTCATAATGGAAACACCTGTAAAAGGAAAGAAAGTGAATGAGTTTCAGTTGAATGGCAGGCAAGACAAAACAGAGTTGACAGGTTACAGGTAGGACAAGTGACGGTGAGGTGCGAGATGCTTACCTTGCTGGTGTGTTAAAATGTGCAGAAAGGTGGAGGACGGGGAGATCTTTATAAATGGGATGGGCGGCGCGGCTTGACTTTGGATATCGGAGGCTCAGGTGAAGACGAGCAGTATAAAAGAAGTGTGAATGCGACTTTAAGTTAAAACAAGAGCTAATCAAGTACATAGGATACCAAGAGAGACAGAGAGGGGAGAATGTGTCTGTCCCTCGGTTGAACGCCACCAATATATCGCATAAACTCTCCCTCCCATGTGAGGACGAAGTCCGAGTGTCTGTCTACTATATTGGTGAGCTATGGCCTTCGAGGGAAAAATCTAAACCTCTATTATTATGTATGTGCTTCGTAGAGGAAAAAATAGAAAACCTCATATTTTGTGATATGTTATTGAAGAAAAAGAAAGAAAACCTTAAGAGGTGTTCAATGGCATTGTTGTGGTGAGAACCACAGCTGGTTTGGTTTGTGTGGAAAAAAGTCAAGATTGACTTAAAAAAAACTACTGAAGTAAAAAGGTAAATGGGGTTTGCATGACCTGAATCCAGCTTGTAAAATAGGATTAAATTTTGCACCCTTGGGTTGAGAGCGAAAATAGGCTGAAGCTCTGTACCCTTGGGTTGAAAGCGGGGTACAACAGATATCAAGTCTATGGTCATCTCCTGTGCGCCTTTCTTGCTCATTGCAGACATTCTTCAGCACCACCAAAACCAACTCGAACAAGTTTGCATGCCTGCTCGGTCCTTGTTGTTGAATGGAATCAAATACCATCTTGGGTCAGTCATGTATGGAAACGGAGGACACTTTTGCTGTACTGTCTTCATAAGTGGTCGACTCCTCTTCTATGATGGTATGAAAACGCTAAAAGCCCGATGGCTGGATCCTGACAATATCACTCATCCTTCTGAATGCCACATAGTTGCTGTCTGGTATCTAAGGATTGATGCATCTTCAACACATGCTCTCGAAGTACCCCCTGTAACTGTTATGCCAAGTCCTGGGCTAGGTGCAGACGCCCACTGCCCTTCACCAGACATGGAAACACAATCCCCTGCCCTAGAACTAGTGCAACCCCGTCGCTCAAAACGGACACCTTACCCAGTAGGAATATCTGTGAGCATTGTTGGACAGAAGGGAGTCATACCAAAGTGCAAGACATGTGGGGTACAACTTGAGCGAGGTACAAGTCAGCTTGTGCTGAAGGAGATCATAAATCAGAGTAAGGGATGGAGTAGCATTGCCCACTTTCATTTAAACGAGGCATATGCTTCAACAATAGCACCTCAATATCAGGCACAGATAACGCCGCACATACATCCAGAATCCGATTCTCAATAATTTTTTTTTTTTGTCTAGTGGCTAAATCGGACATTTTAGTGGTGTCTAGTGATGTCCGTCAGAAATCCACCACTAGAAGGGTGCCACTAAATTCATGTAACTCAATAAAAAATAAAAAAAGGATAAGTCCACACAGAGACGACCTGGAACTCTGGCCTCTTCGAAACAAGAACGCCTAAGAAGGTCAATGGTGTTCCAAGAAAAGCGAGAGTGTGCTTCTTGTGTGATATATACTCCGCATTGACGTTCCTCGCTAGGGTAAAAAGTAAAATCAGGGCTGTCAGCACAAGGCAAGCTCCATGGAGAAGACTCGGGTTAACGCCGACGGCCGTGACTCAGGGATTCACAGCTATTCGGTCCTGTCCATTGACTTCGGTGCCGTTCCTCTCTGTATGTGAACACAAATACATCGCGGGAAAAAGACGGCTTCCCAACACCCCTAAACGCATGTCTGCTCACTGGCAGAGGAGACAAATTCCCTGAGTCTCTTGTACCCGTCGCTCGGGACCAGTTGAGCTCAAGATTACCAGCAAAAAGCCGACGGTTCGAGGCCCGATCAGAAGAGCTCATTCAAAATGGTGCCAAAATAAACTCGATTTGGTGGCAAAATAAGAGGCCAAAACTGGCGCTCGACCTCCAACGCCAACAGCCATCACTCACTTCAGTTGCACCGAAAGCAATGATATGGAGAACTGGACACCGGATACGTGACTTGCTACGACATTAGAAATCAGAGTCGGATTAGATGGACTGCATACATGCTTCCAACAGTTCATCGATCGCTGAAAGACATGTCAGGTCAATCTTTTTTTTTTTTTACAAGAAAAAAGAAGCAACACGACTTGATCACAGCCCCAAAACAAAATGGAGAGGATCTGTTCAGAGGAGTGTGAATGGCACTGGGAAACAGGACTCTCACTGCATCTTGCCATGGTTTGACCAACTGTTCAGGACCGAGGGGAACTTCAAGAGTGCGTTCAAAATCGCCTAGCAGTCCTCCTTGCGATTGATGCCCACAAATTATACGGGTCTTCGTTTCTGCAATATGTATATTCGTATTAAAGATGCAAAGAGAAATAAAACTATTCATGGCGGCCAAGAAACACGGCTGGTCCCTCTAGTCTTCAAACTTATCTTCCGAGGACTCAATCACTCTGCGCGCCCTGAACGCTGCTGCTCGCTTGGACCGTCCCGACGCCATTGTCGGCTCAGCCGAAGCGCCCCGAGTGGGTATTGATGGCGCAGTGGACCTGCCTTCTTTGGATCGACGCTGAAGAGTCTCTAGCTCACTTTCTTCGTCCAGGTCCTGGTCCTTCTCCTCCTCTTCTTCGTCTTCATCCGAATACTTGGGCTTTCAACTCGATCCTCGGCTTGATCGTGCCTTTGACCTTGCGGCCTTCTTTTGTGTCTCTGCCTTGGGTTTCTTGTGTTTATTTGAACCAAATCATTTAAAAAACAGACTGCATGCCTCAACAACACGGTTCCGTAGTATCATTGGGAGAAGGCTTCTAAGATCATGAATACAGTAGAGGCAATAAACACATGAGCGTTGTTGGTCGCATCAATTGCTTCGAATATGATTGGATTTGCTTGGGGCCTGTTGTAAGCGCAAAAAATAAGACGAAAGAAAATAGGAGCGTTGCACGTGTGTATGGCGCCATCCGAGTTTTACGACGACAATATATCATTATTCGAAGGAAAAAAGACAGTATGACCCAGCAGCGTTTATATTTTTAAAGTAATTCATAACGCCGTGCTGGTACCTGAAGGGAAGTGAGCGCATACTTGTTTGTTTGCAGCATTTTTTACTTGTTTTTTTAAAAGGCATGTAGTTTCTTTGTCATGTGCGCAGCATGCATCTCTGTAAGGAAGGAGGACACCTGTCGCGATGTCGAGCAAAAAAACGAGATCGCCCAAAGCTCGTTGACAACACCCTCGGCGCTTGGGGTCCCCACAAGGACATCTCGGACCCACTTTCTACAGACGCTGTCAAGGCCGCTAGCTTGGTCAAAACAAGAGTCAAGGGCAAGTACACAAAGTCGGCCAACTACAAGATGCCAAGAAGGACAGCCACCCACACACCTTCTTAGATCACATCTCGAAAGTCATGGATCCATCCCTGCTAACCTTGAGAGTCCAAACCCGCACCTATCTCAGCCAATATCTAATTACCTTCACCTGCACCACATAACATGCTTAATCCCATCCTATCAGGCTACCCTTCGCTTCCTGATGACCACGCCTCTTACTCTTCACATCCAGAGGTTCGCCCATCTGTTATCTATCAAGCTGGGCTGGAACAAACACATCCAGCAGCTCAGGGAACCTCGGGTGAACCACTTACGCCCCGTCGACCAAATCTTGCTAAGTCTCAGCAGTCAGGAACTGCTGTATCTTTCGGAGGTGCGAGTGTCAATGATCTCCCAGATGTATAGTGCCAGAGCAGTGCTCCACGAACGGCTGACACGAGCTCAGTTTGCCAGACTGTACTGGGAGAGATAGCTGAGGATAATGTCGAGAAGCTCTGATGGGAGGGGTATGAGCGAAGGAGAAGCATGCCCCATGTCCTCCGGGGCAAGGTCTTGTGGCATGGGCGTGTCCTCGGACATGGTGTGGAGAAGTGATGGTGACGAATAAAACGAAGGTGAAAGAAAAAGAATGAGATGAAAAACACCTCCATACCCCCAGCTTTGAGTACGGACGCATGACATTACCTTCTATTAGAATCGTTTGTGTGTTTTTTAATAAAAAACGATTAAGTGTGAAAGAGGGACTATATACTACAAGTGTGTGTGTGCGTTTTGTTGGTGTGGTTGCGAGAAGACTGAAGACTCAAAGGCTTTTTTGTGCGCTCTTAAACCTTGTGCTCGCCAACTCCGGCATGGATGTGCTCGCTCTTGACCTCCAAGGTGTGGACATTGTCATTGTCGACCACGGGCATGGTCTGGATATGGGCGTACCTTTCGGGGTTGTTCAACTTGGAGTGGCGCCTGCCGTAGGCAAAGTAGATGACCAGACCAATGGCCAACCAGACAATCAGACGAATGATGGCTGAAACAGAATCGACGGCAATCAAACCAATGCAGCTCAGGGCACCCAGAACAGGGAACACAGGTCCCAATGGCACCTTGAAGCGACGAGGACGGTTGGGCTCGCGCCAGCGCAGGATCAGGACCGACATGTGGACGAGGAAGAAGGCGAACAAGGTACCGACTGAGGTCAAATCAGCAAGAAGATCGATGGGGAAAAGACCACCGGCGCTGGCGCAGATGAAACCAGCGATAGCAGTGGAGGCGAGGGGGGTCTTGTACTTGGGATGAAGCTTTCCGGCCCAGGCGGGGAAGAGGCCATCAAGAGCCATGGCAAAGAAGATACGAGGCTGTCCAATCAGGAGGACAAGCATGACGGAAACCAAACCAGCCAAGATACCGACCTCGCAAAAGATGGCGAGCCACTTGCCACCGCTCTGGTCGGCGACGAGCTTGAAGGCGGCCTCTCTGACAATATCCTTGTAGTTGACAACACCGGTCATGACAAGAGCAGTAGCAACGTACAGGACAGTGCATCCGATCAAGGAAATACCGATTGAGATGGGCAAATCTCGCTGGGGGTTGCGGGCCTCCTGAGCAGCGGTACTGATGGCATCGAAACCTGTTGTGGGTGACGGAAGAAGGTAAAAGAAAAGTGCATTAGAGGCCCGTGCCTGCTTTTTGTTTTTGTTTTTGCATGCATGTCCCCAGGAGAATCGTGAGAAATCCCTATTTTGCGTTGTGCAAGACAACTTACCAATGAAAGCAAAGAAAACAACCGTCGCTCCACGTAGAACACCAGAACCACCAAATTTGCCAAAGGTTCCTTCGTTTGGTGGGATAAATGGCTTATAGTTGTCAGTGTTGACGCTGGAGGCGGCTCCAAAGATGAAGACCAGAATGACAATCAGTTTGATGATGACCAAAACGTTGTTGACACGAGTTGAAGAACGGATACCGCGGCAAAGCAGGATAGTCAGAAGCACGACAATGACAAAGGATGGGACTGAGAAGTAGTTTTCGGTCAAACCGAATTGGTCGGTCTTGTACTTGAAGGGAGCGTTCATCCACTTGGGATTGGCCGTCCACCCAAAGGCATCTTCAAAGAATGCTCCAAGATAGTGTGAGAAACCAACAGACACGGTGGCAGCACCGACCAAATACTCAAGGATGAGATCCCAGCCAATAATCCAGGCCATAAGCTCACCGCAGGTGGCATAGGTATAAGTGTAGGCAGATCCAGCAATGGGAACCAAGCAGGCCATCTCGGCGTAGGAGAGAGCAGCCAATCCGGCGACAACTGAGGCAATAATGAACGAGATGACAACAGCGGGACCGGCCTTGTCGTTAGCAACGACACCTGGAAAGGAAAAGATAGGTTTTGCGTAGACAGAGCAGGGTGTATGAATAACGACTATCGAGTAAACATAATACGTCTCCTAGCTTTTTGAATAAATTTGTCTTACCAGTGAGAACAAAGATACCGGTACCAATAATGGCACCAACACCCAGGGCACTCAAGTCCTTGATGCCAAGAACGCGATTCATCTGAGACTCAGCGGACTCTTGGTCGAGTGAGGCGAAAGTGCGGGTGTTTCCCAGGCGGCGAGCCTGCCAAACCAAGTAGGATTCGCCCTCACGGCGCAAATGGCGGGTGCCATCGCCGTGGTCAACAAATGTGGCTCTATGGTCAATATCGGGGCCAGCCATGATTTATATGTGTATATGTGTGTGTATATGTGCGTGCGAGAGAGAATGAGCGCAGGGGAAGGGAGGAGGAAGGTGGAGCTCAGTGGTTCGGAGAACAGGCCGTACGAAGCTGGAGCGTGAAAAAAAGTGAGGGAAGGATGGGGGTGGTTTGTGATTGTGAACGAACAATGGAGAGAAAAGAAAAAGTCAGCGGGGATGGGGTGGGTTTTATAAGTCTAACGTGGAGAAGTGGAGAGATGGTCCAAGATGGACCTTGGTGGAACTAGACCCACCTTTTTCTTTCTTCTTGGTCGATTGTCAACAACAAGAACACTTTTTCTTTATCCTCCGGGTGTCATACGCGATCATTGGTTGTGCATTCAATCCGCAGAAGCAGAAGCAGTGTAATGTAATGCAATGTACTGTAAGTAATGAAAATGTGCGGATGGACTACTATAAAGCAACTTGGGCTGGATTGAATGAATAAACAAGAACGAACAACAAACGCGAAGAGAGCGAGACAGAGAGACAAAGACCCACACGAGTAGTACCAAAAAAGTCAAGCGTCTTATCATAGTAAGGAGCCAACTGATTAACCAAGTGCAAGTCTATACTTTGATGGTACGGCAAGTACATCCATAAAGCAGAACATGGTTTCCGAGAGGGGCTTAGTGTGAGTGTCGATGAGCGTTTTCTTTTTCTTTGTTTTCTGTATGATTGTGACAACAAAGAAAAGTGGGATAGCCGAGGTCTCGACAAAGAACCCTATTTTGGATTGGCACACATATACACATACATCCATTACATTACATACGATAGTTATTCGCCATGGCATAGATAGGGCCAATGCAGGATCGAATACCAAACGAGAGCGGCACAACGGCCAAAAGTATTAAATTCGAAAAAACGCCCTCGCAAACAACGCAGGGATGCGCCATGGAAACATGGAACATTGATGAACAACGGCCTCTCATTTGCTGAACCATGTCTCCCATGCGCGTGGTCTGAGGAGACAGGGCGACCACTGAGAGAAGCCAATGGGAGACGAGAGAGGGATGGAGATGGAGTGCGAGACAGAGACAGAATGAAGAAAAGATTGAGAATACCTCATGTAATTGAAAATAGGCTTGGAGGCCACAAGCGACAAACACGACATGGACATGTTTTTGCATCACACCACTTTGGGTCGCTTCTCTTGTCTGTTGTTCTCGCTATGAGGGTAGGCAGATCGACATGACAACACAAGCAACACCACCAAACAATTATGTTGTTTGTTGGCCTTGTTGTTGTGGTTCACTGAGTGGCTAGGTTGGTTTGGGGTCGTGGGAGTGTAAGCGTGTGTAACTTGTTGGAAAAGGATGTCATCCTTCTCCCTTTGTCCATTCCATTTCATTCCCATCGGGGTCACCCACAGGGAGAACAAACACACAAACAACAAACACGCCTAGTTCCTCTTTTGTGGACAATGGACAGTGGACAACATGCCATTCTGCGAGGTATTATGGGCGTGGAGGGCTACAGTGTACTTTTGGGCGACAGAAAAAGAAGCTGCACTTAAAAAGATAAACAATGAAGAAAACTTACCGAGGATTGGAACAGAGGGAATAGAAGAGAGGGAAAGAACGACGCAAACAGACACAAACAAACAAACAAACAAATGTTTTGCCTGGTCGTTTCGTGTGCACCACTCACCCTTCAAAGGGTACTTTGCCGTTCCTTTTCTTCTTTTTATTGCGAGTTGTTGACACCTGACAAGTTCTCTTTCTCTTTTGTATGGCTCCTTGTCCAGAATCTCCATCTCGCGGATGTATCCTTTGTTTTCGGAGAAATAGTTATTGAGTGCCAAACTCAGCAAGGAAGGGGGCCCACATGGGGACAGCATGGAGGACATGAGGGCTGCGTGAACACGCGCAAAGAACAAACACCGCACTTGACAAACGAAGCCGAGGCTCCCAGACCCAGCATAAATGATGAAGACGATCACTGTGCATAATTCCCCCTTCTTTCCATCCCCCCATCTCATTGAAGATGAAGAAAACCGCCGTTTTATTGAAAATGGAAGGTCGAAGCATCGATCACGGTCATGACATGACATAACAAAGACAAAGGTATTTTTTGGCGAACAGACAAGTGACAAGTGACAGGGCTGTGCCAAGAAAAAAAAATTCGGAGAAGTACACCGAAACGCAGTATTAAAATCGCGCTTTTTTTTTTTGGTCCTTGGGCCCACATAGACGTACAGAGCGGACTTTTTGGCCGTTTTTCTCTGTTTGTGCAATGGGCGGAAAGATAATCTAGAACGAACGACTGTAAGAAATACCTTGTTGGTTTGACATGCTCACCAGAAATCTAAACTCGATTAGAGTGACCAAGGTGGAACCATTGTACGGGCGCCCTTCCCTCACTCTCAAAGACATGGGATACGGCCTTAGACTTTGATAGGTTTTCCTGGCGCGTCTGTGGGTGGGTAGGACAACCTGTGATTGTGCACGCTGAATAAAGGGCTTTTGGTCCCCCTCCCTTCTCTCCCTCTCTCTCTAACTCTCACGCATGTTTAGGTCGATTGCCGTCCTACCGACTTTGTTTGTGTACCTACAATTGCGGATCAAGTTCCGGAGAAGGAGGGAGAGCGATGGGATAGAAGCTTGGTCCTCCTCCTCTCCTTCCCCCCTTGCATGTTGTTACTTCCTCCATTTCGCCCATTGTTTCTAGGACCATGTCCCCTGTCTGGTTCGTGTCCCACCATATTTGCACTGGTAATGGTTTTTCGACTTTTTTATTACGTATATCTCATAAGCCAGAGCAACCTTCTTTCTCTCTCTCTTCCCCTTTCTCTTCCTTCCTTCGTCTTCTCCCCTGGATCCTGCTACATCTCTCGGACTTGGATCAACTGCAGGTCAAGCTCTGGCCTCCCCGCCTGTAGCGCCGCGCGCTCCAGGTTCGACATACCGCACCCGCCCTTGATCAGTAGCTGGCGCAGCACCGGCAGCGGCTTCTCTTCGTCGGATGATGACCCACCACTCGAGGAGGTCAGCCACGCTACCTCCTGCTCCCGCAGCGGGGCCTGCAGTCCTGTCCACTCGAGCATCTCCAACTGGCTCAGACTGCCCAACCGCCACAGCCCCGAGTCCAAGTCCAGGGGCAAGTGCAGGTCGCGCATGTCCAGCACGCGGAGCTGAGTCAGGCGCTCGATCTGGCGGTATAGCTGGGCCAGGATCATGTGCTGGCGGTACTGCTGGATAGTCGTAGGAGGTGTAGGAGTCACGGGTGAGGACAACAGAGGGGAACGAGTCGAGTCGGTGGACTTTCGACAAGTCTCCTTGTCGTTCTCATCGTCACTGGGCGACACAGGGATCTCGATACCCTCGACAAAATGCTGGAAAAGTGGCTCATGGAACTCGGAACCTTCTTCGGCAAGAAGATCCATCATATGGATTTCTCCTGTGGTGTCCTGAGTAGTAGTAGTAGTAGTAGTAGTAGTACTAGCGTCTCCGGCCGCGTTGTTATTATTATTATTGTTGTTGTTGTTGTTGCCACTGTCCAGAAGCTGTGCCATGGCGACCATGCTGGCACTCTCGGCCGCACTCAGCCCGTTCTCGACCCAGTCCAAATGCCGCTTATTGAGCGAAAACCGCAGCTCGCGCAGCTGGGTGCACGTCCACAAGGGTTGCTGGAAAAACACCATGGCTGAGACGCGACTGCAGTACATGAACGACACGGACTCGAGCTCGCGACTGGTGCGTAGGATCCGAGACAACCCTTGGGCAGAAATGGCAGCACAGCAGGTCAGGACGAGTGATCGTAGATGCTTGTTGTTGTCGGCTAGGATCTCGAGCGCCGTGTCCCCAACTTTGGTCGACATGAGATTCAGATCTTGGAGCCGGTGGGAGTGCTGGAACAAGGCTTCGAACCCTTCGGTCTCGATCTTGTTGCAGTTGGAAAAGTTGATGGACGTAAGACTGGTTGTGAACAAGGACAGATTTGGTTGAGCTAGGAAGGGATCCTGCGCTGAAGAAGAATCCGGTTCTGAGATGTGGAGGTCGCCATTGCACCACTCAATCAGTCCAGCGTGGGTCAGGCAACTGTTTCCAGACAGCGCAAGAACCTCGATCTTTGGGCAGGCGCGCGTGATCTGGACCAAGACTCTGTCATGGACGAGGTGGCTGTCTGACATGTCCAGGTGAGTGATTTTGCTAGATCCAGTGAACAAAGGCAAGAAATAGCTGTGGTCATCGGGATGGGACCCTTGCATCCGAGGTGCCGAGAGTCGCTCCAAGTGCTGGAGCTGGATCACAGATTCCAGCAGGTCGGCGTTCATCCACAGGGCATCCAGTTGCACCAGATTGGGCATGTTCAGCAATGCAGCTCTGATCCTGGAACACCAATGGTTCTAACGACAAAAGAGGGCCAACAATTTTAAGTGCCTTTGATCAAATCGGAATAGCTGGTTTGGGTCATCATGACGAGTTTGTCTAGCAAGGAGGCCAACATTGAAGTGAACAACCAACGCTTGGATGGTTGTGTTGCATATTTTGCAACCAGTATGTGTGGATAAGGGTGCTTGGCTTACCACATCTCGGGCAGCAAACAGCTTTTGGCTATAGTGGCCATGCTTCTTGAGACCCAGTTCGAGGCTCTTGATGTTGAAAGTTCGGCTGCTGAGGCTGATGTCCCGGTAGAGAATAGGCAAGCAGATGGAGGCCCATGTTTGGTTGATCCTGGCAGCCCGAGCCAGATTGGGCTGGTCCAGATAAGAGACAATGGCCGAGATGATCTCGGGCAAATTGACTGGGGATGAAGAGCGACCTGTTTGGATGCTGGAAGCCATGGTATACTCGATATTGGCTGGAGAGTAGGTTGGTGAAGGATCGGTAGTCGAGGCGCACAACATGACTCAACAGTTGGCTTGGGAGACCAGGGAAGGATAGTAGTGTAGTCGTGCAGAGGTAGTCGTAGTGTGGGGTACTCGAAAAAAGAACGGAGTGAATGAAGCTCAATCTGATATCGTCGGTGTGGGATGATGTGGAGACACAAGGGGTAATCAGAAACTACAAGCAAGAAGCAAAAAAAAAAAGGAGTGAAAATGGATGGATGGATGGATGGATGGATGGACGGATGGACGGATGGATGGACGGATGGATGGATTTGATGAATGTGATGCCTGTCGTGTGGGTGGTCATGCACTCGGATGGCAGGCATGGGTTTCGCAGGCTTCCACCTTTCTTCCCTCGCCGTCCTTTTGCGCCCAATGGCATTTGATCTGCACTTGCGCGGGGGTATTTTTAGCACCCCTACCCTTCCACCTTCCAAGAAAAAGCTTATTCGTGTCGAGCATGGGGGGGAAAGATGCCCACGGACCAAACAAAACAAAAGATGGGCACAGTGGCGGGGAGGATGAGATGCAAATGTAATATTAAGCGTCTATGTAGGTCTAGGGCTAGGGTGGCGAATGCTAACGTGTTGGTACAAGGTGGACGGCAAGAAGGCCGAGCTTCTAGCGGCTATTGTTGTTGCTGTTGGGAAACGAATAGTCTTGGTAAAGATGCCAATGGCTATTACGCAGTCCAATCACTTCTTGCTCCTGCTGATGCTGCCGAGGGACCGCAGGGATCAAAGTGCCCTCAATATCTATCATGGACGAAATGGGCCGATGGATCGGAGGCAATGCAGGCACCGCTGGAATGTACCCTGAAGGGGACGCTCCAATGATCGAAGGCATCGAGGACGAGAACGGCGACGAGTCAAAGCTCGAGTCAATCACCCCTCCTTTGTTCTTCTTCTTGCTCTTCTTTTCCTGCTTCTCAGTGAACCCTTCAAACCCTTCCTCGCTCGAGTGCCGTCCAATTTCGCCAGAAGAGATTGATTTCCGCCGAGCAGCCTCGAATCGCTTGTCCTTGAGCAATGGCACAGTGTTATCTCTGTTCCGGTAAGATCCCCGATCCGGCACTGGCTTCATAAAATGCAGCATCGGCCGGCTATCAAACAGTCGATCGCCCATCTTGACCTGCACCCACTCGCCAATCCAGTTGGATGCCATCTTGCGAATGATCTTGCCACTCAGTTTCTAAAAGTATACAAGATAATGTATTAACGTATTAGTTAGTTACGTGTACATGCATAGCATATATACCTTTCCGTAGCATGTTTCATGCGTTGCATATTCCAGATAGACTAAGGAGGACAAATGAAATACCCTGTTGAACAAAAGCTGATCCTGCTGCTGAGAGGCAACGACTGCTTCCTTGGCCGCAGGCCCTCGTCGCTCGTAATGGACTCTGAACAAGGCATCGATGTCGGTGGGCGAGTTGGAGGGCAAGTCGACCAGCAGTGACACCAGACTGATCGCATCCAGAATCGACTGTGTGGTGCCGTGTCCCGAGGATGGCAAAAACTTGTGGCATGCATCGCCCAAGAGAACTGTACGTCCAAAGTGCCACGTGTGGTAAAACTTTTCCTCGACCACCGCCATCGAAACCATATTCTTTGCAGTCGCATCCACAAAGTCGCCAAAGACTCCTCCAAAGGGACTCGTCTGCTCTCGAATCGACTCTTCGATCGTGTACTGTTCATCCAGCTTGCTCCAGACCCTGTCGCAAGGTAGGTCGGAACACGTAAATCCTGAAAATGATCCTCTGCTACTTCCAACTTCGCTGCCATGGATGGACTGAAGGACAGCAGGGTATTTTTGAAAGATGGATTGAGACTCAGAGCTGCTTGAAGACGATGTCTTGGAGAGCCGACCGAACGACTGGCGTTTTTTGAGAGACACAGAGTGTTGGAGAGGAGGGTGAGGCTGTTGTTGTTGTTGTTGTTGTTGTTGTTGTTGTTGTGAGGGTTGGAAGTGGTCATATTGGTAGATACCAGGGCTTGAGCTGGGCGATGGCGAAGCAGAGGATGGTGGACTGTACGATGTGGTGGACATGGTTGAGAAGGACGGTGTCGTCTTGTTCATGACTTTGGGCGATCCAGGGATATCGGATGATTCAACGCTGGGGCGAGATCCTCTGTTGTCCTTCTCGCTTGCTGTAGAATCAGACATTGCTGGGAGGGGCGAAGTCACTCCCCATCCAAATCGACGTTCTGTCATTGGCACGAACCAGATCTAAGGGTATCAGTAGCCATTGTATTAGTGTGCGTACCGCATGTTTGTAGAGAACTGGAGTTCAAGAAAATTAAAAAGCCGCTTACCATGCAATTGGACTCTTTGGGCATGACAAGGACAAGTTCACATTCCTTGGAGAGTAAGGTAGGGTATTGTCTCACATCAAGGGGCTTGGTGACTCCAGCAATACATCTCTGATCCAATTTTGGGCGTGCATAGTCTGATGGGTGAGGCACCTTTATAGACCGCTTCTTGATTTCATCATAGAACGACTCACGGATGGGCGAGGCACCGCCATCGGCTGCAACGAGAATATCGCCCGTGTAGCTGGTCCCGTCTTCACAGCGGACCTTGACGCCATTGTGGTTCTGAGCCGAGCTGGTGACACGCTTGCTAAAGAGGATCTTGTATGCCGGGATCCTGGAGAGTAAAATATCGTAGAGCTTTGGGCGGACAATGGTCAAGGTATCGTAGCCATATCTAACACATGTACATGAGCCATATGAGTAAAATGAAGAACCGTTAGCATGGAGATACGTTTATTTGGAAGCCAGAGCATGGAGAGCTCTTGTAAATAGAAGATGGGTATGTTCCACATGTGTGTGAGACGTGATGCACAAGTAGAGTACAACGCATGCAGACGTCGTTATAGGAAGTACACTAGTGCGATAAAACGATGCTTTGGGTACAAGCTGACAGATACTCGAATGTACCTGTCGCCTGGGTAGCCCACCGCTTAGCCAATGTTGTTGTTGTTGTTGTTGTTGTTGTTGTTGTTGTTTCTTCAGGCGCTACTGTTTGAGGTGGGTGTGAAGTTCCCCATTGATGATCCTCCCTGGGCGACAGTTGACCACCGACCCAGCGGCAAGTGTGCATGCAGGGGGTATTCCCATAAGTGTCGTACAAAAGTACAAAGAAAACGAGATGGGACATAATGAAACGAACGTGGCGGATGAAATTAAACATCTCGTTTTTCTCTCGCTGAGAATATGTAGATGTACTAGACTAGTAGAGCAAGCACCCTTTGGTCTCTCAATGGATGGATCATGGGTCATTGGTAAGTATGTGTTGTACATACCTGTCTCGGGCAAAGTCAACGTTCAATCGAGAGATCTTGGTCAAGTTGTGGTCGAGGAGAGTTACTCCGGTCATAAAGTTGGAGTGGCGGATCAAGTCGTCGAGCAAGCCCAGCTGTTCCATGACGCGCATGAGGGATGGACCGAGGTAGACGACAGCGCCCAGGGGGCGGACCTCGTCCTGTGCCTCGAGGACGATATAGTCGATGCCCGCACGCTCGAGCATGACGCCCAGCGCCAGTCCTGCGATGCCTCCTCCAGCGATGATGACCTTGAATTGAGGTGGGGCCATGATTTGGTTTGGTTTTTAATGTAGTGGAGAGAGAGTGGAGAGTGGAAACGTGCAGAATAAAGTTGAGTGAAGGACGAGGAAGGGTGGTCTTCAAGGGAGGAAGGAGACGTTTTATTGGATAGGAAGAGTGGGGTAGAGGAAGGAGAGGAGGTTGGTCTACGTCGAAGGTTCGTTGCGAGAAGGTATTTTTCGAACAAAGAGAAGAAAGGAAGGAAGAAGGAAGGAAGGAAAGAGAGAAGAGAGAGAAAAGAGAGAAGAGGAGACAAGGAGAGAGAGAGAGAGAGCGACAGAGTGACAAGAAGCGAATGTGCCTTGTTTGTTAAAAGAAGAGGAAATGCAGATCAAGAACGTGCATCTATCCAAGACGGCTGCATGGTGGAACCTGAGAGGGCAGGTGACTAGATGAATGTGTGCGTGTGTGGTGTAGGGGGAGGGGTGGGTGGAATGCTGTAGGAGGGGTGATTGGGGGAGCAGAATGATGGAACCAATGGATGAAGAACAAACAAAAGAGAGGTTTCAAGAGATGGCGATGAGAAGGAAGACGCTATGTGTTTGATGCGAAAGTGCGCCAGGGTCTCTCTTTTCTTTTTGGTGTGAGTGGTGTGTGGTTTGGGTGGTTTGGTGCCTGGAGGAGATGGCGCACAGAGAGAGAGCGCGCGATCGAGAGGGGAGCGGGCAGGGACACACAACAGGTGCCCTGTCAACATAACCCCTTCTCACTTTGACGGTGCATAGCTTAGTGCCATTTTATCGCACACAAACAAACATGTGTTTGGTAAATGCGCTCTTTGCTATTTTGCCATTTCATATTTGCTGCTTTGCTGCTTGCTATTTGCTATTCGCTACTTTGCCAATGACCCAATGCCTCCTTTGCTTTGCTCTTTGCTTTTAGCCAGACACCATCCGAGCCTGCTCTCCAATCATCTCCGTCAGAATTTCGCTGTACGCTGGATGGTCCCGATACCGAGAAAACCCGTCGGCATGCGTAAACACATGTCCATGGTCCCTGCACAGCGCCTGAACAAGTGCCCATCGCATCCGTGGGAACCGATGACCCCAATCAAACAATGTCTGCAACAAACTCTCAGGTGACAGCTGGCTCATTCGACTCGGTCCTGATCCTGAAGCGCAAACACCTTGGAGTAAAGGAAGCGCAGGTTGGAAGAAGGATGGATCCACAGAGAACGGTGGTTGTTGCCGTGGTTGCTCTACCTGATCGAAAGAACCCTGACCATCCTGCAAAAGCTCTGCAATGGCACTGGCATACACATACTGATTTTCCATGTCCTGTCGATACACAACGGGGGCACCGCTCCAGGGCTGGCCCCATCCAAGTGCCAGAGCGATGCAGTGGTCCTGCAGATCAGGCAAGTCAAAGTACGCGGCCAGCTCCATCAGATCCTTTACAGTGTAGTGAGAATAGGGCTCTGGTGTCGGTCTCTGGCCAGTATACATAAAGTGCGTCACTGCCTCGACAGCCTGTGGGATTGCGTCCACAAATCGGATCTCTTTCACGATGCCCGTCCGGCGTGGGTGCTCCAGCGGCATACTGGTTCCTGGAAGTGAGGGAGCTTGCGCAAGCAGTCGTTCACGACCCAGGTCCCTTCCCTGGGAAAGAAGCCGTTGAAAGTAGTCGGCAATGGTGCGCTCATTCTGTGAACTGGCAGTGTCTCTCATAAGACGCCTCGCTGGTGTGTCTGCTGCTTTAAGGATGCAAGAGTGGACTGGGATCACCGAGTAATGTTCCTCTGGTTCGTTATTGTTAGTGGTACCAGGTATCATGCAAGACAAGCGCATGTCGGCCGTCTCGATCCTGCCTAAAAAGGCGGCGAGTTTTCTGCTCGGATCGTCTGCAGCGTAGTCGTCAAATTGGGGACGCCTTCTATGGGCGTCTAGTGGGTTCAAGGCGTGGTACTGTCCTGGGCCCTGCGCTGTAGAATAGTTGCTGTATGTTTGACGTTGTCTGAACTGCATCAAGGTTACCACATGGATCGAAAAGTCATATAGGTTTCTGCAGCGGACCATTGTTGGATCTACATGAACTGTGTTCCAAGGAAAGGAGGCGTGAAGAACTTAGCAAGATCTTGGCCTTGTCAAACAAAAGCGAGAATACAAAAAATAAACAACAGACAATGGCGCTACCTTGGACACCACGAAGCAACATGGCTGGACGCCTGAGATGCATGGACATCACATTGTCCAGCCCTTGTACGACCTGCACATGCGTGAAGTGTGCAAGGAACTGGTACACCTTGGCCTGCTCATCTGGATCTGACAAACCAGCAGTGTCCGGAACCCACTTGAGCATGATGGTTAGGGCTGGTTCTCCACTCTCGAAAGACTGCTGGATGATGCACTCCCATGCCCCAGCTGGTGTAGCGACGTCGGTGACAATGGCTGTTGTATCGGTCGAGTCGAGGGATGCCTCTGTGGGATCGTCTGTACCACTGAGAACCGGGACCTTAATGTCGATCGTGTATGAGTTTGGCATTCCTGTTTGGCGTTGGCACTCGACAGGCGTTCGATGGGTGAGAACAAGGAGGGAACAAAGGTGGGGGCGCATCAAGGGCTTAAAATCGCATGCCATCAGCTTGTGATCATGCCGCGTCTCTGGAGAAAATGTCCAATAAAAAAATGGAGGCAAAACTGCCACTTTTTTTTTTTGCCTCTTTTCCTTCATCGTCTCCTTTACCCTCATCCATCCTTCATCGAAACAAACACTCCTGCTCCGGATTTACCATCCATACTTCAAATCCATCATGGATGTCCAAGAATCCTCGCCATACGAACCACCGGCAGCTGTTGAAGAAGTCGTTCGCACTTCCACCACGATTGCAACCCTTCCCCTAGAAGTTCTCCTATTAGTGTTCAGCTGCGTCAGTCACAGCGACCTCACCAAGTGCGCCCGCGTCTGCAGGCAATGGAACCAGATCGGCACCCCGAACATCTGGAAAAACCTCGACGCCAGTATGTTCTCCGACATATTTCAATATGATTACTCTCAGGTGAAGCAAAAACTGGCCAGACACGCCCATCATATCCGCGAGCTCCAAATCCCTTCTTGCATGTTTCTTGATTACCTGTTTACTCGCAAGATTCAATCAGAGATGCAACCTCCATTTATCATCAGCCACCTATACAACCTTGACTCGGCTGTCTTGACCAACCTACGCAAACTATCTATCATGTACCATGTGGACTGTACATACAGCCCCGATAGAAGTGTTCTGATGATGACTAAGGCCCTTCTCAAGTGCAATCCGTTCCTGACTACTTTGGATTTCCCTGAAGGCCAAGACTCGGCAGCACTGAAACCCCTGGTCCTTGCTTGTCCAAATCTGCAAGAGCTTCGGATTTGGGTCGGCACCAGCCCTCGAACGGCCAAAAAGATACTCGACTGTTTGCTCGAGAGCATCCAAACAGTGAGCATGACTGTCGACTCTAGAGTCGACAAGTTTCGTTTCATCACACCCCTCGAGATCCAAGAGGATCCTGTGCAGCAAGCTCTCACTGCCACTCCGCGATCCCACCCCAATCTTGCATCGCTTTCGATAATGGTCATTTCTTCCAGGATGCAGAAGACCTTTTGCTCCCATTTCTCGAGACGTGTGGCGCAAAACTCAGGGAGTTCAGTACTCCAGACACGAATTGTTTCTTCTCCGAGACGCTCGTAACAGCATTGTTTAAGGCTGGAGTGTCCATGCGGAAACTCACCCCCCGGCAATTGGTACAAAAGCACTTCTCATCTGACGCAGAGATCGCAAATATTATTTCCCAACACTGGCAGCTGTCTTCTATTGACCTGGATCGATGTACCGCTGCAAGCTCTCGCACTGTAGCAGCCATTCTGGCATCTCCAAAGTGCCTGCGGGAACTCAACGTTTCAGGATGTACCCAACTATCGAGCACAGACCTGACATCCATCCTCGGTGCAGCTGAGAACCTGAGCTCATTCTCAGCAATCGGGCAGCATAGACGATCAAGTCCTGATCCTTGGCTTTGGCAACAGACTTCGCAGCTTGAAAATGGAAGCCACCTCGACCGGGGACGTTTAAAGGCTGGATCAAAGTGCCACGAGCCATTCAAGATGTTACGCAGAATTCTGTTGAAGAGACCTTGGGTAATCCATCGGTCGCATACTGTCAAAAAGTCCAGAGAGCTGTGTACCGCAAGATTGCTATGCAAACGAACCTGAGCACGCTGAGCTTGGGTGGTGGCATTGAATTCAATTCACCATACCAGTGGTATTAAATGGAGATGACCTTGGAGAGTGGTTTTGACGAGCTCGTGTCCTTGAAGGAACTTGAAGAGCTAGAGGTTAGGTTCATGAACCACAGGATCGGCATTCCGGAACTCGAGTGGATGATTGAGCATTGGCCCAAGTTACGGGCAATCCATAGTCTCTTCCATAATGGCTGGGATTACGACCCTGCTGTTGTTGAATGGCTCAGAACAAAAGATCACAAGTGGATAGTTATCATAACTAGATGTGGGCATTTGAAGAGTTGGGCTTTTCAACAGTGTGGTACAATCTCTTTCTTTCTTTCTTTCTTTTTTTCAGCACATCTTCCATGATCACTCGTTGTTGCTCATTCGTACCCTTTCATTTATTTGTTTCTCATTATCTGGTCCACTTTAAGAAATAAAGATTATTTAAATACCCACGAATGGAAGAAAGAAGACAAAAAAAATTTGATCGGATCCAATGGAGCTTTGGCGCTATCCAAGGCACTAATGACCAACTCCACTCTAACCACATTATACTTGCAAAATAACTTCATTGGGTCCCGTGGGGTTCTGGCGCTATCTGAGGCACTCAAGGTCAACTTGGCTCTGACCACTTTGGACTTGTGGGGCAACTCAGTCGGAGACAACGGAGTTCTGACGCTGTCCGAGGCACTCAAGATCAACTCGACTATGGTCACTTTGGAGTTGCAGAACCACTCAATCGGAGACAATGGAGTTCAAGCACCGGCTGAGGTACTCAAGACCAATATGACTCTGGTCACTTTAGACTTGTGGGGCAACTTGGTCGGGGACAAAAGAACTCTGGCATTGGCTAAAGCACTCGAGACCAACTCAACTCTGACCATTTTGGAGTTGCACAACAATCTGATCATAGACAATGGAAGGGCAGGATGGTTTGAGGAGGTTCTCTAGTTTTGATCGGACCGGTCAAACTTGCCTGTGTATTCGTGCAAAATTTGTGTCCACGCGTCTCTCATTGCTGGGCAGAGAAAAACATAATGTGACAGATCCTCTCGTGGGGCGTGGTAATAGAGTCCATTTGGATTTGGGCAGGTTCAGCTCGATTGAGCGCAAGATCGCGTTCATTGTTAGAGAGGCTTGAACAATACCCATGGCGTGGTTGGCAACAAAGAATGATGGCCTAAATTTCACTGTGCCTTCATTGATTTCGTGGTAGAGGCGCTTGAAACCAATAGATCGATGTCCAGTGACAGGAGGATTGTCCACTACAGTGAGTTTGCAAGCTTCAATACACAAAAAATCGTTGGTCCAGAGTCCAAACAAATTGGTGATCGGAGCGAATCATCCAGTGGTATGGGACCTGTTCTGCAGCTGCCAGTCTAATGGCGATGCCAGGAGTAGTTCCACAGGTGGCATAGAGGCGCCCAACAGGCTGCAGTCCTAGGTGACCTTGGGCGGGCGAGAGAAAGCCTGAAGAACATGTCAAACAGTAGAGATACGACGGTCTGTATTTTAATCATCCGAGATCGAGGTGAGAGGTAGCACTGTGGGTCCAGAAAGACAGAGAAGGGCAACGGATCATTGGAGTGTTTCTGCATGGCAGCGAGGTGTAATAAACCTCGGATGTGTTTATTCAGAGTCAGAAAGAGGAAGAGAGTCGGATACAGTTTTAAACATACGTAATGGGCCTCTCAAATTTTTTCCCAAGTTCCTTTGAAACTTTCTTGGTACAGCCATGTTCAATGTTGGCTGATAAGTGCACTGCACAATGAAGAGAAAACAGTATGCCTTGGGCATTAGTGGTGTCACTCAATACGACACAAGTCACCCATTTTTTTGGTGCTTGAAATGTTGGTGAGGTCAACACCAGGGCTCTTTTATCATCCAAGTTTTTTGTATTGCCGCGAGCCAGTCTTGGTCTTGTTCAGTCCAACGAAGGCAAAGAAAAAGAGGAACGTTCAAATAGATACTCATACTGCTGTGCGAGACCTTGTTTCTCTATGGAGTGTGTGTGTGTATGTGCCATATCATTTTCTCCCTCTCAGTGTTTCTAAGAACATGTGACATTCGCGTTCGCATTCGCATTCGCATCATGTAAATTCAATGAGAAGCCACTTATTCGCATTCGCATTTGAGAAACACTACTCTCACTTTTTCAAAGCAATGAGAGACTCGCAGATGAGGGTCACGATTGGGCTCAGATGCGTCAGAGTCCAATGTTAGATGCTTTTTTGCACTTTACGCCCTCTGGTTACAGCTCAAGCATAAAATGGACGACCTTGCCCTTATTCATTTTTACTTTTTTACTCCTCTATTCACTCACTCTCCATCAATTCAGAAGCACACAAGTTTGTTTCCACCACTACTATCCATGCGACAATCGAGCATGCCCGTCGTTGTGGCTCTTGCCACAGCTGTTGCTCTGTGCCTAGTCTCTCAGGTCCCCTCTGCTACGATGGCCTCTCCCATTGCCACTCCAAACCCTCACCAGAAAACATTCACTCGTCCCTCTGTAAAGCCAGCTACCGTATGTGGAACCGTAATTGGCATTGGTAACGCTCGCTCTCCTTCTCTCTCTATTATTCTACCATCTCAGTTCTCATAGTTCTTGTTAGTTTGTCCAGAAGATGACAGTGGTGCTAACAGTACAGACTCTCTCTCTCTCTCTCTCTCTCTCTCTCTCTCTCACTCTCACACACACACGCACGCACGCACGCACACACCTTTGAACAGACTTTGACAAAGAAGAGTTCTCGGTCGGGTTTGTCAATTTGACAAACCAGGTCGAATTGATCCCCAATAAGGACGGCGACATCTACACCCCCAGTTACGTCCGCATCATCGACTTCCCCGACGACAGCTCGCGGGAAATCCTTTTTGGCAAAGATGCCCTCACCCGACCATTGAATGAGCGCGAAGAGAAGCTGAAAAAAGCCATTTATGAAGAGCGAAAGAAGTACTGGCCAGTCCAGAATTATAGTCTCCCCATTCCCGATATCGATTTCCAGTTCAAGCCCGACCGAGCCTATGGACTGGGTTTTTTCGGTAGCATCAATCTCCAGAAGTCTTTCAGGAAGTTTCCCCGTTTGTCATTGTTGCTTCACACGGAGGGTGTGATAGTCGGGGATGAGTGGGAGAATGTGTCATCAAGGTCGATTAGAAGTGATAGTTGGAATGCGACAGGACAGTGCCCAGGCCCCACGGACGCGGAATTAGAGTATGGGAGGAAGAGGCGGGAAAAGGAGTACATGCAAAAACTAACGGTCGTGGGACTATTGATGGGGCAGGCCAAGGAGATGGCTGAGGAACGGTTGAGGGAGAAGGTCAAGTTTGCAGTTGTGACTGTGCCCTCACTTACGGACAAGTCGCATAGCAGAACCTCGCGGGATACGCCACCGGCGCTACATACTGAAGGCCTGGTCCGAGGGGGACTTTATCCACTCAGGGTCTTGGAGCAGTCGGAGGCTGCTGTTTTGGCGTACGAGCCCCAGATTTCCAAGGCGGAGCGCGCAGCAGGCGGGAGACCGCAGACGGTTGTGTTTTACTACCTGAACCCGTTCACCGAGGGGATCTCTGTCTTTGAGACCAACCGTGATCCAGCCGAGGAGGACTTTCTTCGCCTGAAGACCGTGGCCAAGTACCATTTCTACCCGTCGGTCCACAAACGGATGAAGAAAGCTATGGCGCGGTACTTGTACAAAATGTACACTGATGGGTCGCACATTGCATTGGACACACCACGCAAGGACTGTGATTACTGCGAGCGGATTCTGGACGGATACGCCTCCAACCCCAAAGAACAGGCGATGGCTTTCCTCCGGCGCGACATTGAGGTGGTGACATATCAGTCTTACACCTGGCCTCTTGATGATTCGGAGAACGATGCGAAGGAGGAATGGTTCTTTATCTCGATGACAGAGTATGTGATGTTGACACGCAAGGAGTGGAGGGATTTTGAAAGGGCGTGGTTGAAGACACATTTCGGCGCGATGCTGGATAGAGCGTATGAGAAGAGCGGTGTCGAGGTCGAGGCAAGACCACAGCGGATTGATCATTTCTTGATTGTGGACGAGTCCAGATTCCGCAACAGGACTTCGTCGATCATGAGGGAGGTTCTTGGAGGTAGTGCTGAGTTGAATGAGCTGGTTGACCCAGTGATTAAGCACAAGCTTGGACTTATTATCTCGCATGGTGCTGCACGTGTTGCAGACTATCTTACCAAGCGTTCTTCCCGTCACTCGTGCCAGTAGTGTTATTGTGCTTTTCACATAAAAAAATTAATTTGGTCGACATTTCTCAAAGTTACCCAAACTCAAAAAATGGAAAACCCAGAATTGATTTTGGGTCACACCGAAATTAACGTAAATCGGACCCGAATTAACTGCCGTTTCTTCACAGCTCTTGAACTCGATGAACACTTATTTCTACGATATGAGACTGTAAGTCCACTGTTTTAAGGAAGTTGCTAGACATAATTGATTATTTCATTACGGTTTTAGAACTTTTTTTGGCTGTTTTCATAATGAAATAGTTAATTCTACTTCGGCGCCCAAGAGGGGTCCAAGGGAAAAAATGTGAGGAAAAAATTAGCTACAAAAGAAACATAAATAATACATCTCACTATTATAATATCTTTTTCCTCCACTCGTATCTTGCTACTTGAACTCAGGTCCTTCTTCCTCGAATAAAATGACCTACTCTGAAGACTTGCGATGGCGTGCAGTCATTTTACACAGCTTCATGGGCCTTGAGCGAAAAGAAGTTGCGGCGCTTTTGGGTATTTCTCCTGCAAGCGTCAAAGACTGGACTGGTAAGTAGTTTCATGAGCTCAATTGACAGACATTGATGCTGTAAACAACTACTGATAACGCGAGAATCTCAATAGCTTTGTTCAATCGCACAGGACATGTCTACAGTGCTGATGTAAGGCTCAGAAAGCCTAGATGGCGCATTGAGGTTCTGAAGTTTGTCCTCACATATGTTCAAGAGCATCCTTGCTTTATCTTGGAAGAGCTTCAGATGGCTCTTCAAGAAACATTTGAGGAACTAAAGACCGTATCAATTCCAACAGTATGTCGTGCTCTACGTCATGATCTCAAGCTGTCTCGAAAAAAATTGGAGAAGCGTGCCAGGGAGGCTGTCCCTCAAGAACTCGAGGATTTTAAATTTCGTCTTAGCCCTTTCTACAACTTTCCGGAGCAACTGGTCTTTGTTGATGAGACAAGCAAGGATGGACGATCAGCTCTCCGTCAATATGCCTGGTCTCCTATAGGCACCCCTGCTATCGTGTCCCTCCCGTTCTCGCGTGGGAAACGCGTGTCGGCCCTAGCTGCTTTTAATAGCAAAGGCTTTCTTGCATGGTCTTTTACTAATGAAACTTTCACTCGATTTAGTTTTCATGACGCATTTGTCAAATCCATTTTACCTCACCTCAATCCGTACCCTATGCCAAACTCCATCCTTATTATTGACAATGCTAGAATTCACATGTACAAAGAGTTAGAAGCCGCCATAGAGAGCCGAGGTGCATTGCTCTTCTTCCTTCCTCCTTACTCTCCCCACTTTAATCCTATCGAAACTGGATTCTCACTGGTCAAGAGATACATCCAAAAACATGGCAACCTTGCTTTCCATCATCTCCCTGAACCCATTCTGGACTTAGCGTTCAGGGTTTCGGCATCTCACAATGAAAGCATAGCTGTCAATCTCTTTGAACATTGTGGCTATGAGTGCAAGATTTTGAATTTTTATAAATAAGGAGCAGTTTGATTTGGAATTTTATGCATGGTCTTCATCTGGCATATCTACTGTGGGGGGTTCGAGTTCATTGTCACTGACATTGTCTCTGAAGTTGGGGATACAATTAAGATTCATGTCAGGCAGTTCAAGCAAGTCCTTGATGTCAACAACATGAACCTCAATGGGGAACACAACAGTGCCTACTCTAACCCTGACCTTCTTGAATAGTTCCTGGCGAGCAGCATTTTCAACTTCTGTGCGGCTGTTGAGCCTCTCGCTCTCCACATCAAGGCCAGCCAATTGGGAAAATGTCCGCGTATTAGGTACAGCGAGCAGTTCGTTTTCTTCTGGAACCCCTCTGCGGGCATAGTGTCGTGAAAGGTGTGCCTTTGTCATGGCTCCTAATGGTGCCAGCCGTCCCTGTTCTATCTCTTTGTTAAGGCGAGCCTCTGCAGCTTTTGTACGAATCATGGTGGCTCGTCTGAAGACCTCGCCTGTGCCTATACTTGGACCACCAGCTTGACCTTGGGTTCCAGCTCCAGTACCATCCTCTGCAAGATAGACAAACACATCAACAACTATCCCCTCCGACCTTTTCTGACGTCGTGCCTCATTTTTCCATGCCTGCTTTAGCTTTAAATCACAGGTCTCTTCATCCAGTGCCTTGTAACTATCTTGTCCTGCATTATGGTTCGGTTTCAAATACGCCTGACTATCATCTGGCCACTTGAAGCGCTGAAGCCCATTAGTTATCCCCCTGATCCGTGAACATAGGACGTTGATGTTGTCACAGTCCCACTTGAAGTCCCAGACAACGGGCTGAGGAAGGGCCTTGCGAGCACGGGGTTGCATGTGCCGCTCCCCACATCGAAAACTGACTCTAATGGAAATAGAATCCGGTACCTGGTACTGACTATCACTGCTTGATGGACGTATTGACGATGGAGCAGGCGAGGGGCTGGCCATATGCAGAAAAGGAGGAGGAGTGAGCTCGACGAAGCCCTCAATAGGAGGCGAGGGGTGTGGCGGCAAACTCGGCGAACGCCACTCAGGAAAGTCCACAGGTATTCGTTCTGGTGAAGGAGAGTTTCGCACAGAAGGATATGGATATGACGACTCCCTTACAGGAGTTTTAGCACGGCCCTTTCCTTTGTCAAGACGACGAGGTCTGCGTAGAGGAGGTAGTGGAGGTGTATGTTGTCTCACAAGTGTCTGATCAGAATCGTCACCCCTTGAGCTGCGAGTGGACCTGCGTGTGGGAGGAGGGACCGCAGTGGAAGTAGACCCTCGAGATGTAGACTTCAGCATATGCAACTCAACATGGCGTGTTTCTTTATCAAGGCGTGATGATCTACGCGAAGTGTTGGGCTTTCTTGTCATGATGTGTGAGGGAGGTAGAGAGAACCGAAAAGTGAGAGGAAAAAATAATTTATGCAGCCAGAATTAATGCAGTCCGCGATCCAAATTGTGCCAACTCCGATTTACTTAAATTTGGAAGTTGCTCAAAAAAAATTAGACAATTCTATGTGAAAGGCACAATACTGTGTCTTTCATATAACTCGGGGGCGGAAATAAAAAAATACTTCTGTGGTGACTAATAGATCAAGCGCATTTACGTTTTATTTTGTTGGTTGTTGTAAACATTAGCTGGGCCAACAGTTCTGCATGAAATATTTGACATACTAAAATGAATAACGGAACGAAGAAGGAGGAGCTAACTGCTCTCAAATTGGTACCTCTTTTATAGACATCGTCCAGAGGTGGCTTGTACCTTGGTTGTTTATTAAAGTTTACTGCTTCCAGTAAGAACAGAATCATTATACTACTTTCATTGACCCGAGTATATGTCACGAATAGCGATTCGTAAACTAGATTGAGCAGAAATAAATGAGGAAGAGCAAACTTATTGTTTCCAAGTCTTGACTGCAATATCGAAATGCTCTTTTATTTCGCCGCACAAACACGCGTCAAACCCTCTCGGGCTGCGATGCAAGCATCCTCGTGTCTAACGCTCCCGCAGGTGTGATACCCATGTTTACGTGGGTTCAAACAGCCAAGACCGTAGGTGCGCATGGTCGGACAAGCGCCATCACATTGCCAGGTCCGTTTGTTCCTGCCCTGTTTGACAATCACGATAAGAAAACCACTGTTCTTTTATTATACAACTCATGGCCTCCATAGATTAGTCTATTCTAGTTTCCTATAAGTACGGCCTTGTTTCGGCCATTTCCGAGTCCCTGTCTAACAATACATTCAAATTTGATCCCGCACATTTCTTCCGCACTCTGTACTTACCTTCAAGCTCGGTTCTTCACAATATACAACACTGCAAACGAAGTCGACTTTACGAAAAGTCTTTCGCGTTTTTCAGGCAGAAAACAATGACCTTTAAACCCCAGAAACTTTTCCAGTCCACGTACACGACTGAGAGGGATGGGTCGAGCCTAATAAGCAAAGCAATAAGGAAAGCGAAGCAGTAGCCAGTTATCGTTACATGGCATTATATATGCAAACAATGCATGTTCGAGGCAGTCTCTCTCCTCATACTAAACCCTCTGAGTTTCCTTGGAATTTTCTTTTATCAACCATGATTGATATTGCACGACCGACCGTCCTGCTGTCAATTTGCTCTTGCCACTCACCTTTGCCACCACACATGTGCCTTTGCCAACGCTAGAGCAAATATGCGACCAGACTGTCGACTCCACCAGCAACTTTGTACTCATTGTTTTGACTTTGCCACAAGCCAGCCAGTTGTTTTCTTCACCTATATCTGACTTTTCCCCTCTTTCCATTATGTGACACCTTACATACCATGCAATTGTGACAGATGTATAACATCCCCTTAAGCAACACTCCAATTCAACCTGGTAGTGGGCAATGAACAAAGTATCACGACGCGACCTCGAATGATAATGAGGGAGGAGAGAAAGAGCCGACATCGAGGGATCAAAAAAGCAACGTCGCTATGAATGCTTGGCTGCCACTAGCCAGTTATCCAGATTATTTCTCTCCATTTTCGATCTAGCATATTCTTGACTTGTTCTTCTCCGCCCCATCTGTTTGACTTTTTTTCCCTGTCCCTCTCCTTGACTTTTCTCTCTGCTCCATTCTGACTTTTTTTTTGTCCCTCCCTCCCCTTTGTAAGAGCATAATGCAATTGTTGGTGGAAAGAAGCTGCTGTTTTCATCAAGGGAACTACGTGGTATTTAAGTCTATCTGTTGTGGGCGTGAGGGTACTCCAAAAGCTGAGAAGACCGGTGGGGGCTCTGAAACCGGTGGGGACTACAGTATGAGACCGGCGAGTGTGGATCCATCCTGGGGCTGTATCCATCTTGAGTCGGCTAAGCAATACTCTTTCTCTCTGCATCCCGTGATCTTTGGTTTGAAGTTAGACACACCACCCATAGTCGCATACCTTGTACGTAAAAAACGGAACGTTCAATAATGGCGTTTTTGTAACTACCGCGACGTATATCGACAGGTCGCTCGCTCCTATTGAGGACCTGGGTAATGGAATCGTTCATGCTCGCCTCATCACCGAGCATTGTCCCCTCAAAAATTCACATCATCTCATTTTCCTTTCACTCATTCTCACGCCAGAGACTTTTTTGAAAAATGTACCCCTCTACCGTCTTCAGAAGGCCCGTTTCTTAATACAAGTGCGAGTGCTTCCCTCAGAAACCGTTATTTGAAGATTGTTCTCCTAATTTTCATTTCGCATCATCTCGAATTCTCGACATTCCACTAACAATTTGCAAAAACGTACCCCCAGGCCTTTTTCGCCAATATCACTTTGCTTAACCCAAAAAAGAGCGTGTTCGCTAAGAACCGTTATTTAAGATTGCATTGCCAACAATTACTCATGCAAAAAATGGATCGGAGCAATAAGCTCTTTCTTCGTGGCGTGAAAGGGGAAAATAAATCAACATTTTCATGTATAAAATTTTTGTGAGCGACCATGGGTGGTGTGTCTATAGCATGGTTAACCTTGGTCTGTTTATGCCTCGCCCTATCCAGAGTCAGAATCTTGGAACTTACAAAAAAATATTTATTGCTTCGCCCAGTCAAAACCTTAAGCCATCACATTTCGAGAAGAGGTGTTCGAGTTTTAAAATTCTCTCTCCCATTCGCTTCCATCTTCTGCCATATTTCACCCATACTTCCTATTTCCAAGATACATTCATCGCTGGTAAAATTTCTACAACACTACAGAGGAACGGAACCGTAGACAAATTAATGATTGGTGGTACCATGACTACAACGTTATGGACAATCGGAACTGGAGGATCAAAGGCACTAAATGAGGCACTCGAGGCACTGAAGACCAATGCTAGTCTGACCACTTTGGACTTGGGAGGCAACTCGATCGGAGAAAAAGGAGCTCACGCACTGGAAGAGGCACTCAAGACCAACTCAACTCTGACCACATTGAACTTGTACAACAACTCGATTGGAGACAATGGTGCCCAGGCACTGGGAGAGGCACTCAAGACCAACTCAACTCTGGCCACTTTGAACTTGCTCAACAACTCGATTGGAAACGATGGCGCCCAAGCACTGGGAGTGGCACTCAAGACCAACTCAACTCTGGCCACTTTGTACTTGGCTAACAACTCGATTGGAGACAACGGAGCTCAGGCACTGGGAGAGGCACTCAAGACCAACTCAACTCTGGCCACTTTGAACTTGTACAACAACTCGATTGGAGACGACGGCGCCCAAGCACTGGGAGTGGCACTCAAGACCAACTCAACTCTGGCCACTTTGGACTTTGGGAGAAACAAGATCAGAGACAACGGAGCTCAGGCACTGGGAGAGGCACTCAAGACCAACTCAACTCTGGCCACTTTGCACTTGCCTAACAACTCGATTGGAGACATTGGTGCCCAGGCACTGGCTGAGGCACTCAAGACCAACTCAACTCTGGCCACTTTGAACTTTGGTAAAAACAAGATCGGAGGAAAAGGAGCACAGGCACTGGGAGAGGCACTCAAGACCAATTCAACTCTGACCACTTTGAGGTTGAATGAGAACCCGATTGGAGATAACGGAGTTCAGGCACTGGGAGAGGTACTCAAGACCAACACAACTCTGGCAGCTTTGCACTTACAAGACAACTTGATTGGAGAAATTGGCGCCCAGACACTTGGAGAGGCACTCAAGACCAACTCAACTCTGGCCACTTTGCACTTGCCTAATAACTCAATTGGAGACAATGGTGCCCAGGCACTGGGAGAGGCACTCAAGACCAACTCAACTCTGTCCACTTTGAACTTGCTCAACAACTCAATTGGAGACATTGGCGCCCAAGCACTGGGAGTGGCACTCAAGACCAACTCAACTCTGGCCACTTTGGACTTTGGGACAAACAAGATCAGAGACAACGGAGCTCAGGCACTGGGAGAGGCACTCAAGACCAACTCAACTCTGACCACATTGAACTTGCCTAACAACTCGATTGGAGACAAAGGTGCTCAGGCACTGGGAGAGGCACTCAAGACTAACTCAACTCTGGCAACTTTGAACTTGCTTGACAACTCGATTGGAGATGATGGCGCCCAAGCACTGGGAGAGGCACTCAAGACCAACTCAACTCTGGCCACTTTGGACTTTGGGAGAAACAAGATCAGAGACAACGGAGCTCAGGCACTGGGAGAGGCACTCAAGACCAACTCAACTCTGGCCACTTTGGACTTGAACAACAACTCGATCGGAGACAACGGAGCTCAGGCACTGGGAGAGGCACTCAAGACCAACTCAACTCTAGCCACTTTGAACTTGCAGAGCAACTCGATCTGGTACAAAGGACTTCTGGCATTTTCTGAGGCACTCAAGACCAACTCGACTCTTACATCTTTAGACTTGCAGGGCAATTTGATCGAGCCCAAAATAGTTGAGGCATTTTCCAAGGCACTAAAGAGCAAGTCTGCTCTGACCACTTTGGACTTGACATGTAACTCGATCGAGGACAATGGGGCTCATGCACTGAGTGAGGCGCTCAGTACAAACTCAACTCTGACGACTTTGTACTTGACTGGCAACTTGTTCAAAGGCAGTGGAGTCCATGCTCTGGCTGATGCGCTCAAGATTAACTCGAGTCTGATTATTTTGGACCTGCAGAACAATTCAACTGGAGATGGTGGAGTTCAAGCACTGTCTGAAGCACTCAAGATAAACTCTACTCTGACTACTTTGGATTTGTGGCGCAACTCAATCGGAGAGAAAGGAGCTCAGGCGCTGGCTGAGGCACTCAAGACCAACGGGACTCTGACCACTTTGTACTTGCAGAACAACTCGGTTGGTGACGGCGGGGCTCAGGAACTCTCCCAGGCACTCAAAATGAACTCAACTCTGATGACTTTGGACTTGTGGGGAAACTCGATCGGAGACAATGGGGCACAAGCGCTGTCTGAGGCACTGATGAGGAATTCCACTCTGACTACTTTGTACTTGCAGAACAACTCGATCGGAGACAAGGGAGCTCAAGCACTATCTCATGCACTCCAGATCAATTCGACTCTGACGACTTTCGACTTGTCGTGTAACTCGGTCACAGACAAAGGAGCAATGGCACTGTGCAAGGTATCCCGGATCTGCTTTGTGGGCACACAAATGTTTATGTGATGCAGAATTATGAACCCCTTAATAATAAATAAAATTCAGCAAATCACACACGCCCCCTTGAAATCTAAAGTGAGTAGTTGAGAAAGAGATGTGGATCCAATATCCACATCTCCTACTATGGAACTATGACGTAGGAGTAGGAGGGAGTAGCGGATACAAGGGTAATATGCCGCAAAAGCACCGTCTCAATCTACGAATCGCCGAACCCGAAGTACTGACAGCTCCCCACTGACAAGTCGTTAAAGTCTGTACAATTTTTTTTTGGCGTTATTGAAGTCTGTACATTTTTTTTTTTTTTTTTTTTTTTGTTCTCAATATTTTTATTTCTTAAGGGTTAGATAAGTGTTATTCGCGTTGTATCTTGTGGCGCTATTGGACATAATGTTGTAAAGCGCAGTCGAGGGTAGGAAGGTATTTTCTAAAAAGACTTTGAGAAAGAAAGACCAGATCCCATGGAGGCTGCTAGCGACGAGTTGATGGGCTTTGATCGAGTGTTTCTTCTGGATAAGTGTTTGGAGGCCAGGGCAATCTGGCTTGAGTAGGTTTTCCAGTTCCAGATCTGTCCAATCGACTTTGTCTGTGTAGTTGTGCAGTAAGTCCGTCCATACTTCTCTCTTTGTAGGGCAGTGGAAAATATAGTGGTATAGGTCCTCTTGTGGAGCGTGGCAGTCTGGGCATTCTGGGGATGGAGCTGTATGCCATTTCTCAAAACGGAAGGCGGCAGTGAGAATCGCATGGTGAATAGTGCGCCACCAAAGGTTCCAACTCGAGGCCTAAATATTTGCCTTCCAAAAAGTGCGCCAGTGCGATTTTTTGGCAGTAGATCGGTCTTGGACAGAAGGAAGTAGGAAAGATCGAAGTTGCTGTGTGCATTGAAGTCTGTACAGAAGCAACTGTGCAAAAAGTACCAGTAACAACTCATAGCACCTCTTGACGCAAGAGACAAGAAGAAGAAAAAAAAGAGAGAAAAAAGAAGAGAAAGAGAGATGTTGTTCTTAAGAACAAATCTATAGAACAATGGGCTTAATCTCAGCAGATCGTAGCAACAAGGCTACTCTACTGCTTACAATACCCCGTTCAATTTAAGTCGTCTGCAATGGATTTATCTCTTCCAATATTTGAAATTAACATTAGCGGGCGCCAAACAAAACCTTTCCGCCTTGCCTGATGACCACATATCCTTCCACATATTGCTCCCGTTTTTTCCAATAAAATAAAATTTGCCAGCGATGAGCCCATTCTCATTCCGTTCGTTCCCATTGTACTGCATCTTTGAACCCTTTCAAACCCCTGATTGACGTTGGTAAAGTGATGTCTTCCTAGAATTTTTTGCGGTATAAACTCCTTAAGTCACATTCAGCTGCCATACTATACGAGTTGCAAGACTGACTGCATCCACAGGACGTGTCAATAAATGAACGGTTTTAAAGCCCTGAGACAGAAAAAAAAAGACTGGGTTAAGTGTCGTAATGGGTCAGCATACAGTATGTGATGCAGAAAGTCTACGTCCAGTCGCAATTACTACCTTGTCCAGACACTCTTAACAAAAAAGATACAAGCGCAATAGAAAAATATCACAGCCTGACGGGATCTAATGAACGAGGAGGCAATGAGCAGGATCAAAAGGCAACGTCGCTATGAACGCTTGGCATAAAAAAAGGGCACGAACGACGGAATGTCTGAGAAATTTTAACGACGGAGGGAGAAAGAGCCGATATCCACAACCTCGCTAGCGTTACTCTCTGTGACGCTTGTGCCAATGACTCTTTGAGTGAGCACTTGAAGAAGGGGCAAAGTGATCCATGTTTTTTTAATCAAATAACAAGAGTAGAAGCAGAAGGCGCGAGAATGTTTGAGAGGGATCGGGGGTCGAATGTAAAGAAGGTGAACGAGCATCTCGAAAAAAAGGATGAAGTCGCGAAAAGAATGATCATTATTTTGGAGCACTGTACATTGCCGGCGACTCCAAAGAGCTGATTTCTAGGACCATTAATGAACAAAATTTGTTGAACGGGAGGCAGCTGTGGTAACTATGGTCAAGTCACCCTGGAGACGTGCTCTCTACGTTCATCATGACCACATCCATCCAAAAGCTCTAACTGCGCAAAGTAGATGATCAGCCAGAGTGAAATAGGCGAGAGCTTTCATCCAGCAGGGCAAAATGAACAAGAAATACTTTGACAGAGGACTAATTGAAACGTTGTTTACGTCGTTTATTTTCTTGTTGACCAAATGATCGCCTTATATATCAATCATACTACAGTTACATCCTATTGCAATGATTCCTGAGCTTTGGACCAAGAGTAACGAGGGTTAGATAAGCCGTAGTTTAAAAATCCAGTGTAAAAGTAGAGGATCTTCTTGACTGCCGGCCGGTGTTCCTCAGAGACGTAGAGATACATGTTTTCCAACATCTTCACTTGCTCATTCCTCAAGTCCATTACGGACTGAAGAGCCTCGAGTTCACTCTGACCCTCGCGCTCATGCTTGCGGACAAGATTGAAGGGGTTCTCCTGGTCCTCAGCACGTTCCATGAAGTAGGAGAAGATATCATTGTCTATGGCCACGCCAGCGGAAATGATCTGGACAAAGGAGTTGCGCAAGTTGATCATGGACAGCTCCTCTTCGGAAACCACCCAGGAGAGAACAAGGGCAGCACCACTGGACCAGCGCTTGACATCAATATATTCCTCAAGAGTGACATTGAATCCAGGCTCCAGGCGCCGCTTCCAGAACTGAGCCTCCTTATTGCTAGCAACAAATGCCTCTTCACTGTTTGCATAGATGTTCTCCATCACCTTGGGGGACAGCAGACGCCGGGAATCATCCATGATATCTTCTTGGACCACCAGAGATAGCACCGCCCTCTCTGCCATCACTGGAAACTTGTCCCCGAAGACCTCCAAGATGTTGAAGGGCATTTGTTGACCTGTGGCCAGGGCTCTTGTGTTGGCGAGGAAGACCTTTCTCAGATCCTTGTAGGATTCGTCAGACATAAGCTGCTCCTGGAGATCGTCGAACAAGTACAACTGGAGAGTGACCTTTTGCCAGAACTGTTGCTGGGGATAAGTCGTCAGGGACGAAGGAAGTACATGGGCCACATTGATGGCCCGTGCATCATTGATAAGGCGTTCCGGAATAGCTGGCCACTGCTGAACCCATTTCGTGAAATCAGCTTCAGTCGGATTGTGAAGAGGATCATAGGCAAAGTTGACAAGGTCTGGTACATAGAAGGTGAGCGGCCTCTCTTGACACTCTGTCCAATTGTTACTGATGGTCAATGGATCCTTGCCCTTGAGCTCCGGATGGACATAGTGGGCACCTGGCTGCACGGATAGGTGGGCACCTGGCTTCACGGATTGGTGGGCACTTGGCTGCACGGATAGTTGACTGGATGCGGTAACCATGTTGTCTGCGCGAGTAGTTGAGGTGGTCTGACAGTGGCGTGATGAAGAAAGGAGAGGGTACAAGGTGAAGAAGAGTGGTAGGGGAGCAGAGATACGACGAGTATTGAGATGTACAGCCAGGAGAAACGAGTAAACAAGGGGAGAGGTGAACCTCGAAAGACACAATATATATGCACATCAGGTATGTTGGTGCAAATACCAAAGGGGACGCAGCACGGGAAGGCACCGAACTACATATGGCGCAATGGTGTCACCAAATACCCAAATACAAAATCCTTGATAGAAACCTTAAAAAAGAGGAAGATACAAACAGCCCATTTTTTAACGTATGGAATGTACATGGTGTCAACAGCAGGGCTCTCTATCATCCAGATTTTTTTTCTGAATTTGCGGCGCCAATATGGACACGCTAAGGTACTGAATCACTAGAGCGCCTAGCAATATATGCACTACAATTGTCACACAAAGAAAATTTCAAGGGAACCGAGAGAAATTTCAAGGGCTCCTGGCGCCTCTTTCACCTGGTACTCCTGTGATGGTACACAGATATTCAAGCCTATGGTCAACTCCTCTGCGCCTTTCTTGCTCATTGCAGACCTTCAGCACCACCAAACCAACTCAAACAAGTTTGCATGCCTGCTCGGTCCTTGTTGTTGAATGGAACCAAATACCATTTTGGGTCAATCGTGCATGGAAACGGAGGACACTTTTGCTGTACTGTCTTCATAAGTGGTCGATTCCTCTTCTATGATGGTATGAAAACGCCCAAAGCTCAATGGCTGGAGCCTGACAATGGTGTCACTCAAAACAAAATCTTGGAAGATAGAAACCTTAAAAAAAGAGGACGATACAAGCAACCCATTTTTCGCGTATGGAATTTACATGGTCTCAACAGCAGGGCTCTCTATCATCCAAATTTTTTTTCTGAATTACGGCGGGCCAATATCACTCATCCTGCTGGATACCACATAGTTGCTGTCTGGTATCTAAGGATTGATGCATCTTCAATATATGTTCTCGAAGTACCCTCTGTAACTGATGTGCCAAGTCCTAGGCCAAGAGTAGATGCCCTCTACCTTTCGTCAAACATGAAAACAGAATCCCCTGCCCCACGGTTAGTGCAACCCCGTCGCTCAAAACAGACGCCTTGCCCGGCAGGTATATCTATGAGCATTGTTGGACAGAGAGGAGTCATACCAAAGTGCAAGACATGCGGGGTACAACTTGAGCGAGGTACAAAGTCAGCTTGTGCTGAAGGAGATCATAAATGGCCCACCGCAATTCAGAAAAAAAAATATGGATGATAGAGAGCCATGTTGTTGGCACCATGTACATTCCATACGCGAGAAAATGGGTTGTTTGTATCTTCTTTTTTAAGGTTTCTATCTTCTAAGATTTTGTTTTGAGTGACACCAATCAGAGCAAGGATGGAGTAGCATTGCCCACTTTCATCTGAACGAGGCATGCGTTTCAACAATAGCACCTCAATATCAGGCAAAGATAATGCCGCACATACATCCAGAATCCGATTCTCCATGAATTTTTTTTTTTTTTCTCGTGGCTAAATCGGACATTTTAGTGGTGTCTAGCGATGTCCGTCAGAAATCCACCACTAGAAGGGCGCCACTAAATTCATGTAACTCAATAAAAAATAAAAAAAAGGAGTCCACACAGAGACGACCTGAAACTCTGGCCTCTTCGAAACAAGAACGCCTAAGAAGGTCAATAGTGTTCAAGAAAAGCGAGAGTGTGCTTCTTGTGTGATAATAAACTCCGCATTGACGTTCCTCGCTAGGAGTAAAATCACGGCCGTCAGCACAACCTCCACAGGGCAAGCTCCATGTAGAAGACTCGGGTTAACACCGACGGCCGTGACTCAGGGATTCGCAGCTATTCGGTCCTGTCCATTGACTTCGGTGCCGTTCCTCTCTGTATGTGAACACAAATACATCGCGGGAAAAAGACGGCTTCCCAACACCCCTAAACGCATGTCTGCTCACTGGCAGAGGAGACAAATTCCCTGAGTCTCTTGTACCCGTCGCTCGGGACCAGTTGAGCTTAAGATTACCAGCAAAAAGCCGACGGTTCGAGGCCCGATCAGAAGAGCTCATTCAAAATGGTGCCAAAAAAAAACTCGATTTGGTGGCAAAATAAGAGGCCAAAACTGGCGCTCGACCTCCAACGCCAACAGCCATCACTCACTTCAGTTGCACCGAAAGCATTGATATGGAGAACTGGACACCGGATACGTGACTTGCTACGACATTAGAAATCAGTGTCGGATTAGATGGACTGCATACATGCTTCCAACAGTTCATCAATCGTTGAAAGACACGTCAGGTCAATCTTTTTTTTTTTTACAAGAAAAAAGAAGCAACACGACTTGATCGCAGCCCCAAAACAAAATGGAGATGATCTATTCAGAGGAGTGTGAATGGCACCGGAAAACAGGACTCTCACTGCATCTTGCCATGATTTGACCAACTGTTCAGGACCGAGGGGGATTTCAAGAGTGCGTTCAAAATCGCCTAGCAGTCCTCCTTGCGATTGATGCCCACAATTATACGGGTCTTCGTTTCTGCAATATGTATATTCGTATTAAAGATGCAAAGAGAAATAAAACTACTCATGGCGGCCAAGAAACACGGCTGGTCCCTCTAGTCTTCAAACTCATCTTCCGAGGACTCAATCACTCTGCGCGCCTTGGACGCTGCTGCTCGCTTGGACCGTCCCGACGCCATTGTCGGCTCAGCCGAAGCGCCCCGAGTGGGTATTGATGGCGCAGTGGACCTGCCTCCTTTGGATCGACGCTGAAGAGTCTCTAACTCACTTTCTTCGTCCAGGTCCTGGTCTTTCTCCTCCTCTTCTTCATCTTCATCCGAATACTTGAGCTTTCGACTCGATCCTCGGTTTGATCGTGCCTTTGGCTTTGTGGCCTTCTTTTGTGTCTCTGCCTTGGGTTTCTTGCTGGGTGGCTGCGGCGTGGGCTCGATCTCCTCTTCCTCCTCCTCGTCTTCTTCCTCCTCCAGTTTATCTTCATCCTCCATCACAGCATCGCCATCAAAGTCCAACTGGAAAGTTTTGACTTTGACTTGGGCGGCCTGAGCAGCAGCTCTTGTGGGGCGAGTAGCACGGGCCTCCCTCACGGCCAAGCGCCTCATGCCTCCCTCCACCTCCGACTCGGTCCCGTTGCCTTTCTCGCGGCTCGAGTTTTCGGCATCATCGATAAGACTATCGTCCAAGTCAGAATCGTCAGAGTCATCACGTCTACGGCGCGATTTACCCTATAAGTAGCAAACAACAACACGCAAATGAATTAGATCTCTTGATTTTATAGAGGAACCAAGATCGCAGACGCATACCTTCTTTTGTGGGGAAGATCCAGAAGGCACGCCCTTGACCTTGAGGCCAGCGAGCGCACTACCAGCCTTGCGACCGCCACGACGACCACCCTTTTTGACAGCGGAGATGGCCTTTGCCTCAATATCCTGGACTTCGTCGCCCTTGGCCTTGAACTCTTTGAGCTTGTTCTCGAATTCGTCAATAATGGGCTTCATCTCTGGCTTGGGTGGCTTGATCGCGCGGCCCTAATTATTCAGCACAGAAACGACAAAAAAAAAAAAAAAAAAGAAACTGTAAGTAAAACATGCTCAGTCCTAAAACAGCCATGACAAAATGAGTGAGAAAAGAGCTGCACCTTGGCGATAATATCCGAGAGATACTTGAAGACAGCCTCTTCGTGGACCTTATCCTGGTAGTTGGGGAATCCCTCCAGCAGCCTCTTGAAGCTCTTCTCGGTCTTGTACGGCAACATCGAAAGACAGAAGGCAATATCTCTCCAACCGCGGGGCTCCTCCGTGTTCTTGAAGCGCTGGCACAATTTCTCAATCATACTGTCCATGGTCTTGTCCTTGATCAACTCGAACAGGAATCTCATGATCTTGCGGTACGACTCTTCATCAACCTTGTTCTCCGAGTTGGACAAATGACTGATGATATCGGGCATATTGTTGTACACTGCGTTGTCCTTGCTGGTCAGTTCTGTGAAGAACAAGCGGGCCAAGTCACTGATACGTGCATCTTCGTCCACCAGGCAAATCGCCATCTCTCCCAGCTGACCCTTGACCTTGACCATTCCGTTCAGAATCAAGTGAGTCAACACCATCAGCGTGTTCTTCTTGACAGCCCGATCCGAATCCGAGAGTCGCTTGTAGAGATAAGCAATGTTGGCGTCGATCAGGTTATTGAAGCAGACAGCCATGTCTCCCAAGGCAATGATAATATTGGAGCGGATAGCTGGCTCGTGAGACTTTTCCAGAATCGTAAACAGCAGCTGCAGGTTGTGCTCACAAAACTCGGCCGAAATGCACATCAGCTTGCACAAGGCCAAGGAAGCAGAGCTTTGAAGAGTTTTGTCCTATTGGCAAACACAATAGATGGAAGGGTTAGAATAGCGCTACGCCTCTAGAGAAATTTTAAAATATCACTTCGAGAGACTTACCGAGTACAATGTGTTGTTGCCGCAAATGGTAACAATCAAGGGCCCGAAAACCTGGAGCAAACTGTCCTGGCCAAAGAGCAGCTCCCGCTCGCGGATATGCGCCAGAGCATCACCAAACTCGTCCTCCGTAGTTCCAACAACCTGATCCAGTTCGTCTTCAGCGTGATCTTTGTCTTTCTTCTTTTCGTTTCCGGCAATGGCTTTGCGACGTTTGAACTCTTCTTCGATCACCTCCATGTGTACGATATGCTTCATAGCAACGTGTCCCACAATGAAAAGAAGCTGGCTCAGCTGCCACGAGTCGATCACGAATGCATTCTCGGCGTTCAAATGCACCGTGAGATCTTCGCTGACCATGTTGACGTCGGGGGTGGACGAAGGCTCTACTGATGGTGACGGCTCATCCTCCTGCAAATTGAAAATAGTCTTGCACCTGGCCTTGATAATGTCGCCACACAGGATGTCAGGATGTTCGCCCAGCAGGTAAATGGTATTCAAAGCTTGCTCGGCAACAGCAAACCTAAGAAAGAGAGCAAAAATGAGGTTAATAAACCATACCGAGAAACGTTTCAGAGGTCACAACGATCCTCAAACTTACCAGTTCTTGGAGGTGGTAGGATGATCAATCAAGTTGCTAAGCTTGGTAAAGATAGGGTGGTCCATGCTCAAGCGAAGAGTGTCCTGGGCCAGAGCACCCTTTTGTTTCTTCTTTTCACCGGCGATGCGCTGAAGAGCAATGCATGAGTAGCGAGCCAGAGCCAGGTCCACCTTGCCGTGCTTGCCAAGTCCGATCTTGAGAATAACCTCGATCTTTTGTGCCACAATATCGGCCTTGGCCTTGGCCAGCATTCCCAGGATAATGATCGCACCGCGACGCTGTGGGTTGGGGATCTCCTTCTGATGGCTGTACACTTGCCACAGTTTCTCAATGACCTCGTCCGAGATGGTGATCTCGTTCCCTGCGTTCGCCGAATCCGAGACGATGGTGCTCAGAAGTTGCTCGAGAGAAGTCAGCTCTGCCAGTGTGCTGCCATAGGTCAGGCTGACCAGGTTTCTTGCGATCAGAGCCGTGTTCTCCTTCTCCGTCAGATTGTCGTCAGGAGCCAAGTAGATCTGCCAGTAGCACTCCATAAGTCGAGCTCGAACACTCTTGGCCTCATCGCCGTTGTCTTTCATCCAGACGAGATGCACCATTTTGCGGATACCATCCTATGTAATTATAAGAAAAAAAACTCGTTATAAGTTTGCTCCGCTTCGCAATGAATACAATACAAACGCTCGCAAGAACTTACAGATGACGCGCGGACTTTGTAGCGGTGAATGGTAACGAAAAAGTCCATGGCTTCGACCACCTCCAGCTTGGCTGTTGAGGCCAAGAGCTCACACATGACAGGGACAGCGCGATGGATAAGATGGATAAAACGGATCGCGTCGGCGTAGTATCTCTGTTGAAGAGTCTTGGTGACATACTCTTTGGATGCCTGGAGTTCGAGCAGCTCCTCGTCCGTAGGGAGAGAGATATCTTTGTCCTCGTCCTCCTCGTTCTCAGCCTCACCATCAACATCCATACCATCCTCGTCCATGCCAGCTGATTTCCTGAGGAGTGCCCGCCGCTTGGATGGTTTGGTGATCATTGCCTTGAGTTCGTCTGTCACCTCGGTATATTGAATCTCCCAGTCCTCCAGATCCAACTCGCCTCCGTGCATCGAGTATGGGTGAGTCTCGATCAGGCGCACAAATGTCTTGATAGCCTGTTTGCGGGACCAGAAGCTCTTGTCTGACAATCGTCCAATCACAAGCTCAGTCAATCGCTGACGACGCTTGGGGAATTTGGATTTGAGGTCGCAAAGGTTTCCGACGATCTGGATGAGCTTTGTTCGTACGTACGAATTGTTGTCCATGAATCGCTCTTCCAGGATATCAAAGAAGCCGTCGATCTGGTTTTTGATCTGATCCGTCTGCTCCTCGGCCGAGAGATATGCGATAAGGTGACCGATGACCTCTACGATTGCTTGGCGCATGATGTATGACTACGAGAATAAAATATAAGTGTCAGCACCACACATATCGTATTTCTATGCGCAATGTTGATCGTGTCTCAAAAGGCTTACTTCTCCGTCGAGATGGTCGATCAAGAGACCCATCTGCTTGAGGACCACCTTGGGCGCAAGCTCCGAGAGTCGGACCAAAAACTTGGAGTAAGCTTTGGGCACAGTAATATCCTTGATCGACTCTTCAAACTCTTTGGTGCTCACTTCCCGCAGGACACTGTCTGCCAGCTGTTGAAAGTCGTAAATCGTGATCAGCATCTCCAATAGTTCTGCCATCGGCTCTGGAGTATGCTCCCAGTACTGAAGATTCTGAATAATGGTCGTCCGTGCACCTAATTTTGGTCGTTTGAAGAGAAAATATCAGCAAGCTAAATAGACTGTATCCCATTGATTCAAATAGCACTATAATTTTGACCGCCGGCATCTTACCAAATTCGTGGTTATGATTTTTGATGCAGAGACACAGAACATGGTATACACGCTGCTTGAGGGCTGAAACCCTGACGTTCTCTTTGTTTTCAAGAATCTGGTAAGCTGGTTTGAAGAACAAACTGATGAAGCTTTCCTTCTCGTGCGTCGCTGTCCAGATCTTTGAAAGGTGGAGCCCCAGGCACTTGCACATCAGGTCCAGCGCCCTTTGCTTCTCTGTTGTCCATGTTGACACGCCTTGTTCAGAGTCGTCCCCATCGTTTTTGGCGCGAGATCCTTTGGGGCGCTGGAGGTTCAAACAAAAGCAAAAAATAAATAAAGTCTGTCAGCTGAAGTTGTAACAATCAGTATCGCCGCGTAAAATGCGCAAGAACATACTGTTGCTTTTCCCGACTTGTCCATGGTGGCGGCCTTGGATGTTGCCTTTTGCTCTGTGATGCTGATGATCCAGTAGATAAGAAACCCGTATATCTCCAGTGGCGTCCTGTGTTGGAGGTATGCGTCTTGGTCATTGAAATCCAGATCCTGTGCTGTCACTTGTAACTCGGCGTTGAATCCTGTGGTATTGACAAGAGGGAGAAGTATAGTGTGAGAAGTCCCTTTCTATTTTTTTTTTGTTTGTCGAAGGGTGAGACAACAACACGCGCCAGGCACAGTACCTGACAAAACAATATCCCAGACTTTGGTCGCTGTCTTTTTTTGGAGTGTGTTGAAGTGTCTATTCTCATTAATAAGAATAGCAATTCCAATTAGTCTCCGTGATGATCCTATAGCCCCATCCTTGTCCATCTCCTGAATGCATTACTTTATGAAGCTTCTGATTTGGTCGAACAGAGTTTCATCTGTAATGTTGCCTGAAGCATCCTGCAAACTATCGACAATTTCTATTGTATACCAAATAACGGTTGACCTGTTAGCCTAGAGCCTTAACAATGGCAAGAGAGTAAACCCGTTAGGGCTTTTCGTATGACAGCATGCCTCGAGGTACGTAATTTACCGTTCAATATGCGTTCCAGGGACTTGGGGTTTTCTCCTTCGATGGGGATCTCGCCCGGAATGTGAACGGTGTCCTGCAGACTGAGCAGCTCTTCATCGAGCTCAAATTGCAGCATCCCGACAATGTTGTTGTGTTGTTGGTGTTTTTCTTGTTGTCCTCTGGATGGAAAAGTGAACAGGGGATAATAAGAGCAGCTGTTGTTGGGGAATGTGCGCGGTGATGGAGAACAGAAACACCAACTCGTCGTTGGTGGCAACACGTGAGCTGCAGTAACTTAAGGGTCTGCACTCGCTTGTTTGTTTATTTTTTTTGGGCACGTATTAAAGCAGCAACTTTTTTTCTTTCTTGTGCTTTCTTTCTTCTAATCCTCCACCCTTCCACCCATCCCATCCCCCCTTCCGTTCCATCATTTCCTTGTTCGTAAGATACCCCCCATAGACCCCACCTTGATCCTCCTGCACCCTGATCCACGATTGCTATGAAAATAAATCAAAATGTTCACACGATCCCCTCCCCGTCCCCTCTCCATGTTATCTTATGAAGTTACTTGTGCCCTTCCACTCCTCCCATGGTATCCCAATTCCCTACCACCTCAAAGCTATGATGATCACAATAGAGTCAAGCACTGAATACCCGGCCGCCATCGTGCGACGTCGGATGGATGTACAACTTTATTAATTCTGAGCGCTTTCCCCTTCCCACACCTTTGCTGTTGATATGTATGTACAATGTATGAGATGAGATGAAAATGAAAGAATAAAAAAAAAATCCTTTGAGAAAAAAAAATTTTTACTCCGTTTTGTTTTGGTTTTTGGCATGATCGTTGTATGACACGCTTTTTTGCTTGGTAGAGAGATGAGTTTAGAGAAAACATGGGTCACCCATCTGGATACCAGATCAAAGAGTGCAGAGAACCCGCTCAATTGCTGTCGGCAGAGAGAGATCATTTGGCTACGATCTGCGAGAATTGTCAGCTCCACGAGACAAGTACTTGCAACGGTACCAGATAGGAGCGCGATCGTATAAGATTATATTGGCTAAATGTTCCCATGTTCCCTCATTTCGAATGATCTGGCTAAAGGCATCCAGCATCGACTTGTACTGGGCAGCCTCACCCGAAGTTATCATCACCCGCCGGCGGTGGTCAGGACATTGCCTGGGAGGGTTCGGGCATTTTGGTCTTGATAAAATCGAGGAGACCAAAGCAGAAAGCACGATAAATAAAAAGCCCACGATGGGTAGCAGCGAATTCGCGATAGAGACCAAAGACACTATCGGTAGCGAGGGTCTTCAACACAACGTCGAAATAGCCTTTGAACTGACGAGCACCGTTCCTGTCCATGAGGTCATTCACCAAACGGGTATGGACGTAGTGCATGAAGTAGACAAAGAGAGAAGTGAAGACCTCAGTGGCACAACCGGCGATCATGGTACCAATGTGCCTCTTGGAATAGCTATCCGCCTTGCTGTAGTAGAACGCCTCGGACACGGCCTTGAAAACCCCATGAAGGTATAACTGAACACCTGGGTGGGGATGTCAATGACCACGTTAGTCACGTAACCGCGGAAGAGAGACCAGACATCCTCGTTAGCAACGACACCCTTGAAGCAGTCGACGATACCCTTTTAGGGATGGGAGAGACGACTCGGCTTGATCAGCTCATCCTGGCACTGGAGAAGGAGCTTGATGCGTTCCAAGGGAGCAACACCGGACCTGGAGAACACGGGGCCGAGAAGTGTTAAAGATGGAGTGACAAAAAAAAAAAAAACGATTCAGACAGTGCCGTAATCTAGAGAGGGATGTGCAACTCATGGCACGTGCAAAGCAGATGTGCAGATGGAGCATGCAAATGGATGATGATGGAGCAAAATGGGAATTTTAGTCACTTGCGAGCAATGTTCTCTCGGAGACAAATGGCTTACTACCAGAATGTAGTAGTCCATGAACACGCCCATTCCTCTCCTGTGCAGTGTGTGGACTTCGCATATATGCGAGTGCGTGTGTGTGTTTCAAAGTGCAACGTGAGGAGAGGGGAATTATTCAAAAGCATGGACCTGCAAGGATCGAGGAAAAGCGACCCTCACTCCTCCCTTTTATGAGTGTCGTGTGTGTGGGTCTGGTGCAAACAGTAGCAAACGTCAACGTGAGTCTCTTTGGAATAGATCTGCGTCGACCTTTGAACAATCGCATCGAAAATGGAAACAGTGTCAAGAACATCTATCTATTACAATACAAAGGCGCGTCTTGTAGTCCGACAGCACCACGGTTTACTTCCTTTGTATTGCTTCCGCTCGCGGGTGTTCATAGCCGCTATACACTACACCAACAACTGCGAGTAATCAAATGTTGCCTACACCATGTCTTACCTTCGCGTCTGTAGTGTGTCCACCAACGACAAGAAATACAAAACGTCTGATAGCCAAAGACGACAGAGCAACAGGCAAAGACCAAGTTCAGTATGATTCAGCAGAGTAAGATGGCACAGTTTATTAAACGGGCCTGACATAAGAAATCATCAACGTGGACGACTTTTTTTTTTTTTTTTAAATGATGTTGGCGATAATGACGTTTTCCGTCACCTAAATCCTGTAGTCCTGCTGATTGGAACAAGATCTCTATCACAATCATGAAGGCTTCTTAGCCAGATCCACCAGAGTAGGCCTTGCCAAAGAAGATGATTTGCAGCTGATCATAGCCCGACAAGGCTCCGGCTCCTGCCACAGCTCTCAACACGTTGGCCGCGGCACCTTTGAAGAGGGACTTGTAGCCCTCCTTGCGGACGATCTGGCTGAAGGCATCAACGGTCGACTTGTACTTGACAGCCTCGCCCGAGGTCATCATCATTCGTCGGCGGATAGTGTCAATCGGGTAGGCAACGAAGCTGGCCAGGTTGGTCACGCCCCATCCAAGAATGAACTTGGCAAGGAACGAGCCCTGGAGCGATTCGGGCATCAAAGGTCTGATCGAATCGTAGATCCCAAAGGAGAGACCGCGGTAAACGAAGCTTCCAACAGCAGAGAGAGGGAAACCGCGGTAAAGACCAGCCACGCCATCGGCAGCGATGGTCTTTCTGTAGACGTCTGCAAGGCCATTGAACTGGCGGGCTCCGCCGCCCTTTCCTTTGGCATCGTTGGCCAAACGGGTACGAGCATAGTCCAAGGAGTACACAAACAGAAGCGAAAATGCTCCGGCGGCACCACCAGAAACGACGTTGCCGGCGAACCACTTGGCGTAGCCGTCCTTCTCCTTCTGGAAGTTGAACATGGCCTTGAAGTAGTCCTTGAAGGCAAAGTTCAAAGCCTGGGTGGGGAAGTAACGGATGACGTTGGCGTTGTTTCCGCGCCAAAGGGACTTGACACCCTCTTCAGCAACGACTCGCTTGAAACAATCGCCAATACCCGTGTAAGGGCGAGACAGACGACCAGTCTTCAACATTTCATCCTGGTTCTGGATGAGAAGCTTGACACGCTCAATGGGGGCAGCACCAGTCTTGGAGATGGCGGCGGCGACACCTATAGGATGTGCAGAGACAAGGATGTATGGAGAAAGGTTTTAGAACATGAGAAAAGTCTAGGCAATGGAAGTTTGATATCAGCCAGTGAGATTAATACGTTACCTCCCTATTGACCAGGCATGCAACGAAGCGAATGTGATTGCGAAGGAGACGTTAGGGACATGTTTGGGAAAGCGTCTTAATGTAACCATGCATTGGTATGAGTATGTGTACCAGAAGGAAGTCGGTGGCGAAGGTCTTGGGTTCCTGTTGCTTTTTCATAGCGGTGGACATGACGTGGTGGTAAGAGTAACAAACAAATAAAAAAGTAGAGTGGGGAGGGTTCCTAAAGAGGAAAGCGTTTTTTTTTTTGGATAGAGTGGGGAGGGTTGGACAATTCAAAATGCTGTGGAGAAGAAAAGGAAAGGAGACGACCTCTTCTTTTTAAACGAGTTTGGGTTGGCAGACCTGCGAACATTGAGGGAGCGAGGAGACGATCGTCTAGTGTGCAGCCCTCCCAAAATCCATAAATGTATGATCCGGTCCAATGGAATAGCCCTTGACCACGTCGACAACCGGGTCTTCACTTTAGCAAAAAATAAAATTTCGCTCGAGCGCAGCACTCTCCCTCTCGTGCCCGGTTTATTTTCTGCAGATAAACTGTGCTCTCGGATCATTCTCGGATGGTCGTCATCTACAGGTGCGACTATCGTGGGAGAAGAATGCAATTGAAGTGGTGCGTGCAGGAAACCCTAATCCTAATGGCAATGAACCACAGAGTTGCCTGTTGGCCACCAAAAAGACATCCCGAGTTCGGCTGCAATAGGCTGCGCATTACGTTCCTGACGCCCTCTATCATGCGCACCAATATAGACCAATCTGATCTATGTTACGAGCTGGAAGCAGTTTATTCTTCATCTTAAGTATGGAATAAAGACGAGTACTACAGACTCTGTACAGAAACCTCATCGGAACGTCTATCCTTTTTGCGGTTGCATATTGATTCATACTTCGTTTGGGTCGAACCATCCTCCTTATGTGCAGCTGTCAGCTCATTGCCCAGGACAATATCAAATCCTGCTCTACGCATACCTCTCGTGTCCATAACGCACGAAAGCTCAGTGAGTAGTCAGTTCCCGAAGACAAACCAGGCGCCGGAGTCGGTCCTTGACCAGTTGTTGTTCCTCAGCAGAGTACTTGACCAGGGTGCGAAAGAACGTACTTCTGACAGAAGATTTGCCTCTAAAATGGAAGGGGGTTGTCGATTGGAGCGAGGGCCATGACGAGTTTTTGTAAAATCTTCTTATATGCCCCCACTTGATCTGGGCGAAAGAGCTTGATATGGCTGACGGAGGTACAGTCCTGATCCAGACTTCTCAGACGAGGGCACTCTGACCGAATTCATGAGGTTTTGCTTTGAAGTCCAGCGTAGATCCATGCCTACATATACCCTCAGAAATTCCAGAGCGTGCTGTGTTTTGTGAGTCGTGCTGGTGGAGCGACGGTCAATTTCCAGGATTCGTAGTAAACCTAGGTTCGCGATTCGGCAATATGACAAGTCTAGGTGCAGGCGGCGGCCTGCATAGATCGGCTTCGTGTCCGAGCCTGCAATAGGGCATCGTGCCTAGAGCGAGTTTCCTGGTCTTCGATACTTTTGTCCGACATAGTGTCATGGCTTCTGGTCCAGCGCTCCATTAGGATCTGGGTACGCGATCTTGGGTTTCCAAGCTCCAGACGAGTCAGAGATCTACACGACTTGATGCCGTTGGTATGGTTTGTTGTGTGTTTCAGAAAACTACTTCAACTTGCGCAGTATGGTAAGTCCAGAGAGGGCGATAAATACAGAGAGGGATCAAATACAAAATATGTCCGACTATTATGAGCGAGGATCATCGTCGTCACGTAGCGACCATTGATCGCCAGATTGTGAAAAGTCTGGATGCGCCCAGGTTCTCACAGGTTGAGGTTGCTGAAGGATGAAGAATTCAAGGCAGAAGCCCAGTAGTCGTACCACTTTTGACAAGCTGTTCCTGAGATCGATCTTGTAGTGATGAGATGATGGCCCGCCGTAGTTTCGGGGTCACAAAGACCTACTGTGATGCGGTCGTGATGGTGCAAGAGTTGCTCAGTTTCCATCGTGGCTTCTTCGGCGAGATCTTGGCGCTGTAGGTAGTGGTGGTGACGCTTCGCATGGGTAGCATGTTGATTCCTGTTGGATCAGAGTTAGGTCTGAGTGATGATGGAACAACGCGTGCTTTCCCCCTCGCAAACTTGTTCCTCAGAGAAAATTTGTCTCTCTCATTTCTGGACTTTTTTTATCTTCTTGAGTGGTGGATAAAACGGTCCATCCATGTTGTTGCATGCTTGCGCGATTAATAGTCAAGATGATGGAAGGATGGCACCTGTACATCTGCATCCTTCTTTCTTTTTTAATATGTGTCCGATCCATCTGTTGCAAGAGATGGTGGCGACTTGATTATAGAAAAAAAACGTGGTGGCGACGAGAGCACGCCACAATTCAACGCGCAGTCTTGCCCTTTTCTTCGATTGGATATTTGTGTCCGCCTCGCTTTCGGTTTCTTCTTTGCAACTGCTCCACTCCACACACACCGCCGCCAGCAGGCCATGGGAATCCCAGTATCCAAACTATTCGCGTCCCTCTATGCCGCCTCCCTGAAAAAGGACTTCAGAATTCTGATCCTCGGTCTGGAAGCTGCTGGAAAGACTACCTTTTTGTACAAGCTCAAGCTCGGCGAAGTAATCACCACGATCCCCACTATCAGCTTCAATGTCGAGACCGTCACCTACAAGAACATATGTTTCACAATGTGCGATGTCAATGGCCGACAACGTCCGTTGTGGCGCCACTACTTCAAGGACTGCGCCGGGATCATCTTTGTGGTAGACTCGAGTGACCGAGACCGGATCGACGAGCTCAAATACGAAATGCAAATACTGGACCAAGAAGACGAACTCAACGACGCCGTCTTTCTGATCATTGCCAATAAGCAAGATCTCCCTGGCTGCATGACTGTGATCGAGTTGTATGAGGCACTCGGACTATTCAAGCTTGAGGCAAAATATAAACGCAACTTTCATGTCCAGCCATGTAGTGTAATCCAAGGCGACGGACTCCGGGAGGGACTTGAATGGCTTTCACGGCAGCTTATGAAATCTCCCAACTAATATCGTTTAGCACACCGAGTCCAATAAAAAGATTCGATTTTTTTTTCGTGGGCTGCCTCGACAATTTTATTTTTGCTTTGTATAGTTCAATGAAAAAGTGGAAGGACGGGATGCATGACCCTTCCAGAATGCACAGCGCCATCCTTCAGGCTGTTTCTTCTCCCAATCGTTGGCGCGGGACACTAGACCCGCCATTTGGCTTTCGACCTGTGAACATGCCACACGAGCCATCAGCTCCACTCGAGCAATCTCCAGTCTCTTGGCAAAAGACATATCCTCGACCACCGTAAAGTCGATCGGGTATCCTGTGAGATTCAACTGCCGAAGATTGACAAGGGACTGGAGCCGGTCTCGTATCCGACGCTGCTCCTTGGCAAAGAGAGCAGGTACACCGTCGCGGAGCGCCAAGTGGTGGTTGTAGTAGTACTTGGATTCGAATTCCACTGGCTTGATATCGAGACTGAGGCTCTGGATCGAAGTGGCACAAGGCCAGACGTTGGTATCTTCAAACAGCTCGATCGTGGCAATATTGGTCCGGTCCAATTCAACAGTCTGAAGGCGATCACAATCCTGTAAGATTCTAGCTACAGACCTGTGCGTTAGGCTGTAACAGTAGTCCACATGCAGATGTACGAGTGAATGCTGTCGGGTTGCTGCTGTATATCTTTCCGTGCTGACAAAGCTGGAACCTGGGTGTAGAGACACCAGATCAACACCCAGTAGTCGCAACATCGCGACATCAGTGATGTAACCATTGTAGACCTTCAAGATTTCCAGCTGACGGCCGACGTACAGACCCACAATATCCTGATCCGATATTTTTAAGGCGACATGGGCAGGAAGATGAGGAGAGTGACGTGTTTCCTGATCCACGATCCTGCCAGGATGTAGATAGAGCACCTTGAGATTCTTCAGCTCCAAAGACACCAGACGAGGACATGTTTTGAGAATGCGAAGGATATCGCCCACATGTAGTGTCATACCAACAGCACCGAATATGAGCGATTGCAAACTTTGGAGCCGAGCGATTGATTGGAACACGGATGCTGGGATCCAGGGTACTTCTCGAGAGTCCTTGCACGTTGAGCGCAAAGCAATGTCGAGATGGCTGAGTTGATCTGGAACAGCCGACAAAATCTCCTCTGCATCCGCGCCGGATACAAGCATCTGTCCGAGGATTAGGCGTCGTAGGTGTGGCATATGGTCGATGAGATGGAGTGCACCACGGATCTTTGTGTTGGTCACTTGCAGGGCTTGGACATAATGGCCAAACTTTCCCACTTTTGGATACACCCTTGTCCGTTTATAATTCGTGACTTGAATTAACTGGTAAAGCGAGGGGATCCAGAATTTGTTCCAGGCATGGCACACACAAACCAAGGCTTGGATCTCTGCGACGGATAGAAAAGATGTAATGGTGGTCCGTAGCTCTGGGATCGAAAAGACTGTGTCTTGAAAGGCCTTCGAGACGTTGGTCTGGATCGCGCGTTTCCGCTCTCTGAGTTTCCTCGGAGCGTTCAATTCAGATTCTGTCATGTGTTGAAGATGTTGGACATCTCGTCGCTTGACATGGCGCTTGGGCATTTCCAGGATGCACTGATGGAATATAGAAGTGGAAATGGAAGTTTTTTTTTTTTTGCGAATCCACAATTTTTTTGACTTTCTCATTTTTTTTCCTCACAACGACTAAGGGCGGCGTGATATCGGTTCATTCACAACAAATATGATGGAGGGACAACAATTAATGCGTGTTGTTTTTCGAGTTTTCGACTATCGACCATGGCAACATGACCATGCACTGTTTACATCCTTTAATTTAATTGGCCATGTGGCAGTGCAAAGACTACAAGGGGCATGTTTTTCAATTGCCGAAAGAGCACGGACGGATCATGATTCTATGCTGGCGCAAAAGAGATCAAAAAGAGAACGCGGCGAGAATGATGGCGATGATGATACTGTAATAACCTTGGGTTCGTGTTCCAAAAGGGATACTACGTCGTAGGCACTTGTATTTTTTTCCGGCCTACTTGTCAGACTACCTCCTTGCCTGATAAGTGTGTTTCGGCAAAGCACTAGTCAAGGAGAACAGCCTTGAACAGGGACGGTAGCCACACCCCATCCAAGAACCATATCACACACTCGACTTTGCTAGGGATACAAAAAGATACATCGCTCAACAGAGATCTAGATCGAGGACCTCTCTCCATTTCTGCTGCCGCCTGCTCCTCATTTTCTTTTCCCTTTCTCCTGCCAACAGCTTCTTCATTCCGCTTGCATGTGTCGCGACTGGTGTCGACCGGGCGACCGTTCAAGGAACTCAATTGCGACAGCACCTGGTAAAGTCAACTAGGTGCATCAGGAGACAGAAAATGCCCTTTGGCCTGCAAACTAACGCGTTTCTATTTGCGTTCTCCATGTTGACCTCCTCAGAGTTGAAATTGGTGGCGGATTCTAGAATCTTTCACTCCAAGGTGCGGTCCTTCGGTGGAATCCTTCTAGTCTCGAGGTTTGCAGATAAAGACGAGTGTGTGAGGATACTGTCAAGAACAAAACACAAAGGCTCTGTCCTAGTCATGAGTTTTCAAGTCAGTCATTTTCTCAATGAAAAGATTGCATCCAACTTCTCTTTGGTTCGAGTGATCTATTGTTGCATTCTGTAATCTGTGCGTCCTAGATGCACCTTTTCCCACCGCGGAGGCTCACTGAAAGCAACTTTTTAAGACAAGTACTCAATTGTAATCTAAGTGGCACTCACACCCCCTGGTGACTTTTAAAGTGGGAGCTCGCCAATTCCAGGTACCAGAGGCGGCGTCCTGAAGTGACACACTCTGTGTCTGTTTTGGCAGTGGAACACAGTGGCGCGAGGGGTTTCCTGGACCTTGAGGTTCGCATAGAGAGTAGTGCGATTGTTTGTATTTTTGGGACGGATGCGGGTCAGGGTAGGTGGTCTTGGTGGAGGTGAGCTCCAGGTCCTTAATTTGTTACTGTCTCAGCGAATCTCTCACCAAAAACACACACACACACACACACACACGTACACTCCATCCACAAACACATTTACCTTCTTCAGTCATCAGAAGCGAAGCTGACCTACTTCTTATTCTCGAGGCTATTGTAGCCATCGTTACTGCTGTTCCAAAGTACGTTATGAGTGATCATATTACTGTATGTAAGCACAACATGGTAAACAAGATGAGCTGCACCAACTAATATCTTTCTCTCTGTGTATTGTCTTTGCTGTCCTCCTTTATACAGCCCGTATGTCACGTCTTTCTTGTCTCAAAGTCTAAGCGCGACATGTCATTTATGACCGAAATGGATTATCTAGAAGCTAACATATCTCTGCTCCTTTTTGTTGACTCGATTTTTTTCGGATCTTGAGATATAGATCAAAACCATTGAATACCGCCTTGCCAAGGAGGAGCTGGTCACACCATCCATTGTTGAGAATACTGCCCGCTCTGATGAGTAGAGTCTTGTTCTGGGTGATAGCTGCCCAGGTTTACCCCTGTCCTTGGCCAGACCACCAAGTACAAGATTGTCCTTAAAAAGAGGTTCCGTCACATGACAACAAAAATTTGGCCAGTTCTATCGGTTCACAATGCATGCTAGATTCTCAAGATGACTGCATGCTATTCGCTACTTTGGGTCCAACCTAGCCTTCTCGCGCGACTGGCGGATCTCCTCCGTAGCATTCTCTTTGGCCTGAATATTGCGCACAGTTTGAAGATACCACGGGTCGATGTCATAAAACGGAAATGAGTTCTGCAGTTGACGGACCCAGTGTGCCGTTTCCTGACTGTACTCATCAAGCAGCTTCCGCGAGATGCATGTCAGAGCCATCATAAGTGCACATTCGATGATCTATTAAAAACAGCAAGTGTAAGACCTCTTGCACCTTTCCATAGTCAAAGCTGTCCGATGGGAAAACAGTGCACATACCAAGCAGTAGTGATGCGGGAGGCATGTATCCGATTGCATGGCCGCATCCAGAGTACTTCTGGCATAGATCAAGCCTATTCGAAAAAAAAAAGAAGCAGTTCAGCTTAGCAGGCTCTTAGCCGATGATATCAAGTGGATCCCAGTAGTAAAAGAAAATAGGTTTCGCTACCGGCAAGTGCAGAAAACTGCATTTCCTTGAACATTGGTGTGACATCGGGAAAAACCATCAGCGGTCGCTCTGGGTGCGAGTGGATCCAGTACGCAAAGTCGTTGAATGCTTTCGCAATGGTTTCCAGAGATGGCACCCAGCGCGCCTTGTCTTCGCGAATGGCGCCTGTCACGAGGGTGATCAAGTGCTGGGTCCATGTCAAGCGGCTCTGAAAGTCAGATGTGGTTCGTAAATAGGCTTGGGCGACGTTGGCCATGCTTGCCCATTCCTCTGCTTTGACGCTGTCCTGGTTTTGGGAGCGAAGAGGCGGGCTGGGGTAACATTGGATGCCTCGGTGAAATGAGTTCAGCGCTTCTACGGCGCTCTCTCTCGCTTCGTCGTACAGTTGGTCTGATGCCTTTGTGCCCAAAGTGCGCTCGTGGTCTTGGATTTCTTCAATCAAGAGGCGTGCCTGAGTGGAAAGAGTGGTCAAGTGTTCGTTTTACTTGTTTGGGCAATGTAGGCAGTAGACTCAAAGCCGCAACATACCATGGCCTGATGGATTTTGCTCGTCAGCATGTGGTATCGCCAATAGTTTCCGACTCTGTCGTCGCTCTTTCGCAAGGCTGCTGTCAAAGCAAGATTGGCCTCTTGTGCCTGGATGAGAGCCATTCGGAGGTACTCCTTTTCACGCCGAGAACCGCGTATGGCGACCAAGTTTGATCGCGAGAACTGGTATAAGATGAGGGCGCGCAGGAAGTAATAGTCTGGCTCCGAGTGGACATGCTGGCCCCAGTTGTTGCAGAGCCACTGCAAGAAATTGTCGTCCCAATCTGGTGCAGCTGGATGATCTCTTTCTCTCTCATCCGGTGGTCGACCAGTGAGGACTGTGGTGAGAAAAACAGAAGAAATGAAAAGTTAAAAGCTGAAAGCTGCTGTATGCCTTAAACGGTCACTTCAAAGAGTGTGTCGGCTGCACACTTACTCAGGACTAGTCGAAGCTGATGCACGTCTGCTCGAACTCGTCTCATGTTCTGCCAAAGGGCGGCTCGTTCCGAGTCTGAGAGTTTGTACCAGTCGACCTTGGGTGCATTCTCAGAGAATGTTCGCTGTATTCTTGACTCGAGTTCCAAAGAGTGTTCCGCGAGGGTCTGTCGCTCGTTGTAAGGTGGTGGTTGCAACCTATCCTCGACCAAGTCTCTTGTGAACGCAGCGGGCTCGACCACGGGGTCCTGGGCATCCACATCTGGTTCGAGCAGTGGGGTTGAAGGATCGTTCATGGGCAGTCGGCCCTTCATGGTGGAAGCGTGCTTGGGTGTGGCGTCAGATTTGTTTTGGGAACAAAACGAACAAAGGTGATAGCGACTGATATTTGTATATGGGACTGATGTCACGGGCGTCGTTGCCACCAGACTCGAGACGAAGACAGAGACAGACAGAGCTATTGTGACTGCGTGGCCATTGTGGAGAAGGGGTGCCAAGGCTTCCCTCTGGCCAGAACAACCCCATTCAACTTCGTTCCCTCACTCTCCACTCCTTCCATCCATTCTTTAGCCGGTCCATCCCTCCCTCCCTCCCTCCATCGACACAAGAACTCAGAACAACAACGTCGGTATCCCTCACTCACTTCTCATTACTTCACTCCCAATCAGCCAGTCCGTTGCATAGATTTATCCCAAAGCACTTTGTTACACCGAGCAAGTCTTTGCTCTTCTCAATGTTCCTCTGGTCCAACTTCTAATGGAGTAGCAACCAGAAAACACAGACACCCCCAACCCCAATCAACTTCCTCAACCACTATTACATACTCCAGCATGGATCTCAATCACGACAGGTTCGTCTTGCGTGCATTTCATATCTGTCTACCGGTGCCACGCAAAACAATTGGCCTGAGCGAGACGTGGCAAAACAAAAAAAAAAAAGGCTAACTAACGCCTCTGTGGTCACTTTGCTGACTCCTTTGAACTACCTCCATAGTGCCACGGACAGATACACCGAGACGCTGAACTCGGCTCTGAACTATTTCAGCTCGCTGGCCCAGTCCAATTCGGGATGGAAGAGACTTTCGTCAGCCTCGGTTCGACCTCCTCGTAATACAATTATGCCACTTTCGTGTTTTGACTGAGTGCAGTAGGCCGTCAATCCCTTCTGCGCCTTCGTTCATGCCACATATAGTTACTAATCTTGCACGTAATTATGCAAAAAAAACATTAGGGGGCGCAAATGGCAGTGGAGGATCGCCAAGCACGGGAACAGGATCGGGATCCACAGCGTCATCACCCACCTCACACCGGCAAAACAACGAGGACCTTATGGCCAACTTGCCTGGAGGATCAACACCTTCTTCAGCAGCGTCAGCAGCCATTGAGTCTCTACTGCCTTCAATAACGGTCGCCAAGAAGAGTGTGCCCGGCAAGTCCGCAGAGATTGTGCGGGCGACCATTATTTTGCCAGGACTCGACGAACAGACGGATCTAGAAGACTGGCGAGCTGTCTTGGAGTGTACAGGGGCGAGGAAAATATGTAAGGAGTCATTTTTCATTTACGATTTTAGGTGATCAGCTGGTTGTCAACAAGTGGCCCTAACTCTTCCTCACTGTTATTCCGGGAATATAGGGGATCGGATGGTGGACAGCTCCACTGTGATGCAGACGCTGGACGATAACACTTGCATTACAAAAACGATCTTCAAAAACACTTGGCCCGCAAGGTGAGTCTCGTGAACCCCTTTCCCCAGCAATACACAGCAGGGCACGGAGCAACAGGATGAGCATGGATACCCAACCATTACGTCTCAGTTGACATAGCAGGGAATAACATGTGCAAGTGATCCCTCTGGAGGGAGAAGCAAGCGCATTTTGTATCACAGTGGACAACGAAAGAGGGCAACGGCCATACCACTCCACGGCTCGCATCATGCGTGCCTCGGATAATATTTGTGTTTTGTTTTCTTGGGGAAGAAAGCAAAGGTCGACTAACATTGGCGTATTTTTTTGATTTTTAATCGCAACAGCCCTAGAGACGCGCTGTTGATCGAAACCACTTTACTCGACCACAACGCCGTACTGCATATCGCCACCTCGATCAAACCTTCACATGATGACCCCATTTTCTTGCGACCCTCGCCACCCTATGTCCGCGCCTACCTCCCACTCGTGGCATGGCACATCCAATTGGTCCCAGCAGATCTGGAGGACACTGTCTCGTTCACGTCTTTCAATTCATTGACAGCGTCTCAGAACAAGCCAGTGATGCCTCGACACTCAATACGAGTCAGCTTCTACTACCAAATCGACATGCGCGGTTGGGCAGTGAACTCGTCTGTCTCGATGCAGTCGCATGTGCCCTCCTGTATCGCCAACGTATATCGACTCCTGAGGCGGCAAGGAGTGCCGCCCCATGTCAGTCGCCATAGCCCAAGGATTCAGCTCGACCTCAACGAATATGATCCAGCCACCGGAATATATGAGCTTCGATACGATGTCATCCCCCCAGACTCGGACGATCAGTTGCTTGAGCGGAAAACTGTTTCAAGCAAACTCCGGCAATTTCGATTGGGCTTACCACCGCAGGAGGACGACCACGAATCTCAAATTGATCCTCAGGACCCTTCCAACATTCCACAGGAGCTGGTCTTGTCTGACGACGACGAAGCAGATGATGTCGAGAATGAGAACACGAACGAGGCTAGTCATGTTGGTTATGTGGATGTCGAGCTGGACGGCGAGAAATGGGGTCTGGGCAGCGATATTGTAGTCCACATCTTTATGAACGACATTGAGGACGAAGAATTTGTTCAGGAACACGTGGAGTGCTTAAAGTACATGGGCCGAGACCGCTATATCCTCCGCATGAAACACACCGACATTGGATCTCATCACGGCGCCATCAACGTTAAGCTGCGAGTTGAGCGGATACCTCAACAAATGTTTGGCGGGGCTAACTTGTTGACTTATCAGCAGCTGCAAACCCAACGCCAACAGCAGGAGGAGCAGGTGCAAGAGGAGGACCGCGCTACTTTACCGGATCTGAATGGGCTAGTCGTGTCGGTCAACGGGCACGAGAAGGACATTCTGCCATTCCACCGGTCATCCATCCAAGGCACCAAGCGAGCCGGAATGTCACTACAAGAGCAACTGGAGCTCAGCCAGCAGATTGTGCAAGAAGTAGACAAGACTTCTGAGTCGAACGGACAGGATCGCCAGGAAAACCGAACAACGGCATCGCCTCTTTTGCTGATGTCGTCATCCATGCCCACCACTATGCAGACTCTCGCTCGGAGCAGCCAAAGTATCCTGAGTAACGGCACCAGCACTATGGCGCCCGGAAACACCAATCCAAGCAAAGTCAACAGCAGTTACGCCTATTTCAATTCTTTGCTGCTGGAGCCAGCAACTTCATGGAAAGCGGTCACCAAACAACGAGGAGTTCAGGTGTCGAAGCTCGAGGTCCAGGGTCATGCGCCGGGCATTGTCAAGGGCGAGGGATTATTCGAGGACTATACCATCTGGGACGTCAAGGCGGCTCTGGATTGTGCCTCGGCAAGAAAAATCTGTAAGATTTGTATCAATTGTTCAAGTACCTATGAAAAGTCGGAATGCATGATTGACATATTTGTTGAAAACTCCTATTGGCGCTAGGGGACAAGCTGTTTGATGAATCCCACATGTTACAGCAAGCGACTCCCAGCTCCATCTTGAGCTATGTCAGGCTGAAAGGATTCTGGCCAACAAGGTATTTACAATGAACATTGTTCACGGATAAAATTGATGAGACTGTCTTTCCCTGCTCTACCCAATCCTCTGACCTTCAAATGCTCTTACTCTCCTCAAATGTCAATAGTCCAAAGGATATGGCAGTTCTCAATACCACGTTTATCACAAAGGAAGCCATACACTACTTTGGCACATCAACTGATGACACCAACTTGTATCCGTCTATTCCACCTCCGGTCTCTCCCTTTGTAAGATCAGAGCTTGTTGTATCGGGATGGTATCTTGAGACAGTGAAGCCCAAAAGCGTTCGGATTGTTTATATCGCACAGGCTGCCCCGGCCGGATGGATGGTCCCAGGGACTGCATTAAGCGCCATGACAACCGAGATGCCTCTGTGTGTTGCCGAGATTATCAAATACCTAGAAACTTTTGGAAGTCCACCAACCCTCGTGAGCATCCGACGTGGACGTGCCCTAGGCGTCGACTATTCGCACGAGAAATCTTCTTTCCGGCTCGAATACGTTCAAGACAGTAACCCAATATTTTCTGGCCATCGAGTTCTCCAACAGCAACAAAGGCAGCCTTTCGACTCTGGCGGGCAAAGGAGAATCACTATCGACTACACTGCCGGGATGGGTTCAACAGGGAGTAGCGACAGCCCACAGTTTGGATCGCCGAAACTGGGACCCACTGATAAGCTTTTGGCCGAAATTCGTCTGGATGCGCGTGTTTGGGCAAGAAATGGTGACTGTGATATTACCATCGATCCACCACCATCCAAGGTAACCTGCACCTGTGTGCCCCACGATGGAACAGGCTATCGACTTCGGATTGAGCATTCAAGCGGACGAGCCGTTCCCGCTGGCGGAAAAGTGTTGCTGATGGCCCGCAAGCCTTCCAAGCCTGGATGTGGCGTCGTCGTCAATGGTGTTGCGATCAAAATGCCGCCAATGGACCACCTAGTATCCTGGATATCGCAGACACAAAACAGTTCACCGTTGTCTCTCACTAATATTGATGGGGCTTTAGCACAGAGATCGAGCCAGGACGAGGATGATGAGACACAGAGCACCAAGGACACTAAACCCGTCAAAATCTCTGAAGGATCGACCGGCAGCATTTCTTCGGCCCAAGTTACGCCGCTAAACAGCCCCGAACGGAAGCGGAACCCTGCCGGCCCAGACTCACCACTCCAGTATGCTCAGAACGCCATGGACCTGCTGGCCAAGATCATGGCAGATTCGGACGACTCTTGGAGTGTAGTATCCGAAAGTAAAGGTGGCATGCGGGTGACCAAGCGGTTTATGCCGAGTGACATCTCAGATCAGGTTCCTCTTGTCCGAGGCGAAAAGGTCATTGAAGGGTTCTCGCAGGAGGAGATTGCCACCGTTATTGGAACTCTTGGCACTCGATCCAAACGTAAGGACAAAACCGAATCGCTTGATAGTTTGCATCAGCAACATCAACACTAATACTTTTTTTTTTTTTTTTTTTTTTTTTTTTTTTTTTTTTTGGGTATACAGTAGATGATCTTTTCGAAACAGGGGAAATGTTGGAGTCGTTTGGAAAAGGCTGTGCCATATTTCATCATGTGCTGAAGAGTTACTTCCCACTTCCGCTCCCGTAAGTTGCGTTTCTATGGCGTCAGTAAATGTGATTCACGGATTTTGAATGACCAACCAACTTATCCTCAATCACGTGTTGCGCCTACAAAATAATAGGGCTCGCGATCTGTACTTCATAACCGCCACAGCGGCAGCAGAAGCTTCGGTCCGTTGTCCCCAAGTCGTTATTGTGTCCACGTCGATCCCACAGGAGTCACTACCCCAGAGCGGCGCCAGATCTCATGATGGGACTGCAACAGGTACACCACCCTCGTCCAGTCCTAGTCAAGGCCGTCCTACAGCTCATCTGCACCTCTCTGCTTGGATTCTGGAGCGTATCGATCCGTACAGCACCAGTCATCCGATCCCTTCAACACGAGTGACATACATGACTGCATTGGACTTGGGCGGATCAGTGCCTCAGAGGATCAGTGGCATGATTCAGACCATGTTCCCTAAGATGATCACCCAGGTGGAGAGCTATCTGCATGCTCAAGCAGCGCCACCTATTGTCCGTGTTCCAGAGCAGATGGTTCTTATTCCTCCACGTCATCTTGGTAAGGCATTGACCTAGAAACGTTATTGTTAAGGGCATATTGCATGTTCGATTTGCTTGACTAATGCCCAAGCACCATTGACTTTGTATTCATTAGACGATGCCGATATTTCGAACCTTTCCATTGATGAAACTCTGCCAAAGATCATTCCGTGGGTCAAACCAAGCAGCAGGATGATTTCATGGGAGTTCAAGATGAAGGACTCGTTCAGCCACATGATCATGACCTTTGACCAGTTCCAACTGCAACCCTCACGACTTGATCTTGCCACTGAGAAGCGGTCGAGGTTGGTCAGAACACAGAGATCGACCAAGAGCAAGAGCAAGGACAACTCCATGGACGGCTCGTCGAATGGGCGCCCGACAAGCGACAGATCACAAGATGGGGATGCGACTGTGGTCAAAGACAAGAATAAGGAAAAGGAAGAGGTCAAAGAAGAGACGTCAAAGAATCGGACTGTTGTCGAGCTGGTCGTGGACCTCAAGCAATATCCCATGGGCTACAACATCATGACGAGCATCAAGGTCGATCCCGAGTTCCTGCTTCAGCAAAAACAGCAACGAGACACTCAGAAACTCATCTCTGCCTCAACTTCAAGTGTCAAATTTACAGGATCCGTATCGTTGAACAACTTACCCAATGTCAGCAACAGCGGCACTACAAAGTTCATTGGAGGGTTCGACACTGGTCCTAGCGAGATAAGTGGAAGTAGCCATCGTTTGTCTCTGGATGAAGGTGCCTCTGAGGCCGCTAGCAGGGGAACTGGAATTGCAGCTGTCCTAGGAGGATCTTCTATGGTTCCCCGAGCCCTACCATCGTCCACTTCACTTATTCGGATTCTGCCCCCACCGATCACGGTCCAAGTTATCGACATTCCTCCGGCCCCATCACATTCGTCTTCGCTCTCGGGCGTGTCGAAGCGGAGGAAACATCTGATCATCATCTCAGTGCCAGAAGCCGAATGTAGTGTATCTCATGTACAGGCTCAGCAGCAAGCTGTTGCTGCTGCTGCCGCCGCCGCCGCCGCATCGACTGCTAGCTCAAACCTTGGAGTGGGTGTCATCCGTTCGACAGGAACCGCCAAGCCCGTAGTGACCACTAACCAGGCCACCGGTTCGACTTCGACTATGTTTGGATTTGACGACATGGTTGATCCAACTAGCCAAGCTTCTTCTCACTCAGTATCTTCGTCACTCGATATTGAATCTGGGACGGACACCATCCGAGCCAAGCCACCCTCAGGAGTTGACCGATCAATCCCTGCATCGCCCAACAAGATGACGTCGTCTGCTTCGGAACCTGGATTGAAGCCATCGCTGAACCCGCCCACATCGTCGTCGCCAAGCATCAGCACTGAGACTAGGATGTTCCAGTTTGGTGTCAAAGTGGACCGTCTAGAGCATAAGGATCTAGACCATAGTGTCAAAGATGCATCTCAGGCTGACGCCGAAAAGGAATGGACAGGCAAAGTCATGGTCGACGGACTCCCCGTACAGGTTCTGGTGGGCTGGACACGCCAGGAGCTTGGGTTCTTGGACGAAATGGTGGATGAAGAAGAAGCAGAGGACGACAGCCGGCTTGACAAGGATCGCAATGACGATCACGCGATTGACCAAAATGGCAATGGAGAGCATAAGGCCGAGGACGAAGGAATTTTCACAAGCTCCAAGCCCTCTCGCCGGCGTAAACATCATCGGCAGCAGTTGGCGACCCTTAACGAGAAGCAACTGCAACAACAAAACCATATGGATCCGGAACTGTCTGCAGAGAGTCAACTCAAATCTGGCAAAAAGACATTGCCAGATGCGACTAACACACTGCGAGAAATCGAGTCGGCCGAAAAGGTCCGTCCCTCGAGCTCCATGGCTGGGCTGTCCAATTTCCTGATGAATGTCGGTCTCCTGGGCAGTGTCAAGGGTCCCAAAGATGACACCAAGGATGGCAGTGTTTATGACGAGTATGAGGACCAGGACGACGATCGGACCATCCGCGCCAGCAAGGGTACAGGCCGAAGTGGGCTTGGCAGTGTGTTGAGTGGCAAGAGCAGCAAGACCTCAAGTCGCCGTTTGACGAGAAAAGACGAGACAAACGGTCACGATTTGGATCTTGAGAGTCTGCATGGCTCGATCGTGTTCCGGGACCGTGGACAAGGCGATGACACGGACCAGGACTTTGGTTGGGACGATGGTCAGCCACACACGCAAGAGGATGAGGAGCGCAGCGAGCGTTCCGAGGCGGGAAGGGGTAGTCGCACGAGCACGATCCGAAGAAGAAAAGGCAAGCAGATCCAAGCCAGTGATGTGGACCAAGCGAGCGATAGAGCTCGATCGAATAGCGGACGAAATGGACACTCGCCCGTTCGTCGCCACAAGGGCCACGAGTCGCACTCGGACTCGGACTTGGGTATGGACGAGACGCGCCTGTCCCGTAGGGGCAACAGCCGATCGTCCAGACACCCACAGCACCGATCTGGTTCTGGAGGATGGAAACTGCCCGGATCCACCAACGGAGCCGACCATCCTCGATTCCGCGGCAGCCATCTGTACGCGTACACGTTCCGCAACTTGTTCTGGTCAAGTGTGCTGTGCTTTGTGGTGGGCTTGCTGTTGCGGATCTATGTCATTGGGCCCTCATTCCTCAAGACAGTGTCGTCAGGCCATGGCTCAGGAGGATCGACCTATTACTACTACTACCGAACCGTGGCGCGTCCTCGCCCGACTGGTTCTTCGTCGCCAACGTCTATGGAGGATGTGGATGTTGGAAGCAGGGTTCAGAACGGGATGATTGAGATGGAGGGCTCTGGGGATTCGACCACTCGGCCACAAGGGATCCATGAGCTGTTCACGATCCGCAAGCTGATGGGCTGGGATATTGTGTTGTTGGCGTATCCTTCTCAAGATCAGGCTTCTTCTACTTCCAAGCGCGGATCTCGGTCCTCGAAGCGCATGTAAATTAGCTACAATTTGTAAACAAATATGATATGACATTTATTGATGAAAAACATGATTGGTCAATGATGGGAAGGTACAAACATCTCCATAGCAGGGAGAAAAGAAAGGAAAATGATATATACAACGTGCATAGAAAAAAGCAGAGGACAGATAAAAAATCAAATAATGATCTCGAGTCCAGGTCGCTGTTGCGCCAGCGCCCATTCCTTGCCACGCTTGAGTGCGAGCATCTTGCGGGTCAGTTCGGTCGAGGAAGGGTTGGTGCCTTGAGCCAGAGATCCCGACGCACGAGGGTTGTTGAAGTTGGTATGCGGCGCTGTGCCCTGAGGTGATACTGGCAGCTGCTGCGCTTCCAATTGTTGTGCCTGTGCTTGAGCCACTTGCGCCTGATCAACCTCCATATCCACAGGCTCTGCTTGCGGCGACGCCATCACGACATCCATCTCTTGCGGTTCCAGCAGCCGCAGCTGATGCTCCAACTGCCGCTGGCGCTGCAGGGTTTCCTCCTCCGCAACCAAGGTCGCTGCACCAATGCCCGAACAGCAGCTAATGTTCAGTTTCCGGAGACGTCGACAGCCATTCAGGAGCTTGCGCACGCCCAGCTCCGTCACACGGACACACCCCCGGATCTCCAGCTCCTGCAAGGGGGACTCTCTGACAACACATTGACCAACACCAACCTCATCCTCCACATCGTCCTCGGGTCCTTGGGCAAGGCGGTACAGACTCGCGTCTGAGACGGCCGACCCACAGAAGGACAAGTCCATCTTGCGCAGGAAGTGGCAGCTGTCCGAGAGGGCTTCGATCGAGACGTCGGTCAGGGCACAGCAGAACGAGAGCGAGATGTCTTGAAGTCGGGGCACATGCGGCGCCAGGGACACAATGGCGGCATCAGACAAGAACGTGCAATCTGAGAGGTAGAGTTCCTTGAGGTTTGGGAAACAGGGATCGATCAGCTCAGGGTCTTCCTCCAGTGGGTGTGTCCCGTTTTGAGACATCGATGCTGCGGCAGTAATACACTTGCTGTTCATGTCCAGTGACATAAACGCTTCAGGTGTGATGGTGGTGCACCGCTGGAGGTTCAGCGACTCGAGCTTCTTGGATCCGTACATGGAAAGATGCACAAAACTCTTGTCCGTCAGGTTCTTGCAGTACGAAAGGTTCAACTTGGACAACAACGGACATCCCTTTGGGCCTTCCACAACACTCTGGACTGGACGGACAGGGCACCGAATTGAAGAAACGATGTCACTCTCCTGATCTGAAGAATCCTGACTCTCGGCAGGGGACAGATGCTCCATCAACTCCTGTGTCATCTGAATGTCCTCCTCGATTGTTAGTGGCTGTTGCGGCGCTACCGGTACTGGGACGGGCTTGGGGTACAAGCCCAAGATGGTTCCATCTCCCAGCTTTCTGCAGTTCGAGAAATCCACTGATCGGAGCTGCTGGCAGTGCTCTCCCAAGGTTCTGAACCCTGCATCCGTGACATTCCAGCAACTGTGCAGATCAAGCTCCTGGACCGCTGGGATGTTGGCTGCAAGGGTGGCTAGGCCTTGGTCCGAGATCGAGAAACAGTCGCGAAGCGAAACACGGATCGTGCGTGTCTTGTTGTGACTCAGGATTGTGTTGCAGAGAGAAATAAGAACAACGTCGCTCACACTTTTCTTGTAAGGCAACAGGTCCAAATCTTGGAGGATCTGGTCGTGCTCCATGATAAGCGCATTCCACCCTTGGCACACACGCCTTGCCTTGAGGAGCTGGCCCAGGGGCAAAGTGTTGAGAATCTGGATCACGATTGCTTCTTCCAGATCCTGGAACGTTGCGGGTCCCATCAGCTTCTTGAGCGATTTTGCTTTTGTCAATGACGCTGAAGAGGAAGTACGATGCTGAATGACATCTGGAACTTGTGTCTCACAATCAATCGAAGCTGCATTGATCGATGTCGACATACTGGATGGCATAGCAGGAACAGTCACCGCTGGTCCACCTGTAGACTTTTGTTCGGCGATTGCTGCAAGCTTCATCAGGTCATGTTGTGTCCAGACTGCAACACTGGCCCTTCTTCGCTTGGGGGTGCTCTCCATCAGACCTCGAATAGTGGGGTTGCTGCTCGTTGGTGGGTCAATGGTATTGTCGTGGGTTGGCTCCATGACCATATCCTGCTTAAAAAATGACTGTGTGGTGAGGGGATGATCTGGTGAGTCATATCTACTACCTCTGTCGATGCTTTCCTCCATTCCAGTTGTCGTTGGAAAATCGAGTGGGCCCACCGCGTCGAGTGGTTGGTTTGGCACTGGTATCCTGTGTCCTGACGGGAACTCTCCAGTAAAGTTCAGTGGCAGTACACTGATTGCTATATTAACAAAAAAAGCCCCAAGCCAGAGGACAGGTTAGTCATACCCTCTTTTTAGGAACAAGTGTGTGACATCAGGCGTACCTGCTGGATGTCCTGCCTCGATGGGATGAAGGTTCTCAAGAGAGGTCGACATGCGACGAGAGCGGGGTGCGTACCCAACACTCTCTCGGCGACCAAAGTCTGTGCTCCGTCTCTGGATCCGTGGCATGGTTGCATTTGGTTGACATGGTTCTTCGTCATCGGTCCTCGAGTATCCTGCAGGAAAGCCTTCACCAATGTTGCTCATACTGAGATCTTTCACTTGCTCTTGTTCTGGCTCTTCTGGGATAGGCTGTGCACAGCTGTTAGCTAGCCAGTTCTGGTACAGGCGGTGGCCCTCAGCCGTGATGATCTCTGCTGCGCCTGGCACTGCCTTGAAGACAGCTTCCAGATTATCCTTTGTCAGCACAAACACCTCGACCTCCGAAACGGCCTTGACGTTGGCGATGCGGGGCACATCCAGCAGAACAGCAATCTCGCCAAAGAACTGGCCCTCGTGGAACCGGGCCAAGACCCGCAGATTGTCGTCCGACAAGATCTCTACCACACCAGAGACAATGAAGAACATTTCCCGCCCAATTTCTCCGCGGCGGATGATGGATTCGCCCAGGTTGTACTTGCGTGGCTCGACATGGAGAGATAACATGTGGATCACTTCTGCTGGACAGCTTTGGAATAGGGAGACCTATTTGCAATCATCACGACATATTTCGATCATTATGAGGTGATAACCGAAAAGGGGGATGCATATATTGAAGATAGGTCAATGCATGGTCCATTACAACAGGATCAAGGACGGGAGACACTCACATAGACATCACACAGACACCACACAGACACCACACAGACACACACACACACACATAGACGCAGCTGTGTTGACCAAAGAAGAAAAAAAAAGGAAAAAACAGAGGATGGGCCCAGATAGCATGATGCATAACGGATCATTGCGATCATCCATCTCTTCCTTGTTCTCTGTCTCTCTCTCTGTCCCCTTCTTTGGCCGTCTCTTTTGTTCTGTTTTTACCTTGCGTATAGCGCTGTGGACGTCGCTCTTGACGAAGTTCTCGGAAGTAGGATCATCTTTGCACTGGTCCGGGCTCCCCGTGCCGCCGTCAAGGGTCCTGCGCGCAGAGATGGACTGGCGACGCTTGAGGTACATCTGGTACCGCTCTTGGGTCTGGTATCCAATCGCCTTGGCCATTTCGGGAGACTGCTCCAAGGCTTTTACAAGGTCCTCACCGGACAGGATCGCAATCGTGCACCGGTTTTTGGCCAGCACGTCCATGGACCGGGGCACCCGATAGAGGACGCCTACGTCGCCGAAAAAATTGTTTTCTTTGATTTCGTAATAGGTTGCCTCATTGTCGTGAGAGACCACCTTGACGGTGCCGCGCAGGACATAGAACATGGCGCTCGACTGATCTGAGCGACGGATGATGTGGTCCTGTGGGTGGTAATGTCGGATATGCATCCTAGAGGCAAGCAACTCTATTCCTGAGGGTGTACAGTCACGAAAGAGAGGGTGTTCCCCAAGTGAGAGCGAGAGCCGTGGTGGTAGAGAGGACGCTGGCGACCGGATGGGCGAGGTTGGAGGTGATGAAAAGTCGGATGCCACTGGTGGGACCACCTTGAGCCCTGGTCGATGGCGGTGCAAGGGTTGCTCCTGCAGTGGAAAGAGCGCAGTGGAGGAAACAGAGGGTCGTCTGAACGAGTCTCGCCTGTATCCTTTGGTGGGCGACTCGGGTGGCGTGCGAAGTGGCGGTGCGTTTGAAACGGTAGTCGGCTCAAGGGGGCCAAACTTTTGGGGAGCAGGCGAGGAGGGCCGGCTGTTGTCGAAGGTGTTGATGAACTCGGGCGGGTAGTCCGAGTTGGAAGAGTGTATGATGTCCGAATCCGTATCGACTGCAGCCTTGGGCAACGAGGACGACGAGGGGTTTGGCCACAACATTAAAGAGACCCGATTGATAGGTCAGAGTGGGAGATGGAGAATGAGAGAAGAGCGAGACACAAGAGCTAGAGAAGGAGCGTGCAGTGAGTCAGAGAGTGTTTGTGACTCGAGTTGATCCATCCATCGATTGTGTACAGCTCAATCCTCACCACGCGAGGAGGATATGCAAGTCCAGTCTGGCCTGCACAGGCAGACAGGATGGGTCAGGATAGGACGTGTGAATATACCTTTTTCTTTCTTTTTCTTAGGTGGCGGAGTGCAAAGTCAACGAATGATGCTTTTTTTTTTTCTACTGGAATAAGCGCGCGCAAAAGGTGTCTTTTGTAGCCATGCCCCAGGCTCAATGGATGTGAATGGAGGGGTGTGTGACTGAGTGTGAGATGGAGATTGGAGATGGAAAGAAAATGAATGAAGAAATGCAGAAGCTACCTTTCAGCCCAACGGTTTTTTCCCTCCTATCGATATTGCACTTGACACTAGTATCGTCACTCTCTCTTCATTTCTGTGTACAACTTTTCGATTATGCAAAAAAAAAAAAAAAAAAAAAGGTTTTGGGTCACGAGAAAGGTGTGCAAGCCACCCAGCCCCAAAGAGATCAACACATTGGTGGCAAGGACCGTTCGATGAAGGGACCAGGCATAAAATGGTACTCACGCGACTGGAGGCTTTTTATAGGCCCACTCCATCTGACAGGAGACAACAGTGAACCACACATCGAACGAGTTAGATAGACACTGTCTTGTTCGACCCACAGTGATCATGTTGTGTGCACTCGTACTCTGGTCGATGTGGACAAATCATCCTCCACAGAGTTGCAAAGAGTTTCTCAGCAACAGTGAGACGATCTCTTTCTGCATTCCTGAATTCAGCGTCGACCTCCTCGCATCATCCAGGCCTTCTCTGAATCGAACCATAAAGTATATTCAAAGTATCACTTATTGAGCGCTGTTCCCGCTACAGTATGTACCCAGTGGGATGAAAAGTCTAACAAGTCCTCCCAAGCAAGACAGTAACCTTGGAGACCAAAGCATAAACACATTGTTGGGTTGGCAGTAGCGATGGATGTGAGGAGTGGTCGAAAAAGACGCATCTCCCTCTTCCTCCTCCTCCACTGAGCAGTGGCAAAAAGAGTACTAATGATGTTGCTGCTTTTACATCAAGTGTTCGTGGTGCACTGGCCTATGGGGCTGTGCGAAATGAGTGCGCAATAACCACGTTTTGCCCAAAGCAAGACTTTTCAGCGTAGTCCAAAAAAAGAGTGGCACAGCTGTGTGTGTGTGTGCGTCTGTCTGTGTCAATAATGGGATAGGATGATCCCGACATGAGGTGCCTGTGTGTTGGCCCTCAGATGTTTGGTAGAGAGCACAAAAAGAGCGCATGGCAGGACCCAGAGGAAGAGATAACCACGCCATGCGTGCCCCTTTCTTGGTAGCCGGATCAACGCAGGAAACCGGTTAAAGAGTAACCCAGCGCCATGCAGAATAAGCTTTGGCCTTCGGAAGAGGGCCTCTTTGAGTTTTCGACGGGTATTGCCATATTAGGCCGGAAAGTTGAATTTTTAACGTTCGACTGCTTCGACATGTGCTGGCCTCCTCTCTCCTCAGTTGTCGAGGAGCCACAGAGGGCTCCCACCAGTCTGCTGCGAGGACAGTGATCGTGCCTTGCTCTGTGCCTGTCTGTGTGTCTCTGCGATGGTGCGATTGTGTGCTATTTCTGCAAAGAAAAAAAAAAAAAAGGGAATTGCAATTCCGCCTTTGTTGACACCACTCAACAGAGCGCTCATTCCCTATCTCTGGCCCTCTTTCCATGGCCCTCCTGCGTCTTTTCTTCCCTTTCCCTTCCTTGCCTGTCCTTTACTGCATGGCCGTTCTTCCCTTTCTCTGTGTCGTTGGGTTGTGTCGTCTTGTCTTTGGGGTTCTTTCTCCCCTCCCTCCCGTCCCTCGATCCCTTCTCGAAACAAAGACGGAGTCTGAATTGGGAAATAACGAATGGATCTAACACACACACACCATCGCGGTGGCTTGGCTCGCCATTTGTTTTTTTTTTCCTGGCAGCTGTTCCTCGCCGATGTGTTTTCCTCGACGGGCCCAATCGTCGCTCGACCGTCCCGCTGAACTCCGCATCGAATAAATAGTCGGCCTCCCCTTGCTTTTGCTTTTGTTCCTCCTCTTCCCCACTCTCCCCACTCTTTCACAAAATGTCTGCTCCCGTCAAGAAGCAAAAGGATGCCAAGGCCTTCGCTGCCGATTTCCTCATGGTGAGTGCAACTGTAGCCATACTTCCCAGTAGTTCTCAGTCGATATCCTCAGTGGGCTTTGCGAGTGGAAGCGAGCCTCGGTCTTCTCCTTCGGAACACTCCCACCTTCATCATCTCTCGAGATGAAGAATTTCTTCATCTCCCCTCCCTCATCCGCTTCCGATCAATCTCATCTGAATATTTTTTCTGTTTGATCTCAAACAAAGCCAACTCGACCCAACTCAACCCACCCCCAACTTATCCAACCCCATCTCGACCCCCCCTGAAAAGAAGCATCATGACCTCCGACTTAGTTCCTATCCTATCGTCCGCCTTTTGTCGACCACATCGTTATCATGTGTCTATGGCATCAAGCCGATGACTGTACCTGATATGTATCCCAAAGAGTCTGTATTAACCATGTTATCTCTTAATATCAATTGTTGATTGGAAAAATAGGGTGGTGTCTCCGCCGCTGTCTCCAAGACCGCCGCTGCCCCCATTGAGCGTATCAAGCTTCTCCTCCAGAACCAGGATGAGATGCTCAAGACTGGCCGTCTCTCCCACCCCTACAAGGGTATCGGTGACTGCTTCAAGCGTGTCATCGCCGATGAGGGTATCAAGCCTCTCTGGCGCGGAAACACTGCCAACGTCATCCGTTACTTCCCCACCCAGGCTTTGAACTTTGCCTTCAAGGATTACTTCAAGGCCATGTTCAACTTCAAGAAGGAGAAGGACGGTTACGGCAAGTGGTTCGCTGGTAACATCGCCTCCGGTGGTGCTGCTGGTGCCTGCTCCCTTCTCTTCGTCTACTCTTTGGATTACGCCCGTACCCGTCTTGCCAACGATGCCAAGGGCAAGGGTGGCGGAGCTCGCCAGTTCAACGGTCTCATTGATGTCTACCGCAAGACCATCGCCACCGATGGTGTTGCCGGTCTTTACCGTGGTTTCCCTCTCTCTGCTTTCGGTATTATCATTTACCGTGGTTTGTACTTCGGTCTCTACGATTCCGTCAAGCCCTTGTTGCCCGAGTCCCTCCAGGGCTCTTTCCTTGCCTCCTTCATTCTCGGATTCGGTGTCACCAACTTGGCTGGTCTCGCTTCCTACCCCGTCGATACCGTCCGCAGAAGAATGATGATGACCTCCGGTGAGGCCGTCAAGTACAAGTCGTCCTTCGATGCTTTCAACCAGATCGTCCAGAAGGAGGGCTACAAGTCCCTCTTCAAGGGCGCGGGAGCAAATGTGTTGAGGGCGATCGGTAAATTTATTGTGTTTATTGTGTTATTCTGGAACTGTTTCTTGTTGCAACAGTTTCCACTGGGAAGCATTCTTGATAATGTGATTACTGACTATATTTATTTTCTATTTTTTCTCTCTCCACAGCTGGTGCTGGTGTTCTTTCCGGATATGATCAGCTCCAGGTCATCTTCTTCGGCAAGGCCTACTCCGGTGGATCCGGATAAGCGCATTGCTTCCTTTTTCCTCATTGCATCAAAAACGAACGACCATGCTTGTCTGAATTTATTAGACGTCGAAAGACATTTGAACGAAAGACAAATAAACAAATATTACTCCAAAGAAACATGGTATATTAGTCAATGGTTCTTGGTAGACTTCCAGTGGTCGTTGTCGTCGATGTTTTCCAATGAACATAATTGCTCCGTGCACTGCCGATAATTCAATTCGTAAACATCACGTGATAAATATCTCAGCAACAGGGATCCTCGGTGCGAGCCTTTTGGTAGTCGCGGAGGGGGAGGACGCTGGTCTAGACATTCATCTTGACGTCGGCGACCATACCTTCATCAATGAATTATGTCTTCATGATAAGCCTGTTGTGTGCAACAGCACATGAAGAAAGGTATGGGCATATGAGGTGGACAAGAAAATTGAGACTAACGAGAGAACATGATGCCCTATCATAAGAACAAGAGATAATAAATGATGTATAAAAGAATGCAACTAATATCGCGCTCTGATTTTGGACCTTTTTTTAAGTGGATGCGAACGGCTGAAGCTTGCAAGGCTGCAGACCATGCTGCAGCTGGAAGCTGTACAAAAAGTCATCGGCCAATGGCATGCCAAACTCTGGCCCCAACAGCGCCCCGGAGGCCATCGGCCGATCACTACCTTGGGTTTTCAGAGGAAAACATGACAAAATCATTCAAAATTGCTCAATCGAGTTTCCCTCTCGACGAGTTTTGTTTTTGGAAATCAACAAAAGAGCAAACTAATGCGGAATGCACAATCGACACAACTGGAAGGAGGAATCCCGACTGAAGAAACAGCGTCTCAAGCAGCGAGAGAAACGCCAAAAACAAAGCCAAAACAAGAGAATCGAGCATCAAAAGCTGCAACCAGAGCCAAGGGAGTCGACCGATATCAACCCAACTCAAGAAGCAAACTCTCTAGTTGAAGATGTGGGATGTGCCCAGATCCAGATCCAGGTGCAGCCAGCCAAGAAAGACACCATTAACCAACACCAGCAAGCGTACCAACCCGCAGTCCCATGTTTATCAAGATATGGTGCTTACATTCGCACTATCCCCGACATTCAGCTCCTGTGGTTGTGGCTCCGGGTCGTTTCGTTCAACTTCATGGTACAAGAGGTGAAGACACCAAAAGCGCCCACCGTCTTTGACCTCTTGGAGCACTTCTTGTCAAGATGTGCCTGCCTACGACTTCCCATGTTGTGTCTAAATCAGTATCACTTCCAAGGGCCGAAAATATTCCAGCTCATCAGAAAATATGCCGTTCCCGCCGCAGTGCATCTGCAGATTATCGATCGAAAGAACGACATGGATGACGAGGACGACAGCGGTGACAGCGATGACAGTGGGATGTGGTCTTACAGTTCGGGAGACTATTCTGTGGGTGACGACGATATTAATCAGCGTAATCTCGAAGATCGTGGAAAGGCGATCACCTCAAGGGATGCCCACCTTACGGCATCCACTCTCGTTCTGAAGCACATCCTCATGAACACGTCAAGGAACTTGAAGTCTCTCCATATCGACATGAAGGCAACCTGGGTCACCAAAAAACTCGAACTCGGTGCCAATCAGTGGACTGGACGATCAGATTTTATGAGCGGACTCGAAGATCTGTGGGTCATCACAGTTGGCAGACAAGAGAACCGAGACACAATCGCGTGCTGGGAATGGATCTGGAAGCACGCTGTCACCCTCAAACATTTGGATGTCATGGACGCATTCCCCGACTTTGTCCACAGCCTGGTTCAAGGAATCCAAGTCCACTTAAACCAACTCCAGACGATTTGCCTTGGTGGGGAAGATGAGAACAAACACAAGCACAAAGGTCATTTCTATGACATGGCCATCGCCAGACTACTCAATGCGGGAACTTGCTTCAAGACTATCTATCTCGGCATATCAGCACGTGTAGGACTCAGAACGATCAACACTCTTCCTCGCCACTACCCGGCTCTTACCGAATTCACCATGGAGATCGGCACCGATGACGACTCTTTTCTTGTCGACGTCCTTACTCTCAGTCCCAAGCTGCGCAAGCTGGTCACGATCCGAAATGGAGAGTATCCCCTCAGCGATTGTGAAATCTTCCCGAAACTGGACGCCAAAGTGTTTGCCGACTTGGATCCCCGGACGAAGACCCACCGACCTTGGGCGTGTGAAAGTACACTTGTGACTCTCCATGTCAAGATCGTGAACATCCCTGCCAAATATGATGAGCATGGCAATGTCTTGTGCCAGCTAGAATACGTGTATGGGCGTCTCGCGCGTTTGACCAACCTGGAGGATTTGAAGTTGCAAAAAGAGGTAGAGTATCAAGTGCATGGTGAACAATTCGCCTGACAGGAAGCCACTCCGGAAGTCGATTGCGGGGACATAACCTCCAGAAAATGGGAGACTATGTTGTAATAGGACTCAAACTCTTTTATCTCTTGCCAATAGGCCTTTGCACAACTTCACTTTTTTTTCGCAGACAGACTCGCTTTGTATTCGCATATCTTGAAAATATAACCACTCGATTTGATTCAATAAAAACAACGGGTGCATGCACAACACTTGAGCGCCGTAACACATTAGATATTACGGGGTTTCGAACCATGTTTCGAACCATGACATTTTCCAAAAAAAAAAAAAAAAGGCTGGTCCAAGGGTATTCATGTCACCCAAGCGAGCTTTGAAGATATCTCAAAATACGCCGTTGACATGGGCTTTGTTTTGGGGGTTTCAAGGGGCCTGTGTCTACCTAAAACCGTCCTTGCCCCCCCTTTTTTGCACCCTCAGTCATCGCCTGAACAATTACTACATGGACAAATAACCACGTTCGCGAAGATGATGATGATATGAAATACTTCAGCCCTCGAGGAAACGTTTTTGTGAGCCAAGGCTCTCGCCAAAATATGCTTTAATTTTCAAGTCTCCATTTAAAAACAAGCCTATGAATATCAAGATTTGAAACCCTCTTTGGAGTATTTGGGCAGCTCAACAAGTAACCGTGAAGAAAACTGGTGCTTCTAAGCGACTCTTCCGCGAGCACCTTGAAGTTGAAGCAATCCGTGTCTGCGGATCGGAATTCACGGGGTTGGTGCCACAGCTCTGGGGAAACGGGCCCAAAAGGTCGTCTGCGGCGTCCAGGAAAAATTCTTCGATCCAAAGTGCCTCGATGTGGAGGTGAGGGCTCGGAGTTGCTGCAGTGGTGGAGCGGTTCTGATGTTCATCCTCGCTGATAGGACTTTGCTCTGCACTATCCTGTTCATCTGCGGGAATGCCGAGAGTCACCTCCTCGGCCTCTGTGGGTGGGCCGATATAGACCTCAGCTACAGCGGCGGGAGAAGCCGGTCTTTGCTTGTAGCGCCAAAAAGTAGACGCAAAACGAGTCCTTTGAGCGCGTCCAAAACGTCGTCATCGGAGCCTGATACGCCGTTTTTATGGAACAAACCACCATCAGAGCCCATGTCATCCTACTGCTAATATCGTCCAAACATGTTCAACGAGTATGCCATAACGAACACTTGACCATACATCCCATTTAGGCATGCCTCCTGATTGAAGAAATCCAAGACCATGAGCGCACTTTGGGTACGAAGGCATCAGACCAATTGTACGACGAAGCGAGAGAGGGCGCAATAGAAGCGCTGAACTCATTCCACCGAGGTATCCAACACTACTCTAGCTCGCCTCTTTGCTCCCAAAAACAGGATAGCGTCAAAGCAGAGGAATGGGCAGACATGGCCAACATCGCCCAGGCCTATTTACGAACCACATCCGACCTTCAGTGACGATTGATATGGACCCAGCACTTGATCGCCCTCGTAACAGGCGCCATTCGCAAAGACAAGGCGTGCCAGGTGCCATATCTGGAAACCATTGTGAAAGCTTTCAACGACCTTGCGTACTGGATCCACTCGCACCCAGAGTGACCGCTGATGGTCTTTCCCGATGCCACACCAATTTTCAAAGAAACGTAGTTTTCCGCGCTTGCCGGTAACGATACTTACATTCTTTGGTACCTGGGATACACTTCATATCATCGGCTAAGGACCTGCTGAGCTGCTCCTTTTTTTATTTCTTCGAACAGGCTTGATCTATGCCAGAGGTGCTATGGATGCGGCCAGTCAATCAGATACACGCCTCCCGCATCACTACTGCTTGGTATGTGCATTTTTTCCCCTCGGACAGCTTGATTGTGCAAAGGCGCAAGAGTTTTGACTCTTGCTGTTTTAATAGACCATCGAATGTGCGCTCATGATGGCTCTAACATGCATCTCGCGAAAGCTGCTTGATGAGTATAGTCAGGAAGGGGCACACTGGGTCCGTCAACTGCAGAACTCCTTTCCGTTCTATGACATTGACCCTTGGTGTCTTCAAACTGTCCGCAATATTCAGGCCAATGGAATACCATGGAGGAGATCCGTCAGTCACGCGAAAAGGCCTAGTGGGATCCAAAGTAAGCGAATAAATAGCATAGAGTCATCTCGGGAAGCAATTCTTCATTAATATAGCATAACGTACGTCGGGAGAACTCTGTGTGGAATCGCGCAGAAAAGCAAGAGGGCAATATGTAATTTTTATTGTCATGTGAACAAACATCCTTTCAAGGACAATATATATTTTTTTATTGGGATCACCTTTTTCTTCACAGCCACTATCGCCACTCCATCCACATCCATCCACATCCATCCATAACAAAACTACCGGCTGCCGCTAGAAAAGATGCGAACGTAAGGATCCTCAACTGCTACAACGAACTGTGCATGTTCCAGAAAAAATTGGCTTTTTTTTGTTTCGACAAACTTGGTACCTTCATGGATACTGGTCCCCCATCTTTACTATGAATACAGACATTACATCTAACCGTTTTCCTATTCTTTTCACAGCTGGAAACACACAGAAGGCGAAAAGTCGAGAGTACAAACAAGGAAAAGCCGGTCATTCAGTGTGAGCAATGCGGCTTGTTGTTTTCCAAGCTGTTCGGTTTGTGCAGACACTACGACAGAACCGACCCCCCACATGGGCAGAGACAATATCCTTGCCAGCACTGCAACAGTGTTTTCGACACTAAAGAAGAGCTGGATACCCACCATACTGTGCACTCGACGCGTGAGGAAGGTCGTGCACGTTATAAGAAGAAACAACAATCCACCCATACTTTGCACACTCAGGACACCCCAACCGCATCGAGTTCAAACATCGGAGCATCTCTTGCAGGCACCGATACCTCATCCCTGATCAGCAACTCGCACAAGAACAGCTTTAACACCGACGCTTATCCTATCACATTTCACTGTCATGGTAGCTCTGGAACGACAAGTACGGCAGCTGCAGACAGTGCTGACTCAAGCTTTGTTACCGACAAAACAAGTGGAAGGATTGGTGAACACCAGTGCCACAAGTGCGGACGGATATTTAGCGGTGACCGTAGCGGATACATACGTCATCTTCGTGGCCATGGAGAACCCGCAACTCCCTGCACCAAACCCGAGTGCCTGGATCTCTTCGTGGATGTGCATGCCATGAGAGTGCATCGCGCTTGTCATGATGGGTACATCAGCTGTACCTTCCCTGACTGCCACGAAGGCTTTTCATCCGCCAACGCACTGATCAAACACCAAAGATCACACGACTTTGATTTCGCAGAGCAAGAGCAGCAAGAGTTCAAGGAGATCAAACGAGGCATCAGTCCCATGGCAGAGCCACGAGGTAAATATGTTGTGATGCGAAATAGGATAGACAGTTGGCTCTTATTAATATTATGCTTTCTTGAACTCTTTTAGTCTTTCGTGTCACTGTTGCGCACCATGGTTGGCGCCATCTTGGAATTGCGGCCCATGCTGATATCGAAGATTTGATCTTCCCTCCTGGAAGTCAACTCCAAAACGGAGTGGTCAAGGTAGCGCTTTGGACAGGCCATGACTTGCATGAAACCATTCCATGAATGCTGATATACGAAAACTTGTTGATGAATGATATAGGTCAAAGGAGTTGAAGTTGCTCCAGTCAGGTGGCTCGATACGAAAAAAGAACTGGACAATATCCAGGCCAGCAACTACCTGCGGCTTTCGTCTTGTGGGTTCGAGGTAATGTCGCCTTACCGACCCTGCCGAGATAACGACTGCTCTGCAAACATGACATGGCGGCTTGCCAGTGTTGAGAAAAGAAAGGGCAGTAAGGGTCATGCCTACTTGTCAGTTCGTACTGCTTGTACCACTACAGAATACCAGGAAAAAAGGAAGCGAGTATGTGTGTGTCTGCATTTTTTCCTTCCTGCTGTAAATGTTTAGATTGGTGTCTGTATGTCATCTAACAGATTGTTGATATTGCAATCCATATGATTTAGATTCTTGCCATGCTGGAGAGACTTTGTGGCATTACGGAGGAAATGGACATCCTGAGACAGCTCATTGCTCGCCTTGCGCCAGGAAAGACGGTCCCACCATACCTGCAAGGGAAAAGATGTGCTGATCCCTCGTGTCAGACACTATTGGATCGAGACAACTGTCGCTTGGGATGGGGACAAGGAGCACGAGAACCATTATCATTCACTACATATTGCCGACGCTGCACAGGAGATCATGACCACCGGAAGGAGAAACCAAAGGATCGAATGCGCTTGTGGGCACGAGCTCGGTATGCTCGTGGAGAGTACAAGTCACTGGAGGATGCTCAAGTCGCTGTCTGGAGTGTTGCGGTAGATGGTCAATGTCGAGGAGTGCCCATGTATGACTCTTTAGACACTAACTGGAGGGACGACCTGGAGGCTCGAGCGATCACTGCTTGCCCGAGATGTCACTGGTGTACACGAGCTCTGTCGATGGGTGGGAATGGTTCCGCAAATGACCAATTCGAGGCCGATAGGACCATCTTTCCATCGGACACACCTTTTGCAAATGGGGAGGGGGCTTTGTCCTATTCTCATCATGATCAAAAACTAGTGGCGAGCTGCCATTGGTGCAATATGTAAGTGCAGGCTGAGCATCCTTTCTATTTTCACCTCCAGTTGTCTGCTATGGTTGTGGATGGTACTTTATTATCGATGGCATGAACTGATGTTCCAATTGTATTGCTTTAGTTATGAACAGTTTCCTTTGTTCTAATATTATCACATGATCAATGCTTGTACTCTAGCTTCTTCTTGAACCGAAGCGTCGGAGAACGTATCGAGCTCTTGGAGGAGATTGAGAAGCACTGGGAGCAATCGGGGATCAAAGGCCGCAGGATCCTGGAAGAACTCAAGGCTGCAGCTCAGATGGACCTTGAGAAGAACAGAGGACAACCGGCGCTCACTCCCACTGGGGTCAGTCCTGTACAGGAGACAAAACAACACCCTCCACTAGGCGATTTGACCAACAGTGGCACCCTGACCAACAATGGCGACTTCAAACAATCCAAACGAAAGGCCGATAATCTTCAAAGCCATGGTTCCGAAAATGATGAGACTCGACAGAAGGCTAAGAGGATCCTTGTTGACTGCTCGACGAAAAACCTTGAGTACTCCAAGAACACAATCGATGACGGCACTGTGGACAAGGGCAGCGCTGGATACCGAGATGGTGGTGGCTTGGTGATGAGCGAGTCTGAATTTCGAGAACTGAAGTCGCTGTTTCACTTTGATCTTGAGGATGCCGAGATCGACGACGTATCCGGAGATCGTGGAAACTGTGATACCATGGGATGGCCCTTGCAGGATAATGACGAGAAAGCACTTACTCCTGAGCGACGAGAGCAATGGCGAAAATGGAAGTATACAAAGAGGTTGCTGCCCCTCCGGCCGAGTGATCTGGAGTGCCACTGGTTGGAATACCTTCATCGAGATCAGCAGAGGCGTCTCAATAATCACAGGAAGAAAGCTCGAGAAAGGCGAGGGCAACATCGACCGAATGTTCAACAATATAGGATACTGTCTGCAGAACTGTCTCTTTATTGAACGAGGACTGAATTTCGCCAAAGGCCGTGACCCGCTGTTCCAAATGGCTCCGACTGACGGCACAGGTTGGCTTGACTTTGGATATGACACTCTCCGAGATCAAGTCCAATTGCTGCTTAAAAACTCCCGATCTGTACGAGACCGGTAAGAAGATGGCCATATTTTTTGTTTCTCTGTACAGAGAATGCAGCAAATATTTAACATCTCTCTCTCTTTCTTTCTTTCTTTCTTTCTTTCTTTCTTTCTTTCTCTCTCTCAGATGGTAGAGAAACTAAGAGCAAGAACACTGTCTGACCTTGAGCAGTTGCATACTAGCATTTACACGCACCAGAAAAATTAAAATTTAAAAAAAAAAAAAAAAAAAAAGCTATGGAGCAAGAAAAAGCTGTCAAATACGAAGCGCACATGCAATGAGCTGACTTGTGTATACTATCAAACACCATCTTTCTGCGATGTACCATCCTCGCCTCGTTTTCCTCATTTACCCACTCGCACGACTCTTCTCTTTCTCTCAGTGCTTCGTGAGAAGCCATCATCTTCACCCCGACCCCTGCACCACTTTGTGTTACCTGAATGATTTTTGACCGAGTGAAAAGGAGACTTTCTTTGCCCTTGAAAAGTCAGTGCGTCACTCATCCATCTCTCTATTTTCTACTCACCATACACAATACTTCATTTTCGAGTTTGCTTTGCTTTCACATTCCACCTCCCTTCTCCCTCCCGCCTGCTCGCCACTTCTCTTCATTTGTCGGTGAGAGTCTCTTACTATCACCCATCCATCTTCACACCAGCTGCACCATACCCACACTGCACCCATCAATCACTCCACCTCCACCGCCAGGCTTCTCATTACCACTCTTCAACTTCCTCCATCACCCACATGTCTCACTTCCATGATCTACCATGTCTTCTTTGACGGCTTGAAGAAAAAAATTGGGCTTAGGTTGTGCTAAAGAGAATCAGGCCTGTATCCTGCTCTGCCCGTGGCTAATTTTTGATTATGTCATGTTTTCAGCAGAGAGGTACTAAGATGTAGTCTGCAAAGTGCACGCAAGCACGTAGAGGGACACTGGGGTCGGCCGTTGGCCTCTGCTCTTCGGGCTCCGGACCGTGGCTCGCACGCTCGCCTGAGCATGGCATATTTTTTGGCAAGTAGAGAAAAAGCAAAAATCCCCTTCGTTAGCATTTTTGTTTCTTGTGGCTACTTAAATACCCATAGACACAGACAAAAAAAGGAGAGAATTTATATCAAGAGTGAAATGAAGAGAAATGTCGAGACCCATTCGTACCTCATTCGTGTCTGATGGCGGTCACCATTCCAGTGGTGGCGCACGTTGTTTCGATATTCAGGCTCTGGGGGGGGGTTTTTTTTTTTTGGGGGGGGGGGGTTTTGTAGTCCTTGAGGAGCAGCTGATGGAAGGACTCTTTCTGTCGTGGTGTCTTGAGCTCCGGGATGTTCTTAAACAGGAGCGGCATCACAGTCCCGTACCACTTGTTGACGAGCGCACACTTCAAAAGACTTTCTCTGTCCAAGTGTTCACACACAAACTTGCTGAGCTCCATGTCGCTGGGCGTGGTGTTTGGGTTCTGTAGGTGTAGCATGGGTTAGTGTAAGCTGGTATTGGGATGAAGGAAGTAGAAGGCGAAAGCAAAAGGCGAATCCGCCAGTCGACCAAAATTAAAAAATAATCCTCATCAATTAGTTCACTAATGACGCAATCTCCGAAACCTCTCCCAAGAAGCATGTACCGATGAATAGCTCATTGGTTGCTGGGTGCCACACAGACCAAGAACTGTAAAGTGAAATCGCATGCAAACAAACCTCCAGAGACTGGTCCTGGATGCACTCTCAGGGCATGCGAGTCTAGTCCAAGACTCCAACCTCGGCACTGGATAGATAATTGTCTGGATCTACGCTCCCACGCCACTAATTACTGGATCTAGGAAAAATCAAAACAAAAGAAACGCCACTCAGAAATCACCAACTTGTCTTTATTTATTTATTTGTTTCATAACGGTAATATTTATTAAGGCATTAATACACGGGTCTCGGGTACAGTACGACGGTGTGACTGTGTGGGTTCCAGCTTGGATAGACCCGTTGTCATCTAGAATAGCAACAAAGTATTTTTTAAGAATAAATAGTAGCGGTCGGAACAGTACTTTGTTCTAGGACGCTTTGAATATAAAACTTTTGGACTTACACACTTCACCTGTACTCCCCTGAAAGCACGTATCCCGGTAGACACCACGTCCGTCTACACTCTTCAACACTCTCAACACACACATACAAACACGCGTTCTACTATGCCACACTCTCTTTGACTTGAAACCCCCACTTCGATCTGCCCCTCCAACACCTCACAATTCCGTTCATCTTCGTCCGTTCGATTTCGCTCGCCTCCGACGATATAAGCCCCCACTCAAGAATGGCCTTGGGCTCGCTGTAATGCGCCCCCATGGCTAGCCCCTATTCGAGACTCGACACCCACCGGCCCATGTTATTATCGACGACGGAGTTCCGCCCCTGTTTGCCTTCAAGATTCCGCGCTGACCACGATCCGTCTTCTTTTGTTCTTTTGTTCTTTTGTTCTTCTTTTTATTAGTAGTTTATCCCTCTCTTCATTTCTTTTCCTGCCCTTGCGCTTGCACCCCTTTTTCGTTTGGATCGAAGACCATTTTGGCCCTCCCTCTGGTAGGACAACGTGTCTTCAAGCTCGGATCTTCACAGTATCGTACTCGAGGGAGTGTCGCCGACAACAAGAACAACGTCACAACAGCTTGCAACAACTGTAGTTTGCGTTTTCGGGTCGGCGAGTAAAATTCAAGGGGAAAATGATGAGGTGTCTGAAAGATGTAGTAATTCATGAGAGTCGAAATAGAATGAGGGTAACCAAGGGAATGGCATTTATGCATGGAAATGGCGGCGAAATGAACTATGGTAAGAATACTAATTACGGCTAGTTGACAAGGTCGAAAAAAAAGTAAATGAAGTGCAATAACAAAGAAGCTTGCATCCGTGCTCGTAACTTGTGCAAAAACGATCTGTCAACCATTTCCAGGTGACCCAATAAGATAAATCTCATCGCGTGGAACGAAAAATAGTTCGCTCTTGCAAAGTACGGAGCAAGAATGCAAAACTCAAAGCTGGAGCATCATTTACTTTTGGAAACTACACATAGCGTGCTTGAGGAAAAGGAGGGAATCTTTTTTCTTTTTGTCCCTGGATTTCAAGCTCATCTGTGGTAGAGCGGAGACTGGGTGGCGTGCTGAAATACATACGTAGTGCATAGTATGTACCACATACTCATACTCTACCAGGTTGTCAAGGCAATGGCAACCAGATGATAAAAGTTAAAAGGTGTTATTCCCCTGCCAAAATCAAGTGTACGTGAAAAAAAGAGGCAGCTGTTTGACATTTTATCTTTTATCCCCACTCCACTATTTGAAAATTGCAGCCGGCCAATATCTCAGGGTCTACCGGACAGCCGAAAGGGGTGCTTGTGACCCATCGTGCGATTGTGCGTCTAGTGATCAATAGTGGCTATACTGAGATTGGGGAGGACGATCGCGTTGCATTTACCACTAGTCCCTCCTTTGACGCGAAGTGTGTAGTCTGTTTGGTGTCTATTGATTGGGAAGATGTCGATCCATATAAGGAAAGGTCTTCATTTCCATGATCATTTATTGCTTAACTCCAGAAAAAAAATGAGAATTATGGCGCCAATTGTACTGGGCCCCTTTTTCCTCGGTACGTTTCTTGCTGATCACCATGTTTTTTGGAATAATATTTGTTTTATTTGTCTTTCGTTCAAATGTCTTTCGGCGTCTAATAAATTCAGACAAGCATGGTTGTTCGTTTTTGATGCAATGAGGAAAAATGAAGCAATGCGCTTATCCGGATCCACCGGAGTAGGCCTTGCCGAAGAAGATGACCTGGAGCTGATCGTATCCGGACAAGACACCGGCACCAGCTATAAACAAAGAGAAAAGATGGAGAAACAATATTTTAGTCAGTAATCTCGTACGTTTGAGAAGATGCTTCCCGATGGAAACCGTGCGGCAAGCAGTTAAGAACGTCGTCAACGAAAAGAAAAAGAAAAAAAAAAAAAAGAAAATTGAGGCGATAGAGAATAGTTTATTAGGAATGCCCCTGCTTGATCTACTTGAATGTCTTCCTAGGTTCCATGTTTGGCGTCGTTGGTACTCGATCATCAATACCTATTTGGATGCAGCATGCGGAGCAAAAGAAAGAAAGAAGATGAATAGGATAAAAAAGAAAAATGATCAGTGAGAAAATCCAGACACTGCCCTGCAACACACAATGGTGTATTAGTCAATGGTTCTTGGCAGACTTCCAGCAATCGTGGTGGTTGTCGTCGAAGTTTTCCCAATGAACATAATTGCTCCGTGCGCCACCGACAAATCAATCCCGCCAATTGTAAACACATGCACCATCCACGTGAGTGAGGCCAGTTGAGAACATCACTGGATACAATACATCACACAAATGTTGAGGACAACAAATGCTAAAGATAGAGAGTGGTGCCATAGCGTATCAGAATGACACCACGCATTGCTAGATTTATTACGCTTTAGCGATTTAAAGATTTGTAGGGCACTAGAATTAGCGACGCATACGCTTCTTGAAGCGCTCCATGACGAGGTCATCCGTAGCCATGCCACCACGGCCTCCCCGATTGCTCTGGTTGTTGCCAGAAGTGTTGTAAAACCGGTGGTTACCCGCTCCTGAATCGTTGCCAAAGTTGTTGTTATTGTTATTGTTGTTGTTGTTGTTGTTGTTGTTATTGTTGGTCCTGCGGTTGTTCTGCTGGTGGTGTGAAATGCGCTCACGATCCGAGGGCACATAGGCAGGTTGTGAGAACTAAAAAAAAAAAGTGAGGGTTAATGTGAAGTTGAGCGACCAAACAGAATATTCATTTCGGCAAAATAGCTAAGCATCGCCCAACACACAGTCTGCGTACCCGTTCATTGGCGATCGCCTTTTCTGTTTTCCGGTCTTCAAACATCTTGCGCTTGGCCTTCTCTGTCTCCTCGATGTTTCTCAAACGAGTCCTATTCACAGTACATTGAGCGAAACGCAGGGCAGTTAGCACGGTATCCAGAAGGACAGAGTTCTCATCGCAGACCGAAAGTGGCGTTTACTCCATGCCAAGATCGACTTCAGGGATGGCAGTCAACATGGTTGTCGACAACTGGACATTTCCTTCCTGCTCTGGCTTGGGTGCAGTTCTCTATTAGTCGGACAGGATGTAGGAATATTGACTGTGTCAGTTTTAAGACGACAGGTAGATCCATGGTGGAGTCGTAAGGTGAGCTCGCCTACCCTGATGCCCAACTCGTCGTAAATATCAGTGTCGCCACCTCTGGCCTCCTGGGCGTTTTCTTCTTCGTCCTCGGCAGATACACCGTTGCGTTTCCTCATTTCCTCCTCAATGTATTTCATCATATGCTTGTCGACATCCAGTGTGTTGGTCTGCTTGGTAAACGAGTTCAAGATTCCTGTAGACTTTGAGCTTCCTTCACTATTGAAGATATATAAATGATAAAGTAAAAGTGAGTCAGTCCATCGGCATTGTCGGGGAAAAGAGTCTTTGAGAATAACACTGCAGTCTTTCAAGACGATCGTATCGTACCCTTCTTCCTGACGTCTGACTTCATCCAGGTCCACAAGTCCGCCTCCCGACGACAGTTTCCATGGATCGGCGGGAGCAGCAACCTTGTCCTTCTTCTTCTTCTTGCCTGTAGTATCACCGACCAACAGATCTGCTGCCGTTACGCCTGCTGGCCGCTGTCGCAGTTTTCGCAGCTCCAAGAGTTCGTCCAGACTAGGATGTCAAAAAAAATAATCATAGACAAGGTAAAAGTTGAGTCCATGCACGCACTCCTATGCTCCTTGCCTATCGATAGCCAGAAGATCCATATGCTCTGCGGCATTTACCTGAGTCCCTCTGGTTCATCGTCCTTGTTCTGTATTGGGTCTTGCTCGCCAGACTGTTCTGTGGGCGAAGAAGTCGTCGTCTCTTCTGGTGTGACCTCGCGCTTGCGGTAGTTTCTCTTTTTGATGCCACTCATGATGCTATTCCTGTGATGTTCCAATGCCAATGAGACTTGTGTAATAATGTCGATGTCTTTCTTGGACTAATCCTGGGATGAGTATCGACCTTGAAGAGCGTGGATTATGGGTGAGTGATGTAACAAAGGACTGGGTTTGTCAATTGAAGGTGTCCAGTGCCCAGTGTGGCTTTGCCCAATTTTTTTCCAGGCTGAAAAAGTCGATCACTTTTATTTGTTCTCCTGAAGTGCTGTTTTGTCGCTCTCCCCTCTGTTCAATTCCGGGACATCGGCATTACCGTCATCACAATCACCGCAACCATCAGTCTTCAGCATCTGACACCCACAATTAAATCAGCATCTATACAAGAAGTATAAAGAATGTCGGATTCAGGAAGAGGATCCCCCACCGGAAACGATAAGCGGACGCCAAAAGTCGGTGTCTACGTACCTCGTCACCGTCGCCAAAATAACGAAGAGTCCACTGAACCAACAACTGGCACATCACTATCGGCCCCCATCCCTACGCCCACATCCCGGAATATTACCAATAACAGGAACCACCGCGAACCAGATTCCACAAAAGCTTCTTCCAATGATGTCCAACGGCGAGGACGAGGCACATTCAAAGGCCCCGCAGGTTCAGGCACAAACCCTGACACCAACACCAGATCCAAAGGCGGGCGTGACAACACAAGCAACAACAGGAACAACCGTGTAGGAGGGCGCGGTCCCTCGTCACAATCGGGAGCGGGCGACTCAACCACAGAGCCACCACCTCGCCACACCCCACGCGGACGAGACTTTGACGCCACTGTTCTGCGGAGATATAGCGATGATGAGAACCGACCCAACTCGACCTTCTCTCGTTCCAGCAGCTACAACAGCAGCAACAACGGAGGCACCCTGTCGCCCTCATCATCGGACTATCGTTCTTCTGACAAATCGCGCAAGCCCTCTCAGGCAGACACGCGGCCCCGTAGGGTAGATCGGTCATGGCGTAGGGACCAGGAGGCTGAAGAGACTGAAGAAGCTGAGTCCCAGCTGTCAAAGCAGCTGGAGCGTGTACAGCTGAACAACGATGAGAGTGGGGGCAGCGCCACTGGATCTTCGAACGACAACAAGAAAGGGGATTCGGAAAGTGCTGGAGAAGAAGGAGACGAAGAAGAGGAAGTCGAGGAATGGGAGCTGGCCCTGGACAACTCCGACGAAGATTCTGTGCCCAAAGCGCCAGTGTCGGAATCGAAACCAAAGAGTAAGGCTGCTCCAACGACTTCCAAGATCGGCAACTGGTCAGATGGTAAGCGGCACTACCTTTTTGTTCAGAATTTTTCAGAATCGCAGCAACTGTCCAGGACCAGGATTAACCCATTTCTTTGGCATGGCTTAGTGATCAACGACGATATGTATATACTTGAGCTGTACGACTTTTCATCGACCATCCGGACAGTGCACGTGACAGACATGTTTGCGTCATACGAGAACCGATCTGGTGGGTTCCGGATAAAGTGGCTCGACGACACAAGAGCCCTGGTCATTTTCGAGTCTGCAGCCATCGGTAAGTCTGAAACAAATCTTTCATTGTGCGTTTACAGAGAACAATGAGGGGCAAGATCCCCTTCTGTCTCATGCACATGCTAATACTTTGTGTACTTCTAGCCAAACAAGCCTATACTTCCAATCTGTCTTGCCAGATTGCTAGGATCCGACCCTACGTTGGAGCAGACAAGGACGTGATCAGGAACGAGGGCAGAACGTCTTCATTCAACGCCCCACGCCCACAAAAAACGGACTCTGTCGCCAAGCGCCTTGTCCACGGCGCCTTGGGTCTGCGTGTGCGGAGAACTCCAGAACAGATCGCTGAGGAAAAGGCATTAGTCAAAGCTGCCAAAGGTTCGTCTTATTTCTTTTTTTTTGTCAGATTTTGTAGTGTTTGTGTGCGAATTCTAACATTGGAAAAATAAAATTCGTCTCTACAATACAGAGGCCCGAGAGGCTCAGAGACAGGAGCAGCAGCGACAAAGGCAGGAAATGGATGCCATGTTTAACTCATGAATTGACACCCCAATATCCGCGGCACCCGATCAAGTCTCATAGCATTATTTTAAGCACATATACTATTTAATAGACAAAGCAGAAAACGTATTCCCCATTTATTCGCTGTCACTCTCCTGTAACTTTTGTTTCTTTGCGTCTGGTATCGATGTCGTTGGTTCCGGAGAAGTAGATGGAGACGTTCGTTTCTTGAAAGTCACTGGAGACTTGGGAGACTTGGGATCAAGTCGGTCAAGCATGTCCTGCGGAGGGTATTCTTCAGATACAGTGCCCTGACAAAATGGCAATGTATAATGGAAGTACAATTAATACAGCAAAGCAATAATCATCGCAACTTTTTCTCTACTTTGCGCAACCATCATCAATTCACTCTACCGTGGCAATATGGTGGAAACTGTACGTTTCCTCCTCGGCGTTCCACGCCAGCTTCCAGTACTGTGGTGCAGCGGTCGCCTCCAATCCACACAAGTGCTGTAATGTCTCGCCCACAACACCCTCATACGGCGGAGGAAATTTCTCTTCCTCTTGTGCTTCTCCACCACCGTTTATGTCCTCACTAATGAGTTCCCGCCTTGCATACATGGCCCGCTCAGCGCCAAGAAAGTACACTGCATTCAGTCCACCTTGCTCCCAGTCCAGGATCCGGATCGCAAACTCGATCAGTCTGGCCTCCAGTTCTTCGTGGTTCAGAGTCGGGCTCTCCAGGGCCGACAGGCAATGGATCCGACTGTAGATCGATGGCACGCTCTGATGTCGCTGCCACTCCCGCTCTATTTGCTCACGATCCTGTGGCGACAATGGACGCTTGGGCACTGCAGGAGGGTGTGTCTGATCTGTGGACGTGAAGGGTATAGTGTCAATGCGATCCATGAACGCTTTGAAGATCGCTTGTTGTTCTGGTGTTAGGATGGAGGGTGTTGGGACAGGCACTTCTTCTTCGTTCTCTTCTTCCTCGCTGGAGAGCTCGTTGTCGACATTGGCCTGTAGCTCTGGGATAGAGTCTTTGGCTTCGGCATCTGCAAGTACAGGCGTATTCTCGTCGACAGAGGCAGCGAATGACTGAAGTTCTTTCAAGGCCGCAGAGATGAGGGTTTCATCTGTACTGGCATCGTCTGTCTTTGTGTCGGTGGTTGGCACAGGTTCTGAGGGAGGTGGTGAGGTGGATTGAGATGTAGATTTTGCTGATTGTTGAGTCGATGGTATTGGAGTTAAATTAGCTGGCGGTGTCTTGATGGGGTACTCGACTTCTGAATCTGAAGAGTCACTCGCGTAATCCACGAGCATGTTCATCGTAAGGACGTGAATGAGTGAAGAAAAAGTGTTCTGTTTGGTTGCCACCAAGAAATAATAGAGGCGGGTTTACCTGCAGACTTAAGGGGCACCGCAGCATCCTGCTGAGAATAAGCTAACAAAAAAAGGCAAAGATCCCATGTATTCTTTTTTTTTTTTGCTCTTTTGCATTCACTTTCACCAACGCTGCTACTATACATCACAATGTCAGAGTCACAGGCACCAAACTACCACCAACATTCATCATCTACCAAGCGTGCTCGCTCTCCAGCAGCTGATGCCATTTCGGACCACCAACCCAAGAAGGTCCACACCGAGGTCGCAGAGCACTACAACGCCCGCCCAGACGTCGGTGTCGAGAAACGCAAAGAGTCGACCATTTTCCGCCTCAAATCCTTCAACAACTGGCTCAAATCTGTCTTGATCGGACGATATGCACGCCCTCGGGACCGTGTTTTGGATGTCGGTGTGGGCAAAGGCGGTGATCTGCTCAAGTGGTCCAAAGCACGTATCCAGTTCTTTATTGGCTGTGACATTGCCTCCAAATCGATCGAGCAGGCCCGTGAGAGATACAGGACCATGCGCAACGTGCCGTTCGAGGCACACTTTCACGCCATGGATTGCTACTCTGTAAGGCATGGATGAATCAGGGGTTTTCTATAGGAGACAACATGGGTGCTAATCACATTATATGTCCTTCGTTCCTAGGAACCAATCTCAAATGTCGTACCAGCGGAGCAAGTGTTTGACATGGTGTCCATGCAGTTCTGTCTACACTACTCGTTCGAAACCGAGACCAAGGCTCGCATGATGCTTCACAACGTCTCATCACAACTCAAGCCCGGTGGTGTATTTATTGGAACAATCCCTGATGCATACTGGATTGTGTACGTATTACTTAATGTCCAGTCCTGATCGTTTGTATTTTTTTTTAAAAAAAAGGCAGCTCTGTTAACTGACACGACTTTTTTTGTTTTACTACAAATAGGAAAAAGCTAAAGTCTGAGTCTGATGACAAGCTGCAGATTGGCAACTCGATTTATTCGATCCGCTTCGAACGCCGTGACACGTTCGAGAAGTTCGGATCCAAATACTGGTTCCATCTCGAAGACGCCATTGATGACTGCCCCGAGTATCTTGTCCATTTCCCTACTTTCCAAAAGTAAGTTCTTGCAATTTATCGGTCGTTTTCTGCAGGGTGTGACAAAAAATCCAAAGAAGACTAATCTGACTTTCTTTCGTCTTTGTTGGTGTAGACTCGCAGAGGAGTACGGACTGGAGTTGATTTACAACAAAAAGTTCCATCAGGTGTACGAGGAGGCCTCACAGGAACTGGACTTCAATCAACTGTTGTATCGTATGAATGTCATTTCCGAGGAAGGCCACTTGTCCGCCGACGAGTGGGAAGCTGCTAGTAAGACAACGCTTTTTGATGCAAAAAAAAAAAAAAAAAAAAAAAAATACGGTACCGTGTTTGTTCTGCCCACTAGGTCACTAACAAAAAAACAACGCCTTCCGTATGTCCATTCTTACTAATAGACATCTACTTGGCCTTTGCTTTCAAGAAGAAGTGATCATCAACAACATATCTATCTGTACAGTAAAGCTTGTATTTTCTTTGTGCTCTGTCTATGCGTATCCTGGGTATATAAGCTCGTCTTGCGTGTCAAGCAATTGGGGGTATTTGAAGGAGGTCATGCACCTTTTACGAGAACAACGGTCAAGTTATCTCCTGCAACGCCCCATCCCAGTCGCTGGTTCACAAAGATGCCAAACCACACGGAGAAGACCACAAACATGCCTGTAGCCAAGATGGCAGACATCATCAGGTCTAATTGGAGATGAACACATATCTTAGTACGTGGATGCTTGTGACGATGGCAAAGAAAACAAAATATCAGGAGGACGTACAATGCCGGACTTGTGGACTGATATCTGATCTGTTACGGACAGGCCAGACGTAGAGGAGATTGTAGACCCAGAGGAAAGGCAGGAGGCAGAAGCCGCCATAGAAGAGCTTCTTTGAGACGACGAGAATTTCATCCGCCGACATTTTCTCAATGTTCTTTGCCATGTTCGAGCGTTGGTTCTTGTTATTATAGGTGGCTAATGAGATAGAGAGTGAAAATGAGATGAATGATGTGAATGGGAGGATGGTGGTTTGGGCGATGCAGTTTGTTGATGAAGGTTCCACAGGCACAAAAGCATTCTCTCAGAATAGGACAACGTGCAGCATTTGCGATTCCAGGAAGACGTGAAGAGAAAAAAAGCAGTCCGCACCTCGGCTTCAGTGGAGGACGAAGTAAACAATATTTGTACCTGGCCCAACCAAGGGATCGGCAGTCAATTCGAGGTCCATCCTTGCCATTCAACTCCTTCACTCCATTTTCATCACATCGGAACCCATAATCACCACGATGTCAATGCTTGCTGGACTCACCCGGTCTATGGGGGCTCTGCGGTTGATGAACCCTGTCCGTCCTACCTCGCACTTGATGTCAATGCTCAAGAACAACGCCACAACCTCCACATTGGCCCAAAGAGCCTCGACCTTGACACAGGTCTCCCGCACATACGCCACAACCACGACGACCACATCATCCGCCACCCCCCAGTTCAAGACCTACACACCCTCTTCACCCGGTCGCCGCTGGCTCAAGCGTGTGCCCCGCGATCACCTCTGGAAGGGCAAACCCGTCCGTGCCTTGACCATCGCCAAGCGTTCAACCGCCGGACGCAACAACACAGGAAGGATCACTGTCCGCCACCGCGGTGGTGGTCACAAGCGCCGTCTGCGCATCATGGATTGGTACCGCTGCGAGTCCGGCGCCCAGTTGGTGGAACGCATTGAGTACGACCCTGGCCGCACTGCCTGGATCGCCCTGTTGAAGCACCAGGTCACTGGCAAGCAGTCCTACATCCTCGCTCCTCACGATCTCCAGCCCGGCTCAGTGATCTACTCTTTCCTGGACAAGTCCTCCTGGAACCAGACCAAGAACGGCATCACCACCACTTTGCCAATCGACAAGGGCAACTGCTTGCCTCTGAGCCGCATCCCCACAGGAACCATCATCCACGCCATTGGCATGAAGCGTAACGGCCCTGCTCAGGTGGCTCGCTCTGCAGGAACCTATGCTCAGTTGTTGTCAACAGGCGAGACTGGACACGCCATTATCCGTTTGTCGAGTGGTGAGGTACGCAAGTTCCCTGTCGATGTCTGTGCTACCATTGGTGTCGTCAGCAACCCCGGCAACATGCACGAGAGTCTCGGCAAGGCTGGACGAAACCGCTGGAGAGGTATCCGTCCCAGCGTTCGGTAAGTTTTGATGCTCTTTTGTGTGCATCCATGGTGAGATTTTTACATGTTTGCTCGATCCAGGGATGCTAACATTTATTGTTTATGCTTGATCATTGTCTGTGATGTTCTAGTGGTGTCGCACAAAACGCCTGCGATCACCCTCACGGAGGAGGAAAGGGTAAGACCAAGGGAGGCAAGGACCCAAGGAGTCCCTGGGGCACTCTTGCCAAGGGAGGCAAGACCCGCAAGCACCCCAACACCATGGTTGTTCGCGAGCGCCCAAGACGTTAAAACGCATCTTTAGTTTCATGGAGAGGGAGGATTTAAATTTTTTGGCGAGTAGAATCAAAGGGATTTCTGTCAAATACACACTGTTTACATATTTTCACATTCAAATGAGAATATCGATCCAATGCATTGGGGCACGGCAGCGATCGCTTTTAACAAGTTGCATGCCATCCTTGCCCACGGAGAAACCAGAAAGATCCACGGAAAAAGAGTGAACATTCAGCTGGGCCCGACTGATATGATTGGACAATGAGATCTCTGTCCCTGGAGACTCGCACTAAACAGAGTTCACCGTGTTCCCCGCACTTCTCTTTCTTCTTTCATCGTCTTCACCATTTGTCATTCCCTTTTCCATCTCCATTCCATCATCACTCCACCCCACCCCACTCTTCCTACTCACTCACTCGCTCACTCATTCACTCACCCATGCTGCGTCACTCTGCTATTCTTTTGTCCTCCGCTGCGAGGGTCTCAAAGAGCTCACTTTCTCCACTTTTCAGGAACAGCTCTCGCCTCCAGGTATTTTAACACCCTCCTCTTGGTTTCCCACGGTTGGTATTTTTGGGCAACGAGCCAAAAACTCACTTCGGACGAACCCGCCTAACTGTCAATGAGTAGGCATCTTCATCTTCATCATCGACCAGCAGCCTCCAGGCTATGCGCTCGCTGCACGCCTCTGCGTGGTCACCATTCGCTGTCCCTGTTGAGCAACAGGAGCTACACAAGGACTTGCCCACAATTCAGATTGCCAAGGACTCGGCTTCGGTCACGATCAGCCCACTCAAGGGATCCAAATACTACAGCCTCGAACAACCCACCACCACTCTGAACCCCATCTGGCTGCGCGACAACTGCCCCTGCCCACTATGCATCCATCCATCTACCCGCCAGAAGCTCCATGCATCCTCCCAAGTGCCTCTTGATATCTCTGTTTCCTCAGTGCAGGTCTACCCAGAGGGACTGGAACTCACATGGTCCAAGGGTCTCGATGATGTTGGCGACTGGGAGGAACCCGCCAAGTCACGCCCTGGCCACAAGAGCTTGTACAGCTGGGACATGATTCTCGGCTCCTATGGCGGCACACCATCAGAGCACCGTCAGCAGACCCGCATGAACCACGACCCTATTCTGTGGGACAAAAAACGGATGCAGGACAAAGTGCTGTGGCTCGATTATGAAGAGTACATGACGACCCCGGAAGGATTGTACAAAGGTCTGAAACAGCTGCAAGAGTATGGATTGTTCTTCTTGCGTGGTGTGCCGACCGAGGACGACCAAGTGGCAACTGTGGCAGAGAGGATTGGGCACTTGAGACATACCTTCTATGGTCGCACCTGGGATGTCAAGAGTGTACCCAACGCCAAGAATATTGCGTACACGAACCTCAATCTTGGACTTCATATGGATCTTTTGTAAATAGCTCTTTCCTTCTTTCTCAGCAAGTTGTACGTGAGTTTCAATAGCTTGTTACTGACCTCATTGTTTTTTATATCTTTTTTCTTTTCTAGATACATGGAGGCACCCCCAGGACTTCAATTGCTGCACAGTCTCGAGAACAGTGTTCCAGGAGGCACCAGCATCTTTATGGACTCTTTCAAAGCCGTCGAGTTGTTGAAGCAAGAGTATCCCGAAGACTTTGAGATCCTGACCAAAACACCCACCACATTCCATTACCGCAACGGTGATCACCACTTGCACTACAACCGCCCCACAATCGCTCTGGACCGGATGAACGATACTCTGACCGTCAACTATGCGCCACCCTTCCAGGGACCTGTGGAATTGCCCTCAGAGCAAACCAAAGCGTTCTACAGGGCTTTGAAACGATTTGCAGGATATATTGAGCGGCCCGATCTGCAGTTCCGGCACACGATGCGGCCTGGCGAGTGCATGGTCTTTGCCAACCGGAGAGTGCTGCACGCACGGACAGCGTTTGATCCATCCAAGGGCAACCGGCACTTGAAGGGATGCTATGTGGATCTGGACATGTTCAAGGACAAGTTCCGGACTACGATGCAGGCCAAGGCTGACGGCGAGTTCTAATAGGAAATTGCTAGACTAATATATCCCCCTTTTTTTTTATCCGTTTGGGTCGAGAGATCACGTGCACTTTGACCTGTGAATGGGTATAAAAGATGTGAAGATCTTTTGATTCGCATTTCTCCCCCAGGTAGCGTTCAACTTTTTTTTTTACCCCCGCCCCAATTGTCCCTCCTCTTCACATACACACTTCCTTCCACTCCTCCCGTCTTCCACCCAGCGCATCACAGAACCCTTCCATCACTGCCATTCCACACCACTTGCTCCTTAATCCCACATAGCTCCATCCCATTCATTCATTTATCCATCCACTTCTCTCACCCACCCACTAATAACACAAGTACACCATGGGAAAGAGAAAGAGCAGCAAGCGCGCGCCCGCAGGACGAGTCAAGAAGGTGCTGGACACTCAATTCGACTGTGTCTCATGCTTCCATGAAAAGTCTATCAACTGCAAGCTGTAAGTGTGTTTTTCTTGATTACATTATTTTTTTCTTGCCCATCTTTGTGGTTGGAAACTCCGATGAGGGCACAGAGAGAGATCTTGATGCCCAGAAGGTTAACTAGAAGACTGACATTCACTATTTTTTTACAATTGGGCTGTCTTGCCCTAACCATTCTCTTTTGAAAAAAAAAAAAATGCTTACGATAGTGATTACGACCAGAAGGTTGGACACCTCCAATGCCGCATGTGCGGAGTCGCTTACACCTGTACCATCAACTGTAAGTTATTGCCCTGTCCTCACTCTTTCTCCAAAAACAACCACGCTCGGCCAAAGCCGTTTTGTCCTTGCCTCCTCTCCCCCGGACGAACAAGGATAAACACAATTGCACACACCACCCCTGTTTTTGTTGTTTATTGTTTTGACCCTCTCCCAGCAGACGTCTTCCCATGTCCAAACGCCACCATTGCACCACTTTATGTTCCACATGTCCACATGAAAAATTAACCTTTTTTTTTCAAATCCCCTCCTCCTTGTCATCCCATGCAAATAGACCTGAGCCATGCCGTCGATGTCTACCACGACTGGATCGACGCCTGCGAGGCCGTCAACGCCTCGGCCAAGGCCGCCAAGTCCGCCGCTCTTGACCGCGACCGCGACTCTTCCCGCCGTGACAGAGATCGCCGCGACCGCGATGATGATGACGATGTTGGATCGAGCTCACGGAGACGCAAGCCTTACGACGTCGACGATCGCTACGATGACGAGGACGATGACTGAACAAGGAAAAAAAAAAAAAAAAAAAAAAAAAAAAAGAGCGACAACGCCGTCGGGAGTCTCAGGAGCTATCGAGGGAAAAAAGGAAAAAAAAAAAAAGTGTTAAGGAGGACCCTTGACAATAAGCATCGACAAGCACCAACAACATCCTTTTCCATCGCTTTTTTTGCACTCTCTCTGAAGAAAGATTTTCTTCTCATTTGTAACATACGAATAATAAAAAAAAGCATTGTTTCTTTTTCTTTTTCTTTTTTCCTTTTTTCTTTGTTGCTCTTGTTCTTTTTTCTTTTTCTTATCTTGTCTTGTTTCGTAGTTTCTTTAATGCAATTGTAAGCAAGAAGCACAAAATAGTCGTTGCGCAATGAGAGTGGGCGAGAGAGAGAGAGAGAGAAAAAAAAGAAAAAAGAAAAGAAAAGAAAAGAAAAAAAAAAAAGAGCTCGATCAGAAAGAAAAAAAAATAATATCTAGGAACGCCGCGAAGACTGGTTATTCGGGCTCTGGTGCTCGTTCGATCCAGGATAAAAGCGGTCGTTGGGGTATTGTGGGTGGCCTGGAGAGGACAAGGGAAGTCGATCGTCGTAGTTTGAGTATCCCCTGTCGACCTCCATACCATGGTCGCCTTGTTGGTTCCAGTATTCGCCCGGTCGTGATGGTAGAGCCTTATTCGAAGGTTGTTGTGCATGAAAGTATTGTTCTCCAAAGTAGTCGGCACGACCTGCATGTTGCTGCGGTGGCGGTGGCGGTGGTTGTTGTTGTTGCACCATCGCAATCTCTCGGAAGCTGGTCATGGTCAATGCTGCCTCTCGCCGTGAACGCTCTTCTGGGCTCAGATCTTCTTCGTTGTCAAAATCGTCGTCTTGAGAATATTGACCTCGAGGTTGTGGTGGGCCATAGCAGTCACCAGGACGGTCTTGAGGACCATGCTCAGGGTGTTCATAACGACCATCAAAGGTTTCCGGCCGGTGGGGTTGTCCACGAGGGGAAGGGTATCCATGTCCAGAAGTCGGAGAAAATGCTTGTTGAGGGTACGGGTATGCGCGATGGGCGTTGTTTTTGTCGTGTGGTGGTTCATGAGGACTGCGACTTGGTTCTCCCATGGGCGAGATTGTTCCACTGGTACCCGACATGGACACGGGAGATGATGTTGTGGCTCCTTGTTGGCGGTCGTGTGGGCTGGTAGGCGAGATGGTGTTGCTAGGAGCTGGACCCTGGGAGATTGGTGCGCCAGAAGGTGTTGACGGTGAAGTCGACGTTGGAGTGTTGCTGGTATTAGTGTTATTGATGTTGTTGGTAGTGGTATTAATAGGACCCACAGATGAGGATGGAATTGATGCGCCAGTGCCGATGCCAGTTCCAATACCAGTATAAGTGCCAGTACCTCCGGTTGTGCCTTCGCCCTGTGCATTCGGCTGAGGGATGAACAGGATCATGCCCGAGTGGGTGGTGCGCTGGTGAGTGATCAAGCGGGCGAGCTGGGTGTAGGTTGCCCCGCATCGGTTATGACGACAGATGTATGGTCGTAGGCCCTGATCGGTGTGGACGACGCGGTGGTGGGACAGGGACGACGACTAGTCGAGGAGAAAACAGAGAGAGCAAAGAAGAGAGCAAAAGAGAGAGGGACTGAGGTAAGTAAAAAGGCAAGCAAGCAAGGGTCAGCCGAAGCAGAAACCTTATTCGGATGATGTGGTCGAAGTCAGCAAAATAAAGTTTGAGTGCCTGTGAGTGAGGGATGTGTTTGATGTCCATGTCCATGTCCATGTTGCCTGCTTGCTTGATTGCTTGTTTGCTTCTTGTTTATGTATGCGGGGGCTGTCTGTCTGTTGGATGGGACGTACGTTTGCGCGTGTACATGTTCAGCCTCGTTGTGCTTGTTGTTTCCATGCTTCCGCAGGGGGAGGAGGGGGGGAGGGAAAGAAAGAAACAAGTCGGACCAAACAGACACGATCGAAAACTTCCCAGGGCACAAACAACCCCAAATGATGGAGCCTTGTCCTCTTTCTCCACTTTTCTTGTCCACCTTGGTGCGCACTTACAGTGTGGAATGCCTTTTGGCAATCCTTGTAGCCACAGAGATACGGCGGCTTGCCATTGTGGATCCGATAGTGTGTCGTCAGGCGCGATGCAACCGTGAACTCCTTGCCGCATCTTGGCCAGCTGCATCGATATCTATAAAATAAAATAAAATAAAAAAAAGATATAGAAAACGGTCCATTAGTCGGTAACAGCATTTTCAACCAGGAGAGTGAGTGGTCAACGTAATGCGCAAACCATCGACGCGCGTGTAAATGATTTTAAAGGGACAAACAGGAGATTCCGCTTTGGCATAAGGAGAGATGGCTCCAAAAAAAAAAAAAAAAAAAAGGTCAAGGGGTGTAGAGGTCATCGACTTACTTTCCCTCGGCATTACGCTCAAAGTCTGGCTGGGGGCTAGACTCGGACGTGTCTTGGTCGCCCGTGTCTTCATCCTGCGAGTCCTGTGGTGTTGAGACCGTGGCGGGTGTTGTTGCCGATGAAGATGATGCAGATGCCTTGGCGTTCTTGGACTTGTCGAGGCCATCCTTGTCCGTGATCACAAAGCGAATCTCGAATGGATCGTCGTGGCCAGAGGTGGGGGTGCTGGTCTTGCGTCCAGGCTTCTTCTTGCTCGATCGTCCATCGGGATCGTGTGTGGGATCTGAGCTCGAAAACACGATCTCTGTTGGTTTGGATTTTGCGAACAAAGCAGACAAAGAAGGAAAGGAAAGGTAACGAGGACACAACAAAGAAACAACAGGACAATTAGTACAATTAAGGTAATTCCATGTCGAGCAACTTCTTTCCTTCCTGCGCTCATGGGGCTGTTTCATCCACTGTCCGTTGTCTTTGTCGAAGGCTGTAGTAATGTAATGTGCATCCAAACAGAACGAGTAACGATAGGCAGTCGGGGCACATAGTTTGACTATTTGCCATTGTATCAAGGTGATACACACACACACACACACGAAAGAAAGAAAGAAAGAAAGAAAAACTCACCTTGTTGACGCGGCTTTTTCTTGGCAATAGGCGAGTTGGATGGAAGAGAGTTGGTCAAAGACTCCTTTGCTGTTGCTGTTGCTGTTGTTTGCGATGTTGTTGCGATTGCTGTAGTTGGCACTACTGACGACAATGGGCTCGTTGTGGCTGTGGTCATTGAATGGAATGTAGCAGGCGACGAAGACGACAACGCAGCTGGTGAGGAAACTGAGGAGGATGGTGGCGACGTTGTCCTTCCATTGGTAAACGAAGCTCTGGGTGCCGCCCTAAAGGTGCTGGTGCTGTATGTGTTGTTGGACTCGTTGGGCCTGATCTTGCCTTTGCCACTCTCGCTGGGATGGTAGTCATGGCTCATGGGATGGTCATGGTTGGGTCCATTGAGATTATTTTCATTGCCGTTGGAAAGTGCGGAGAGCTGCTCGAGCTGGTTGACCGAGACCGAGTTTGCATGCTTCCGTGATTCGGACCCGTTGGAGTAGTTGGTGTTGGTGTTGACGTTGTTGGCGTCGTTGTGGTGATAGCCGTTGTTGTTGTTTGTGTCATGTCCATTACTGCGTTGGTCATAATAGTCGTCCAGGATGGGATGGCTGTCGAAGCGATGCTCATGGGATGGGGAGGTTGGTGCCCCTGACTTTGTCCTGGAGTGATTTGTGGCTGGCAATGATGTACCCGGCGGGTCGTTCAATATAGCGGACAGGTTCATAGTGTATGTGCAAGGAGGTGAGTGGAGAGAGAAAAGAGAAAAGAGAGAGGGGTGGAGGGAAAGAGTGGAGAGTCAAGGAATGAATGGATGGAAGGATGGATAAATGGATGGAGGGATGGATGGGTGGATGGTGGATGGTGGATGGTGGATGGTGGATGGGGATGGATGGCTGTGATGAATGAAAAGAAGAGATGAATAAAAAAATAAAAAAATAAAAGGTGGAGAGAGTGCGAAGGGAAAGGGAGGGGGAGCGAAGGACGAAAAGGGAAAAAGAGTAGTCTTTGTTCATGGGCTGGGTGGGTTGGGTTGGGTTGGACCCCTTGCGCTCCCAATTATTATGCGATTACGCTTTCACCAAGGCCATAATTGCAAGCGAGTGGCAGCGATACCCTGAGGATTCGTTGGAGGGTGGACCTCCTGGATGCCAAGCATTGTCAAGTTGTTGTTGACCCGGCTTCACTCTAATTATACTCTCGTGTAATGCCTCCGGCAAGGGTACTCTTTGTTTGTTGCATGCTCCATGATATCATTGGCATTAAGCCAATGACATAGCCTTGTATTTGGCCTTTGCTTTTTCATCACCAAGACGGCCTTTGCCTTTTTCTTTTGCTTTGTTCTCTCTCTACGTCCGTCTCCTCTCTCTCTCTGTCTGTTTCCTCTGACCTCGATGTTGCTGAATTGGGGTCACAATTCACTCTGATAACACGTACATCTTTGACATGATCCGGTGATGTCATCGCACTCGGAAGGTCTGGGAGGACAGTCCCGTTCGGACAAGTTGGATGCTTGGAATCAACTCCTCTCATCAACTCCACCTTTTTCAAACATCCCTCTCTTATAATAATGGCTCTCCTTGGAACTGTTGCCGGATTCGCCACCTTCGGTGTTGCTGCCCGCGGTGTCGCCCTCACCATCCAGCGTCGCCCTATCTCCAGCGGTAATTGAAACAAACAACATCAATAGTCTCAACTTCGGAGCAAGATGGAGCATTGATCAACAACACCCAAGCAGCATCTCCGGAGAGGACAAGGGCGTATACACATCCCCACAGGACCAGTCTCGCCGCCATTGTCAGCATGGAGCCAAGTCTGGCTTTTAGTCTATGGTCGTATGAGAAGTCTGAGAAAGCAAGGGTGACAGGAATGGCACCAAGATCTACGTGAACCCATATTCAGGAACACGAAATATCATGTATCACATTTCCGCAAACCACGAAATCATCTTATCGACCAGGGTGAATTGTTGGCACCAAAAGCGGATATCCTCAGCGGACGCATTAGGCTCGGATATACCGACACGAAGGACGCCCGTGCTGCAATCAACTCCGGAGCCCAAAATACTCATCATGGCAATTCTTGTTCATTTATAGGATTCGTTGGATACGGCATCTCGGCTGTCGCTCTCGGAAGCGTTGGATATCTTGTTCACGGCATTGAGATGAGACAGAACGAGCTCTTGAAGGAGCGCAAGGACGTCTTGACCGCCAACCGCGCAAGGAGACTCGCTGCTGAGGAGGCATAAACTTTCGATCCACCAAACCATGCCCAGCCTCACGCCAACAAACTACACACCAAATATTCCGAAACGACCTTACCACAGTTATCATCTTCGAACCCATGAAACAAAAAAACGTCTCATTTTTATATCTCCCTACTCTCTCTCCCTTGTTCGATGTGACGTCCTCTATTGAATCATGGATCGGGATTACCGTGTGAGTGTCCCAAGGAAAACACAGACCCTCCCTCCCCCACCTATTTGAATAAACGAACCACTATAGAATTTCTTTTTTGATGTCATGCTTTATGTAAAGGATGTGTATAAATATTAGGACGGGCCCTAATTGCTTCGACTAGACTCATCAGAGGGGCCAGCAAGGGTATCCATCTCCGCGTCTACACTAGAAGAACTATGAACGATCGGGGAGAATGCCCAGCCGCCTTGACCATCCAGCGCGATCCGCTGTGCGTGGTATTGCTCCAAACTCGAGTTATGGCACACAGTGATGCACGTAATCTTGAGCAAATGACACTGCCTAAACATCTCATTCGCGGATACTGCGTCCATAGAACTGGTAGCTTCATCCAAGACTATAAACGTGGAAAGAGTAGAATAAAAATATAAAAAAAGGCATAGAATCAGTACCTGAACCATAGACCACTCGAGAGAAAAAAAAAGATCTCATTACAAGAGGTCCCATGTACCTGCAAAGATCGGTCGCGCGTAGAACAGACGCGCAAAGGCCATCTTTTGCTGCTCGCCCGGGGACAGCATCTTGTCCCAGTCCAGGGTATACGGCGTATCAAATTCCTCGATCGTTTCCACCAGGTGCTCCAGGCGCGCCAGCTTCAGCACCCGGATCACGTCCGCGTCCGACACCATGTGCGCGGTTTCTCGCAATGGATACACAATCTGCTCACGCAAAGAGCCGTACGACATGTAGGGCGCCTGGGGCAAGAAGATCAGGTCCTTCCGGAACCGCTGAGGGAGCACGATCTGGCCACGTGTGGTGGGCCAAAGGCCTCCCATAGCGCGCAGGATTGAAGTCTTTCCGGCTCCTACATGGGCATTTGAAAAAAAAAAAAAAAAAAGGCCATAAGAATTACATTGCAGAGAAAAATGAAAAATAAATAAAATAACTCACCATTGGGTCCAACAATCATAGTGTTGACACCAGGTTCAAAGCGGAACGAGAAACCTGAAAGAAAAATATATAATCATAGAAATAAAAATCGACGTTAAAAGTGAAAATCATGACTCTGGAAATGGAACTACGGGGTGCAAGGGCCCAGACTTACCATTGACAACAACTTCGCCGGTGGGTGTTCTGAGGGAGACGTTCTCGCACCGGATCGAAGAGTCTGAGGACACGGACTCCTCGTGTGGGAAATCGATAGCAATGTTCTCCATCTCTGTTTTCAGTTCGTCCAGTGCCTCCATCAACTGACCCAGACGCGAAGCGTAACCAGCAATGTCGGAAAGGAACGTTCCACACTTGATGATTTTGGAGAATTGGTAGGTCAGGTACATGGACACAAAGGAGTTCTATGAGGCAGAGAGAGGCAGAGAAACAATACAAGTGTTAATACGGAGCGTGTACATGTTATCAAAAGATGGACAGGTTGTAGAAATTCACTCACCTTGCTGATAACGGCAGCGATTTCCGATGGAGGCACATTGTCGTATTTGCCCATGAAGATGGGGATCGCAATGATAACATAGCTCAAGATAGATCCAAAGTAAGAGACGCTCTCCTGCAAGACTGTTTTCAAGACATATTGTTAGCCTCTAAAAGATCCATCTCTCCACATCTCAATGTAAATAAATAAATGAAAAAAGATGGTAGATGCTTACACTTGAATGGTGCCTCCTTATAAATAACATCAAGTTGAGCTCCAAGAAGATTGCGCAGCGAGTCATCCGCACTCTCTTTGGCCTCGCCTTCACCACGGCTGAACGCAATCGACTCTGCAAACTGGCGGAATCGAACATGCAAGAATCGAAAGTATCCCTCCGCAGACTCCCTGTAGAAGATAGCGTCGACAATCGGGTTCATCAACAGTCGACTGACGAACGAGCTCAGAAAGAAAAATCCGTAGATGCAGAGGGGACCAATATATCCTGCCATCGCCCAGCACTGCCATGTGTAAAAGATGATCAGCAAGGGCATGATGATGAGTTCTTCCACCATGTTTTTCAACGACTCGGAGATCTTGTCAATGTCCTGCGTGATCCGTTGGTCTCTAGATGTAGGAGAAAGACACACACAAAAAAAAAATCAGCCTATGAATTGATGCGCAACGGCCTGCGCACAGACAGCTCATTCTTTTGCAAATGATCATCTGCATCTTTTTAGTCCCAAGACAAGAACAAAAACCACATCCAAACATACGGATTATCAACGTCCTCGTGCATCATGAGAAGCCGATAGAACAGCTTGGGCTGCAAGTATGCCTGGTGAAAGTGCAGCGTCAAGGTCTTGCGGCTCTCTAGCGACAACAGGTTACCCAGGAAGAATATGAATGTCTTGCCCTAATCAAGTTTTTTTTGCAAAAAAGAGAGGGTGGTCCATCAGTGACCTTTTTACAAGTCCGCCCTCCTGGTGCCTGCATCATGTTGTTTCTTTCCTCCAGGGCAAGAGTACATACAAATCCAGCCAAGAACACTGTGCCCAATGAAATGATCAACAGCCGGAAGAAGGCCGCCTGGTCCTTGTCCCCCAGGACCTTGTAGTATCGCGACGGGATCGTGCCCACATAATAGACAATCCCCTCATTCAGAGTGCAGAATAGCGTCATAAAGATGTAGAGCCAAAACACCGTCGACCGCCGGTTCATCAGCACCGACAAGATATTCGAAATCCGTTTCAGGAACTGGCGATCCAGCCGGTACTCTTGTTTCTTCTTGTGGTGATAGCCCCCGTGTTGTCCTCGCCGTCCGGGAGGGTAGCGACTACCTCTGGCGTATGTGCTGGGGTTCCATTGTGCTGATCTCCTGAGGAATGAGGGCACCATGGACTTGACCATGTTGACGACGGAATTCAGGCGGCCTTTGGTGTTGCTCGTGGTCTGGGGGTCGTGCTGTTCCTCCAGAGAGCCGGTCTCTGTGCGGTCTTCGTCCCTGACCTCTTCCTCAGTCGGAATCAATCGATACATAAGAAATGATGGACGAGGGGTGATGGAAGGTGGAATGAAGATGACCGATGTGTGAATTTAGTGTGGAGAAAAAAAAAAATAGAGTGCGCAGGGGAACAGTGAAAAGACCTCCTTCCCCTTTCCCAGAATGCTAATTCGCCCACGAGCCAAGTGCACAAGCCCCTTAAAGTAGTGCATCATCCTCTGCAAATCAAGAGTATTTTACCAGGCGCATTGACTGAGGTTTGTTCTATTGCCTGGTGGTCTCTATGGGTCTATGCATGGAATGTAAATGCGAAATAATGGTACATGCTGAGATAACAAAGACGCGCCCCCACTACAACTCGTTTTTGGGCTTCTTGGCGCCAGTGTTCTTGTTCTTGTGGAACTTGGGCTAAGGGATCACGCAAGGAATAAACGTTAGTATAAGGGGATCCTTCTTCAATGACGCCCGTCCCTCCCAGTTGTAGTAGAAAATAACAACTTATTCGTGCTCACCTTGACAAGGTTCCGGACATCCTGCTCCTTTTGGAACTTGTTGCCGACCTTGGCCCCTACAGCCGCTCCGTCCATGACATTCTTGGTCTTGACTTTCTTGACCTTGCCACGGTCGTACTCGACATCGTACGCATCAGGGCGGTGGTGTTTGGGCTTCAGGGTCTTGAGCACCGCCTCTCGGGCCTTGGTCAGCTCGTAGCTGGGCTCCTCCCAGGTCGACACTTTACTGCCCAGCATGTGCTTCACTTCGCCCAAGATCGCGTCCTTGACCTCCGCACTCTTGAACTCTGACTCGCGTGCAATCAGCGCCTGCAGCTTTTCCCGCTTGGAGGTCGAGGCCTCGTTGTGGGAGACCACAATCGCTTCAGTGACTGTCCGTGGCTTGACGGTCCACTCACCTTCCTTCTCGGGTGCTGGCTCATCCTCATCGTTCTGTTCTTCCTCCATGTCGCGGTATTCCTTCTTCTTCTTTTGGTCATTCAAATCGAGAGTGCCATGCTCCTTGGCCACCGGTGTGGGCGCTCCCTCAGTGACCTTCCAGTCGGCAATGGGTCGAATGGGAAGTGTCAAAGATGGTCTCCTCTGTGCAAAGTTGACCTCAATCGGCTTTGCCTCCGCTGTAGTATTACTTGACGATGATGTTGTAGATGACGATGGTAATGTATATGACGTCTCGCTCCTGGTCTTGGCACCTTCCTGCTCTTTCTCCTCCTTCTCTTGTCGTTCCCTCTTCTTTTCCTTCTTGAGTCGGATCCTCTCCTCCTTTGTGACTTCCGGTGCCAGAGTAGGTTGTTCAACCTTGGGTTTCTTCTCCTTGATCACAATCGACGACCGCTCGATCTTGGCTCCAATCTCGTCTCCATCCAATTTCGGCCGCTTAACAGTTACAGCCGGAGACTTGATAAAGTTAGGACGGGTGTTGTTGACATTCGTAGATTTTGTGGATGAGGCACTAGGTTTGTCCTGGGTGTAGAAAAGCATGTATACGTTCTGGCTGAGGACCGTTTGCAGACTGATGACCGCCACAGTTGTGTCGTTCATCGAATACCAGATCCCGTTTGAACTCTTGATGTAGCAGAAGTAATGGCCGCTGTGACAGGTGTTGCCGGCGTGAACGAGGACCGCGTAGAGTGAGTAATTGAGTTCTGAGATGCTCTTTGATGGGCTCATGACGGAGGCGAGCTCCAGTTTGGTGTCGAATTTGATGTGTTGGTTGATCTTTTGCCCGCTAGAGGTGAATCGCTTCAGGTGAACAGTCAGAACCTTGGGTGCTTCATAGATAGTCATCTGTTTCCTGGCGTCCACAAGCGTGTTGCATCTACAGAAAATGTAAGCGGTTAAAGACTATCCCGGCGCACGACCTCCATCTCAGAAAAAAAAAAGACAAAGAGCCAACTTACTTATCGCACTGGTACTGGTTGGATTTGGTCAAAATTTCAGGTCTGGTATAATCGCGAAGCGCCCTTTGGATGCTCTCAGTGCCCTTGATGTCCAAGCTGATGTCCAAAAAGGTCTCAAATGTGTTGGATTCTTGCTCGCACTCCATGCACTTGACCTGGCTCTGAAAGTAACCTCCAAAGATCTGGTGAATGATGGTAGTCTCCTTTATCCGGTTGTCCAGTTTGCTAAAGGAAGATGTGTTTAGTACGTGACCCTTAAAAAAAAGATCCAGTCACCCAATCGTCTCCTCGGTAAGGTTTGTACCTGTCAAATCCAACTAGACAACTCCTCTGCAGAGAATCAATAAGGCACCGCGCAAACTCATGGGAATCCTCTTGGCGTCCAACGACAAACTGCTTTCCAATGTCTACCAGGAAGGAAACGTGTTACATCATTAGTAAGCAGAGCAGACCAAGAGCCATGTCCAGAAGTGATCGTTACACTTACTCTTCAGTCTTCCGACAATGACCTTGGGCGAAACAGAATCATTCATAGAATGGTCAAAGCACTGTGAAATATGCCTCTCCAGCAGGCACATCATGCAAAAGTTGTTTGTTTTGCCTAGAACAAAGAGCGATATTGAGTTTCCGAAGATGAGTATAAAAAGAAAAAGTCCGTTACGTTCTTAGCACCTTTAGGGCGAGCAGCGTCTTTTCTTACAGGAATTGCTGTGCTGGTTCGAGAGCAAAAAATTGGCCAGTGGTGGTGTGTAGGTCAAGCATTGGAGGACCGAGTTGAGGAAGCAGGTGTTGCCGAGGTTGTCGAGTCCAGGTCCAATAGGGCGGGGTTGAGGCCAGGCCAGCTGGACTTTCTCCTTGCTGAAGAGGACCTTGGCAGGCAAGCGGAATCCGTTCTCGTCCTCGGTCACAGTGTTCGCACCCTTGCCGCCAGAGTAGGTGACACTGGAGGGTGTTGAGATGACGCCATTGCTAGCTGATGGTGCGGTGTTGGGCAGGTTGACGGGTCTGTACTTTTGGCGAAGTCGCTCCTGTTTCAAGTCAACGCGAGTGGATTCCTTGAACTGGATGCGTCGAGCATGGAAGACCGAGTTGTTCTTGCGCAGAAGGTTGGCGTCGACCTGCTGCATGTCAGTCATGTTGGGGATGTGTTTTGTGTTGGTCAAAAGTGCATGCAACTGAGGACGTTTGAAGCCATGCGAAGCAAGAAAAAAGAAAAAAATTCAAAATAGTGACTGCTCAGTGAACACTCATTCGAATTTTAGTGGCGTACGTGATACAGTGGCCACAGCTTTGTACAATCGGTTTCTTTGAGATATTACAGTCTGAATATGGCGCAACTTCAAAGTTTTATGATACAAGTTTTACTATTGACATTATTATTATTTTCAATCGATTTAAATCGCTCGTTTGCACTTTGGACAGAACGGGTTCTTGACAAGCCATCGGTCAACACAATTGCGATGGAAATAGTGGTTGCAGTACAGGTGTCGCAACTCGTCCCCGTCGTCAAACTCGTACAGACAGATCGCGCACTCTTCGTCAAAGTTAGTCTCCCAAACCTGTGGATACGTCTCCAATGTGTGTGGAACGGCTTCGATGTTGTCGCTTTGGATCGGTGCTGAACAGGGTTCTGAAGCTACAATAGTAGTAGCAGTGATAGCTGGCACCCACAGTGACGGAGGACGCGATGTGCTCTGTGGAGTTGGCGACGAAGACAAGGGTGAAAGACGCACACGATGGCACTGGTGGCAGCGTTGGTGCTGTGGTCATATAGTACGGTAGAATCGCTGAAACTCCGCTACTGCCGCGTCTCTCTGGTTTTGGGATCTCGATCTCCGGGTGGTCACTAATGCGACCAACCCCCGTGTTGTTACTGCCCATGTCGATAACAATGTGATCGCCTTGACTGCTGATGCTTTGGTTGAGGTATTGGCTCCTTCTCCTCTGTTTGTCCTTGCTCGTCGTCCGCGTCGTTGTTGAGACTGAAGATTGTCGCTGATGCTTCTCGGTTTCTTCTTCCGATCCTGAAGCACAGGGGACAAATGAAGTTGTTGAAGAGGCCTTGGACCCTTGCTGTAAAAACATAGAATTAGGGGGTGGAAGTCCCACACATGACGCTGCTGCTGACATGGATGGCGAGGAAGTGGATGACGCCATGGATCCTGTGATACTGCTGCAGAGTCTCGACAGACTTGTCGGCATCTTGCTAATGGCATCGGTCTGGCTCTCCGAATATGTGGTTCCTTTGCCCGCACCGCCCATGTTAATTGTCGGCATGTCCATCATCTTCTCCACCACTTGCCATCCTGTTGAGAGGTTCTCTTTTTCCGAGGGCTCGCTCTTGATCGGCTTCCTGAACACAACTATCGGTATAGTAGCCATGGCGGGAGTGATCTTGATATGGTCGCTGTTACCGAAGCCAATAACGCTCGAGTTCCCGCTCCCCTCTAGCTGAGCCAAGTCCGTTGTATTCGTGGTGCCATCGGAGCGGTAACCACCGTTACGGCGGCTGATAGCGCGTCGCCGGGAGAGACCGCACTTCTCAAAGGGCCAAACAAAACAGATAAAGAGCATGTAGAGCACATAGAGGCACGAGAGCGCGACAAAGATCAGGGCCAAGAGGGTGAAGAAGGGAACCAAGCCCATGGATGCAAAAACGATGGCGACGCCGGTGATAGCAGGCGCGGAGGTCAAGTAGTGGACTGTGGCGTAACCGTAGACGTAAAAGGATCCTGCAAATAGCATGGCGTATCCGTGCCATGTGAACAAGTCGGACATGCTAACAAATGAAGAAGAAATGGACGCGTTAAGCCAACTTGAAATTGTCACAACAGCTTCAATGAAAAGCAAAAACAAAAACAAAATACTCACTAGATGGCCATGCCGTTATATCGTTCTTCATCGATATCCGGGTCACACTCGACAAGATTCAGGGGTAGGCGGTAAAGTGCGCGATCAATCATGAGTGCAGTCATGATCCACTTGCGCACTACGAACACGACCATGTACACCTTGAGATAGGTGCACTCTTTGGACCAATTGAGGGTAAGGGCAGCGATGGCAACAACGGTCTAATTTGTTTTGTAATGAAAGAACGGAAGGACAAGCACGTTAGTCTAGTGGTTCTTTTATTGCTTCTGTGTTTGTGATGGTTGAGGATTGAACGTGGCATGAACAATGAACGGGAAGAGGGCACAGATCCCATTCGACGGAAAGGACGCAAAGTCGTCCCCTGCACACACAAATTAATAAATTGGAATATAGCGCAAACGAGGAGGGATGGGATGAGATGGTGGCGAGGGAGGGTCTCGTTTTTTTCTGTATGCACGGACATGGGACAGACAAACGACATGGTGAGAGTCGAAGGGTGCATGGTTTGGTGGTTGAATAATTGCCGGTTACCTGCCATGAATATTAGCAGTTGGGTATGGTGCATGTCCAAAGTCGAGCCTTTTTTTCCAAGTGTTATTAATATCCTCTCTCGCTCTCTATCTCTCTATCTCTCGCTCTATTTCTCTCCACAATGTGCAGATGCATGCATGCCTGGATCTTTCCTTCCATCACACAAATATATAAAAAAAGTCAAAACCACCCCTTTGTCCCATCTCTGTGACAAAAAAAACAAGGGCAAAGCCAATAAACATCATCCCATCAAACAAAGGCTGACAAACGACGTTGATGTCGATGATGCCTCTGCCCTGCCCTGGAAATGCCCTGTGTGTCTTTTCAAACTCCTGCGTGTTTGTGTGCATGTTTGGTGTTTGATTTGCATCTAACCCTTCTTCCCTCTTACTCTCCTTTGGCTCAATCGTTTTGGGGTCAAACGTATTAACAAACAACAAAGGCTTGCTATGCAAAAGAGCTGGCAACTTGGCCAAAATAACTTACCACAATGGCGCTGGAAAAGAAAGCTGCCATTAAGGCCATGCTGATGTCTGCGGTCCGCTCTGCCCACGCTTTCCGGATTTGGGGCATGTACTCTGGTTGACTCTGGGTCGAGGTAGGCCATAATCCCGAGAGGAACGAGCTACCTCCACGAGCTTCTGTCCCTGAACCTGTTGCCCCTGTCTCTGAAACCCCATCTCCTGTGCCTCCTATTGTTGGTGGTGGCGATGATGGACGAGTCGATGGTGGGGGAATACTCATTGGGATATCTGCCATAGGTTGTGGTCCAGTAGGATCGTAAGGTCGAGTGACATTTCCTACCATCTCGCGGAAGGGTATCCGCAAGATGTAGCTCAAGGCTCTGAGCCAGTAGTGTGGTAGGCTCTCACGGGGACCGACGGAGATCGGGATCGGGTTGGGCGAGTAAGTCGAGGAGATGACACGGTTGGCGGGGTGAGGGCGGTAGTTGCGTGCTGGTGGACGCCACCATGGGCGATTCAGTGGCCCCGAGGAGAGGTAGCCTGAAGAAGATGAAGGTTGTTGTGGACGTGGTTGGGATGATGTCGGCGAATGCGGCGGTGATATCGAGGCTTGGCGCGATGGGATTGTTACTACAGTTGAAACTTGTGCGGAGGTTGCCATGGTTTGGTCTGGATCCCTTTTTTTCGTTATTGTTGTTTCCTTTCCTTTCCTTTCTATCGGATACTCGGATACTGCTTCTACAGGGACAGGGATGGGGCAGGATGAGGAATCGAAGAAGTTGGTGGAGGACGTAAGGAGAAGGAGTTAGGAGAGGGCAGGGCTCGAGAAGAGATGAGAAACGAGATGGAGAAGGGAAGGAAGAAGGCGAACAGGGGTGGGCGGTGTGGTTTGTCGAGGCCCTTTATATACAGAGTCGAGTTGGGTTGGTGTTGTCTGCAGTCCGCCTGCTTTGCTGCTTTGCTTTTGCTCTTTGCTTTGATTTGCTTTGCCTTGCTTTGCTGGGAAGAAAGGGAAAAACGAAAGAAAAAAAAAAAAAAAAAAAA